>CM046880.1:549418974-549987083 GCA_025667525.1 Glebionis coronaria
CAAAAGATGACTGGAAGTGGACGTCCAGTCTATGTGTCCAACTGAATGCGACCGGAATCTGAATGCCACCAAAATTTGTAAAAATTCTGCACTTTTTCTAGAAGAATGGCTTACATATGTTATCAAATTGCTTACATTTCTTTGCAATATGCACATTTTCCTTGATTGTTTTACGCCTTCATCGACGCCCTTTAAAAACGTTCCCAAAAACGTCCACTTTTCGCCGCAGCGAAGCGCGGGCACAAATCCTAGTGATATATTAAATATGAAAGAAAAAAAATAAATAGTTGTTAGTCTATAATAATTCTCAATTTCTAGTTAAGATTAGTTAATTAAGTAAATTACTTTATGTATATATAACTTTTTTATGGTAAGTATGTAAGGGTTTGTTTTTATAGTTTTTTTATTAAGTCGTTTAAAATTTTTAATGTCTGTTAGTGTTTGAATTAAAAAAAATATTGACTGTTATATCTTTCTAAATTAAATAAATAAAAAGTTGGAAAATAAATATGCAAAATAATGATAATAAGTCATGACTTAATACGTAAACCCTCTTTCTTCTTGCTTAACTTAGAAAGTCGTTTGATAATTTGAAGTGCAAAACAAAAAAAACATTAATAACTTAATTCATATATATATTTTTCAATTAAAATCTTATAAGTTTTTATCAAACACTACTTAAGTCGGCTAAAATAAGGTCGTGGGTTTTTTTAGCCGACATGATCTTTGTAAACGATCCTCTCTTTCTACTAAAGGAGGTGAGAGGAGGTGATGCCAACATACACCGCATGCTTCTATATTTTTTCTTGTAAATTGTTCGAGGTATAACATGTGCATCTACTTGTTTTTTTTAGTTTTTTATGATTTATTTAGCGTTTTATGATCGAATTTCGGGTTTATTTTACGCAGGGGCGGAGACAGAATATTTGTGAAGAGGGGCACAAATTTTTTTGTTACCATAGGTTGAGAAGAAAAAAAAATTGTTCAAAAACCACATAATTTGAATTTTTTAGAAAAATAGCAACTAAATACTTCAAATTAAACAAATGTAATCTGAAAAGTCTGTTAGGTCCTAAAAATTGAGTAAAACATGAATTATTAAACTCAAAACTCACAATACTACTAATAACACAAGTTTGTTTTTCAAAGTTTAATTCTTAGTTTTATTAAAAAATTATACCCTATTGTATGCGAAACTACAATAGGGATTGAATAGACAAACTATTCTCCCATTGATCTCAGCTTTGTTTTTTGATCAATGGGAGGAAGAACCTTATCACTATAATCTTTACAAATTACAATTTGTGTTTATAGTGAATAAAATCCTTAACCATCTAATTCTACAATGACTAGTATATATAGTGGTAGTTGTGAAAGCATCTTTCACTACAATACAAAAGTACATGTGTCAGCATGCATGTGACCATATGACACATCATGTGCTAACTTGTATTTTTGTCTCCACCCTTTTATCTTTTTGTCTCTTGTACTTTATACTTGTCAATGTTTATCTTTAGATGGTCTTGAGGGAGTTAGTGAGTTATTGTCATCACTCACTGACTCCATTGTCTCCTTCTTCGTCTCAGGTACATCATTCATTTAGTTCCGTCTCACTGAATACTTGAGTCTTTCTTTGTAGACTTAGGCTGAGAATCTTGAAGACAAATCACTGAGTGACTGTTCACTCAGTGACTTAATAATGTTCAAGGGTACTTTTCCTCACTGAGTGAGTAGAGCTTCCTGAGGCTCCGAGGCTCCCTGAAGGTCTCGAGGCTCCTGAGTCTTCTGAGTGGGTAACGCTCCCCCTGAGGCTCTTGAGTCTTCTGAGTTGGTAGCGCTCCCTGAGGCTGTTGAGTCTTCTGAGTGGGTAGCGCTCCCTGAGGCTCTTGAGTCTTCTGAGTGAGTAGCGTTACCTGAGGCTCTTGAGTCTTTTGAGTAGGTAGCGCTCCCTGAGGCTCTTGAGTCTTCTGAGTGGGTAGCGCTCCCTGACGCTTCTAGGCACTCTGAGTGGATATCGCTTCTTGAGACTCTTGAGTAGTGCTCCCTGAGGCTCTCTGAATGGGCAGCACTCCCTGAATGGATAGCTCTCCCTGAGTGAGTTACATTCACTATTTATTTAGTGAGTAACTTAAGTTATTTTATGTTCAAATATTTGTCACCGACAATTGGGTCAAATATTGACCCAACAAAGTCTTCTATTACCAAGATAGTTGGGAAACCTAAAAAAAAAGTTGTTATAAGAATTGAGTACGTGAAATTTAATAATTCAAGATTTAGCTAGGCTATGGTTTATGAGAAAAAAAGTATTTATATGATTGATATTTTTTTAAAATCAAGATAGCAATAAAGTATTTATTAGTGTACTACTAATAAGTGAGAAATACGAAGTAAGAAGGAAATAAAAAAGCATAGTTTAAAACATGAAAGATGTGTAAAAAATGTGGCTAAATACAATTTAGTTTTAGACATGTATTACTTGCAATAAAAATAGAAAAAAAATTACTTTATAAGAATAAAGAAGTTGTTTTCCCTATGTACTAAACTGAATTTAACTACAGTATGTTTAAAGTTTTAGAGTTATTTACGGCAGAGGCCCTTTACAAGGGTCTTTGTCCACCAGAGACCCTTTTAAAATAACTTTACGAAAATGACCCTGTTCTCCGCGCCACTTTTGAAGCGGAGCAAAATATAACACGTGTCCGCTTCTTGTTGAACCAAAAAAAAAAAGAAAAAAAAAGGAAAAAGTTCTCCGCTCCATTTATCAAGCGGAGCATGATTTTTTTAATAATTGTCAGCTTTTGTAATAAATTTCTTTCCATTATTAAAAGTTGTCCGCTCCACATTCTAAGCGGATAACTTTTTTTGTGGTGCCTATCTTTTTTTTGTCCGTTTCTTTTTCCTTTATCATTTCTTACCATTTTTTTAAAAAAAATTAACCACTAGGTATTAGGTAATCTAGTACCTAGCTAATTATGAATACAGTTATTAAAAGTTAACATCATTTCGTTTGAAATGATTAATCCTTTGCATTAAAAACGTAACAAATATTGACATCTATTTGGCACTGTAACAGATGAGGTGTGTAAAAAATATATATAATTGTTTAGATACAATTGAAGATAGAAAGTATAATTTAAAAAAAAAGAAAAAGAAGATAAAAAGCCACGACCCAATAAAAAAAATTTGTTGAACAAAAAATATAATAGATACAGTTGCAGAAACCATCAAACAACAACATCGTTAAACAACTTATACACATAAATGTTTCAAAAACTCTCGGACACACTTTAACACATCATATCTTGCAAATATTAGCTCTATTCGTGTCCATTTTTTGTACGTTTCAAAGCCCTCGTCGTGAAGAGCGAAAACCATCAAACAATAACATTGTTAAACAACTTACAAATATATAAAATCACTCCAGACGTGGACGATAAACTACTTACTATACAAGGGAAAAGAAAGAAAAAACTCAAAAAAATGATAAGAAATAATAAAGGAAAAGGATATGAAAAAAAGATGGGCCCCACAAAAAAAGTTCTCCGCTTAGAATATGGAGCGGACAACTTTTAATAATGGAAATAAATTTATTACAAAAGCTGACAATTATTAAAAAAATCATGCTCCGCTTGGTAAATGGAGAGGAGAACTTTTTCCTATTTTTTTTTTCTTTTTTTTGGTTCAACAAGAAGCTGACACGTGTTATATTTTGCTCCGCTTCAAAAGTGGCGCGGAGAACAGGGTCATTTTCGTAATGTTATTTTAAAAGGGTCTCTGGTGGACAAAGACCCTTGTAAAGGGCCTCTGCCGTAAATAACTCGAAGTTTTAACTTTTAAAGCTAAGGGATATACGAATGGGTTACACGTGACCCAAGTAAAGTAAACGACAAAAGAAATATTATACTATTCATTAATAAAACCACTCTTCTTCCTCATTGCAAAACCTTTATTTTTTCCGACGAGGCATGAAATTTCAAACTTTTCAAACCAACGTTCCTGATTATATATTGAACACTCAGCTTCATTCGATTTGTTTCATTTACTTCTAAGGGGGGCACAATGACAAAAACACCAAAAAAAACTCCAAAAATATACACTTCGCCGAAAAGTTCAGGGGACACGTGCCCCCTGTACCCCCTCCGTAGCTCCGCCTCTTATTATACGTATCGTACAACAATAAGAGCAAAGGAAACAGTAGTGCCGCAGAGTTGGTGTCATAGATAAAAAATGGTGTCACGTTAGTAAAATGAGCTATGGCACCAATTTTCAATGATATTGGTGAGCTATAGTTTTTCTGGTGCCATAAAATTATTATTTTTTAAACTTAAATACTTATAATAAACTTAAAATAAAATTCATTAATATTAAAAAAAATTACATTAAAAGACATAAGTAAAAAACATAAAAATTAAAAACATAAAACTGAAAGGCATAAAATTAAAAAACATTAATTTAGTGGCGCCGACTAGTTTCGAGGATGATATGTTGCTCAGACTCTTTCCTTTTTTCCTCGATGATTGCGGCGTCGACCGGATCCATTCTGCGTGTGTCAATTTATAGCACACGAAGGTCCTCCGAAATCCTTTGAGATTGGATCAACCGCCTTCGGTCTTCACTCTCTTTCTCAAGCACGAAAATTTTGGCTTTGCAGTATAACTTATATTGTTCCGCCACGAATTTCGTGTACGCGACCGGGTTAGAACCGGAGCTAGCGGTCGAGTTAGAGTTGGTGCGTGGACTTTTATTAAACCGGTATAGACTGGGTGGTCGAGGCAATACATCATCTCTAAAATGTTCCGGTTCGTCGTCGGTGCCCATAAGACGACATCTTCTTGCTTGAGTTGATTCTGGGTTTTTCACTCGTGCTTGTCTTTCAAAAAAATCCAAGCACTCCAGTGTCTAAACTCACCCCTAATGATCGTTTCATACAACTTGTACACCCTCGTCATCCAATCATTATCGTTCTCCCCACTATGAACCACGGTTTCGTTCACAAAATTATTAAACTTTGTAATCACGGTATTCATTGGAGTCCACTTGCCCGTTAACATGTTCTTTGTACGCTCCATGAAACCCTTTTCCACCGCATCTTTATTGTACACATTTTGGATTTCGTATCAAAAAGTCGTCTTTTTTTTATCGGTTCCGGTTTTTGGATCCTCGAAAACATGAATAAAACATTGGGCCAAAATCTCCTCCTCATCTTGGCTCCACAGAACGAAAGCTTTTTTCTTGTGAAAATACTTATTTTTCTTTGTTTTTTCGAGATCGACTTCTTACGACCCAATGGCTAGGCTTCGTTGGCGTCGGAACCTGCTCATCTTCATCTTCGACTTCATCAACATAGTGCGATTCATGCTCGAAATGTGGTTGGGAAGTGGTGAATTGACACGGTTGTTGTTGTTGTTGTTGGTTTTGTATTTGTTACTTTTTTTAATTGTTGAAACATTAACAATTCCTCATGACTTTGAAATTGTGTTAGAAAGTAAAATAGTAGTAATTTATTTGAGAGCCCGGATTCAAAGAAGATTTTTATATTTGGTTGGTTGGGTCAGAAAAAATGTCATTCTTAAAAAGCTAACACGTGACATCATTTATAACGTAACACGTTATCAAAATGTAAATAGTTGAACACTTATGATATATTGTACAACTTTTTAAACGTATGCATATTAAATCAATACATTTTAAAAAATTCATTCCTATTATATGACTTAATTTCAAATGAATAAATGAAAGTATGAAACTGATCTAATACACTTAAATTCGATAAAATGACAAAAACTTTTTGTTGTGAAATATTTTATTACAATTTAAAATTTGAAAGAGAATATATGATGAGTGAATGGAGATTCAATAATTGTTTGAATCAAATAATGGCGGCCGCCTATGTTGACTAAAAGCAACCCCATACACACGTGAAATACTCAACGTGTTTTATTTTAGTTTTATCAACTACTGCCGACCTATCTGAGTGAATTTACAACCTTTGTTATAATTGATTATTGGAAATCTTTGTGTCTGATCGACATAAATGCATGACGAGATATTCTAACCTCGTATTTATACTAAGTTGGTCTAGCAACTTCAATCGGTGAAAAGTCAATAGAACTCCAAGAAAAAAAATGAAACTGTAGTCGACCATTCATAATTTTATCCACAAACTGAAAAATAAAGCAAGCAATCTATAAGTTTAAAAAGTTTATAAAGACAAAGTAAACTGTAAGTACATATTCATTGACCTGAGATATTATCATTTAACGATCTAGATTCATTGTGTTGTTGTTTTCGTGTCATAATCTTTACAGTTTATGTATTTGTTTAGCTCAACTTGTTATCATGTGTATTTTGTTTGATAAATCAGTTTTGATTTTGTTTTTTATATTCGACGTAATTTGTTATGTTCAATTTTTTATTCGTGTTTGTAAAGTGTGATAATGAATTAATGTTAAAGAAAAACATATAATAAGAACTTGGCAAAAACATGATTTTTGTTTTTGTCAATAGCATGTGAAATATATATATATATGCTTGCGTGTAACGTTAAACTTAAAGGATCAGATAGTTTAGCACATCACTACTACCACTTCCCTTGCCTTAAAAGATATAGATTGAAGAAAATGAACTCAAATATATAACGTATGGAATAAACACCTAATGAAAGGTTTACGTTTGTCGATCCGAGTATATATTTATAAGCTCAAGTAACAACAACAATCTCCAGCTAAAAATCACAGATGTGCTTGCATGTGAATGTGTGATATGCACATGCATGCATATAGTACATCGAACTTGAGAATCCAAACCTAATAACAACCAACTTTAATACTATGATGACACCCCATACTTCAATTATAGATACACGCATGCATGCATCACCACGATTGTCCCTTTCGATGGTATACAAGAAAAAAGAAATGAAACATGAATGCATAGTATAATTATTTTCAGAACCAAATAAACGTATAAAATTACGAAAATCTCTTTTAAACTCTTCAATTGCACATGTATTTTCATCGTTTTAATTAATTAAGTAAATATACATGAATTTTAATTGTCTTAGGTCATTAATAAGTACATATATGATAGGATCATACACATGTATATCTTTCGTTTGTTTCATAACTATCTTTTCGTTGGATAATAAGAAAACATATGTACACTTTTCATATCGCTCATCATACGCGGATCTATAAACAATAAAATAATTAGTAAACGCTTAATTTAAACATAACAATAAAAATACACATGTATTGTTAAAAGTAAAAGGACGATTCTCGCAGTTCTCTAAATTTTATTAGTTTTGAAAATAATCTTACACAATACAACTACCTCTCACTTATATTATTGAATCTGTGCGATTTTTATATGTGAATAATAATTTTGAGACAAAAATAATATATATATTTTCGTAGTTTGAATGAGAGGCTCTAGAAAGACAAACCGACACAAGTAGTACAAAAGCGTTTCTTCTTTTTTTTCACCTTTAATTTGTTTTGTTTGAGAAAATGTAAACTTAAGTTGTATTCAACGACATAATTGTTATATAAGATTTGTTTGTATAGATATTAATATAGATATATTTATGAACCCATGTGGTCGACTAACAATCTACATGTACATGTAATCTATCATCTAATAATCATTGCGTGTTGTATCATTTGCACAAACAGAGTTAAGTCAGATATTAAGAGCGTGTTTGGTTGCCTCATTTTATAATGGATATAATGGTTAAAGTGGAACTTTGCTCTTTAATCGATACTTGTGATATTGAGTTTAAGTCAAAAATATTTGGCATATATAAAATTTGGGTGAGAAGGTTAGAGGGAAAGGTATCATGGCTAGGGTAATATCTCTTCACTGCGCCACATCAGTGCCACGTCATACAAACTAATCTCTCTCCTCTTCTCCAAAAACACCCCATTTATCACAACTAGTCTCTCTCCTCTTCACTTGGGTCCCACCACTCACCATTTTATTTAATTTTTCAATTTTCACACAAAATAAAAATTCATTTCATAAAATTAAAAATTACAAAATACTAAAAAATAAAATACAAATACGAGAAATAAAATTACGCTACGAATATAAAAATACGGAAAAAAAAAGACAATACGAAAAAAAAAACAATACAAAAAAAAAACATCCTAGATTTGATATTTTGCCGCGATTTGTAGTTGTTTCCTCATGATAACCGACTTTTGAGGTTCTGGCAAATCGTCGGTCCGAATGGAGAGAAACTCCAGCTCTTTAAACTCCATATCGGCATCCACTTTAGCCTTCTCGGCATCGGCTTTAGCTTTCCTCGAATCGTACAGCTCTTTACCCGCGTTTAATTTGCGGAGTAAAGCATCGTTTATGTCTTCCTTCGAAGTGGTCGATCCACTACCCGTGCTGCTCTCAGTTGTTTCTGATCGTGTCTTCTTGGCGGGTCTCTGTTTGCCGGGTGGTCGACGCTTAGCATCTGGAGCAAATACGTTGCTATGATCAATTTGGTCAAGACCCTCGGGTGCGTTCCATTTTGAGAAGTTTCTAAGCACCCTCCACATATGTTCAAGCGTAAATTTTCGGCGTTCGTTACAAGCCGCGAATTCACGTCGTGCAGCTTCAAGCACGTCGTCGTCGTTTTCACCGCTAGCCTTTTTAAGGCTTTTGAAGATAGCGTGAAACTTTTGAACATCGGGGTGCGAACGACTCCATTTCCCGGTCAGCATATTCTTCGTACGCTTGATTGAGTTACGCCGGTTGAAATCTTCCAAAATCGTGTTCCAAAAAAACTCTTCAGTTTGATCATTCCCGCGTTCTTTGTCTTCGGAAGCGGCGACCCAAACCTCGGCCAGTATTTTTTCCTCATCAGGTGACCACCGTAGGGGTGCCGAAAATTCAACTTCATCTACATCATCGATGTCGTCCTCGTCTGCGGACAAATCAACCGCAACATTTTTTTTTGCCGGCCGTTTCCCTCTGCCACGACCGGTATTTTTTGGCTTTCGTTGTGGCGGTTGAGATTGTGGTACTTTGAATTGAGTTTCGGGGACATTTTGAGATGGTGGATATTGAGATGGTGGATATGGATATTGAGATGGTGGATATGGATATTGAGGCGGCGAATATTGATTTTGGTGAAACGCTAGTTGTTGTTGATAAATTTGGTGGGGTGTTAATGGTGGAAAGTATTGTTGCAAATAGTTTTGACCGGAACCTTGGCCGGATCCTTGGCCGGATTGTGTCACGGGAGAAGAAGACGACGATTGATTCGGATCCGTGCCGTGGTTGAGGATGTTAGCGTAGTTGAGGTAATCGTTTGGGAGGTTTGACATTTTTTTGTGATTTTTGGAGTGTTTTTTTGATTGTAGAATGTATTTTGTGTGTTTAAAAATGTATAAGGTAATGAGTTTATATAGGGTTTAAAAATAATAAATTTTTTTTTTTTTTTTTTTTTTAAAAAAAAATATAGCCGTTTGTAACGGTTAGAAAACATTGTGGGCCCCACCTACTGCATCCAACGAGCAATGTCACTTTGTGACATTTGACAACCGGCGAGGGGGGTGGGTGTAACGGCGAAGGGCGGCGAGAGGCGGCGAGCGTGCCACCTAGGCACGGCGAGCCACCCTCGCCACCACACCGTTGCCTCTTAGAGTTGCTGTTGATTTGATAAAGTGAGTCATAGTTTAATTATAACCATATATTTTTTTTAATATTAAAAATATTTTGTTTATTTATAAAAGTATATTTAATAAATAAATAATATTTAACCCAATTAATATAATAAATATAATTTCTGTATCCAAAATTGTAACTTTACCTAATCCTAAACCATTCACCTTATAAATTCATATATAAAGTAAAACTCGATTTCAAATCAAACGGACAAAAGGATGTCAATCGCGGTATACACAGGTTGGCAGCTATAAAGTTTGTGGAAAGCGAATAAAAGTGAGGGCTTTTGTAATGACTAACGAGGATCTTCTTTTGTGTTGAATAATATCTCAGCAATCAATTCTTTTCACCAGCTGTTTTCTTTTAACGAATATGTACGTGTGATTTTTGCAACTCAAAGATGCATGCATGGCTCCATACTTCTTTTTGAAAGACCTACACGCACACTACATACAAGATATTTGACGTAATTTGAAATTCTTGTATATAGTTGGAGGGAGAACATGTTAGGTGCCGGTTTATGAGAAACTTATGTAAGTCTGGTTTCGAACTTCGGAGACTAGTAGTGAAGCTATGATGATGAATGATTTAGGGCAACTACAAATTTTGTCTTTTAACTTTGCCAAATTGATAAATAAATCTTGGAGTGTAAAAGTGATTTTATCATTATACTTCGTATTTCCATGTGAAAAAACTTTTGAGTTTTTATTTTTTAACTTTCAAACGTTAACCTCGGTTAACTCCCTCACGTGCCATGCACGTGAGGGTATTTTCGTCATTTCCAATCGCTCATCTCGTGTCAGCACATCTCCCACCTTTCGTTCATGCTAAATTCGTTCTCGAAAGCATTTTCTCACCTGTGACTCTTTCTTTCCCGATAAAATATTCGTTTTGAGGTATGAATTTGCAATTTAAAGTATCCATGATTTATGCTATAATACATCATCTCATTTCATTCTCTCAATCCGTATCTCACAAGAAGAACACCAATCAAAAAATAGATAAGTTTTGACAAAATCACTCTCGCAGTACCACCATCCTTGATTTGGGTCTCCTTTATGGTAAGCTTCGGTCTCCTTTAGGTCTTTTATATGGTAAGCTTAGTTTGAGTATTCTCATATTCTTTAAATTCATTGCCTAGTTAACGATTATTTGTGTTTTGTCTTTTTTTTGTTGCACATAATCGAATTAAAACTTGTTTACTATGCAAATTCATCACTATGGTGAATTTACCTCACCACCAGAAAGAATATATCGCTTTGGTATTATAAATTGGTTTGACTTATTTCAGTGTGACAAGTTTGGTATGTACACACTGAAAGAAATGTCTAAATATTTAGGTTACATAGAAGGTATGTTTTTGTTCCCGCATTTTAGGATACTTGACTAGTCATTGGATGACGGTTTGCTACCACTATCGTTTGAAGAAGATGTTAACACACTTTTGGAGTATGTTCCTAGGTTTAGGGAAATGGAGGTGTATATTGAAACAAGTATTTTGTTGGTACAACAACACTTGATGGAGCAAAAGGTGAAAGTTTATATAGTTCATAACAATTACACAAAACCCTAAACGAGATCAAAGCACACATATAGCGGAAGCGATTTAACAAAATCATAATAACACAATTATAATTAATCGAATTAGGGTTACATACCTTTACGCTAAAACAAATCCACAATATAAAGAACGAATCACCAATTCGGGTTAATAACGTACTCCACCAAGATATAGTCTAAAGTAAGAATATATTACGTTCTTGTACACACGTAATACAACGAGCTAACCGTGATTCTAGCACGTGTAAACCGAGCTTCTACGTTTGTGGAAAATCTACCCAACAACCCTAGAGAGGGGCTATGACTAGATTTTAAGAAATGTCGAAAGAACAAGAAAACCAACTGATACACAGGTTTTGCAACGGTTCAATTTTAGTCTCGATATCCTCTCGAATTGATCTAGGTCTTAAGTGGAATGATTGTTCTTGGTTACTAAATAAAGGGGTTTGGTTTTCTATTCTAATAAGAAGTGAAATGAAACTTTAAATCAAAGACAATTACTTTAATTATAATTAACTAAGACTTGGTTTAAAATTTAAAGTTCAAATTAAAATTAAAGTTAAAATGTAAATAGTGAAATATGAGCAGAGAAATAGTAAAACATCAACAGTAAAACAGTAACTTTAAAATACCCAAAAATAACTGATCCGGAACTTTAAACCTTGATTCGGAACTAACTGATTCGGAAGATACTATTCACTCATCCGGAACTTGCTCATTCGGAACATACTCATCCGGAACTTAATGGCTGATTCGGAACTTTCCGAATGAATGTTCATTCGGAACTTGCTGGATCGGAAGTTGCTGATTCGGAACTTCTTCCTTGATTCGGAACTTCTTCCTTGATTCAGAAGTTTGAAACTTCCGAATGAAAGTGACTTGATGCGGAACTTAAAGACTGATTCGGAACCTTCCGAATGACTACTTCATTCGGAACTTTTTGTCTTGATTCGGAAGATCTGGAAACCCAGTTACAGTAACAGTATCGCGAAGAACAAGGAACACGAATTTTTGATCAAAATCGAACCAAATACTTAAAAAGTTTTTACCAAATTAAACACAAACCATTTAGATACCATGAGCAACGAATCCCACCAATAAAAACACAAATCCAAACAACTTTTGAAGATCAAATCAAGAAAAATAAAACTTAAGAACTTGAAGATAAAGATGAAGATGAACAAGATTAATTGGAAAGATTGAACAAGAACTTGGTATTGAATGATTGATGTTTTGACAAGATGAAACAAAGATTAAAATTACAAGATTAAAGAACTAAAGATAAAAATCACCAATCACCCTAGTGGTGATGGTGTTCTACGAACCAGGAGAAAGAGTGGGGAGGAAGAAAGAAAAACTAAAAACTAGTCTAAAATGTGTGAGGGGGAGGCTATTTATAGCCTTGTCCTTTGGTTGGTGAGTGGGCTTTCTCCCGTTCTTCTTGTCTTTTCGCCTTTTCAGAAAAGTTTCCGTTTTCGATTCTGATTCGGGATTTGTTGTCGATTAAATTCAACTCGTCTTTTAATTTCTTCGTTTAATAGACTTGAGTTTCTTCGACTTATATAAATCTTCCATCTTTGGTCCTTTTCTTCGATAAATCTTCGAATAGGCCCAGCGACTTCAAATCTTTTGCATCTCTTGGACAATAGACTTTATCTTGAGCCTTTTTCTTCAGTAAAACCCGTGCAATCCCATGTTTTCTTCAATATTCATCCGGTTGGCTCTGAAAACACAATAAACACAAAAACCACGCATAATTCCAAACAAATGATATTAAATACGTGTTTTGGTCTCGTTTTAGCCCGAATTAAGTGGTAAAAGGATGGGTGTTTACACACCTATCAAATCCCCTACACTTAACCATTGCCATGCCCTCATGCAATGCTTAGTGATAAAGCAAGCTTACACTTTTCTCATAATTAATCAACCTTGGCCTTATTTAAAATTCTACTTAAACAAAAATTAAAGAAATAAAACTTCAAAGATAACAAAGGGATAGAAAACCATTTTCACGTGAAAATAGCTACATGGAAATAACTTGTAGAGAAATCGATGACTTACATTAGGGCTTTGGTGCTGCGAAGATCTATCACCCTCAAGTTTCACGTTCCCCAAACTATGCTTAAAAACGAGATCATTGTTATTATAAGTTAGCAATTCAAACACTTACACACATGGCTTAATTAAATGCTTAAACTCCCTTATTCCTAGGTGTATCTCTTATATTTTATTTTTGTCTTAGAATGATCATGAAGATGCATTTTTGGACTTATTTCGATAGTTTATTAGGGCTGAAAGCAAAGTAGGACGATTTGATCAATAGTTAGCTAAAGGACAAAATCTCTTAAAACTGCTTCTCGGGATATCAAAAAGTTCATATCTTGGCATAACTTGGTTCACGATTTGAGACCTTTCTCGGGCCGATATTTGGCATGTACTTCATACTTCATATCTTCATGAGACGTTCTTGAGATAATGGTCTTCTCATCATAATAGATTTTCTTCACTTGGAGACTTTTGAGGGGTTCTCCAACTTTGTTGACCACGACTTCATGATTATTTCTTCAATCTCTAATTGGGATTTTGAGATACAACGATCCGCCTCCTTTTCGGACTTGGATCTATTTATCCTCATACCTTGTTAGGGTCTTTTCGGATAGACTTCTCCATGATCTTTATGGGAGTTGATTGCTTTTCGTCGTGAGTCTGGATCCTTCATATTGACTTTAGGAATAATGCTTTTCACATCACTTTGGATCTTCAGCAATAAAATTGAATCCTCATGCCTTGTTAGGGCCTTTTCGGACTCGCCAATCTTCGCGCCCCGCTTCATAAGTTATGCCTTGGCTATGAACTCTTATCATTACCGAGCAACTTTTAAACGATCTTGGGCTAGAAGCTAAGTAACTTTTCAAATCGTAAGACCTTACTTATTGCAGATAAATTATTAGCAAGTGATGGGAGAATAGGCAAATAATTACACCAAGTGAGCTTGTGCAAGAATACCGACTTATAATTGACTTTATCATTTCTCGTCCTCCACAATTTAAAATCTCAAGTAATGAGACTCGTGGACACTTAGCCTAATAAACCAATTAAGGTCTATATGGTTAAGGATACTAGCTAGAATAAACTTGGATAAGTCTATTCGGGTTGAGTCAAAATAAACGCAACGGGCCTAATATGTCAAAGATTCCTAAACTAGCTACATCACTTTATTAATATTTTTGACTTTATTGCGGGATATATACATATGAAAGCAACGATAAAAATTTAAAAATTACGACTAAATGGCCAAAGTTAATAAAAAATTTGAAAAATGTTGAAAAAGATGATTTTCCGGTTAAATGAAGGCATTTTCATGGAAAAGTCCACTTAAAACTTCGATAGAAGTCCCCCCTACACTTAAGATAAACATTGTCCTTAATGTTTAAGCATGTGGGAAAAGTTTCCCCTACACTTATGACATTGTGCACGTTGGTTAACTCAAGTTAAGGAAGAGACGACTAACGTGATTAATTTCAAATGTGAGTATGAAGAAAATTGAATCACGATAGTTGAGAGATAGAACCGGATTTCGGATAAACACGGGAGCACGGTTCTTCAAAGATTCCAAGAGTGCACTTATCCCTGTAATCACATCACCACAAAAAGGCAAACACATATAGAAGTCCCCCCTACACTTAGGGGATTAAAACATACAAGGATAGATACTCGGGCTGCCTCCCGAGGAGCGCTTGTTTTTGATAACCGAGTCACGAGCCTGACTCGACCCAAAATTAGTTCATGGGGAACGTGGTGAGGGATGGAATCACCTCCTTAGAGGTGTCCTCACCAAAGTATAACTTCACTCGTTGGCCATTCACCTTAAAATTTGGTCCATCAGGTTGAGCGAGCTCGAGAGTACCATATGGAAAAATTTGGGCAATGGTGAATGGGCCGGACCAACGAGATTTGAGCTTTCCCGAAAAGATTTTCAACCGAGAGTTAAAAAGTAAGACTTTGTCTCCAACATGGAACTCTCGGTTTTTAATCTTAGAGTCGTGAATGAGCTTAGTTCTTTCCTTATAGATCAAAGAATTTTCATAAGCCTCATTCCGAAGTTCATTGAGCTCATTGAGTTGGATCTTGCGTAGGTCACCGGGTTTTGTTTATATCAAAATTAGCCCACTTCAAGGCCCAATAAGCCTTGTGCTCCAACTCAATGGGGAGGTGGCACGCTTTCCCGTACACAAGACGATAAGGCGTACAGCCGATCGGGGTCTTGTAAGCAGTACGGAAAGCCCACAAAGTATCATCCAATTTATCAGCCCATGAGGCACGATGCTCTCCCACAGTCCTTTCAAGAATTCGCTTCAGCCCTCGGTTGGATATTTCAGCCTGGCCATTAGTTTGTGGGTGGTAGGCTGTGGAAAGACGATGATTTACACCGTACTTAGCCATGACTCGAGCAAATTGATCGTTGCAGAAATGAGTCCCACGATCACTAATAATGGCGCGAGGCACACCGAATCTAGCGAATAGAGCCTTTAAAAAGTTACAAACCACCCTTGCGTCATTAGTAGGCAAAGCTTTGGCTTCAACCCACTTCGAAACGTAGTCAACGGCAACAAGGATGTATTTGTTTCCTTTAGACGAAGGGAATGGCCCCATAAAGTCGATACCCCAAACATCAAAAATTCCACACTCTTGAATGAAATTCTGAGGCATCTCGTCTTTATGTGTGATTTTGCCTTGCTTTTGGCAAACATCACATCGCTTAACCATATCGTGAGCGTCACGGTATATGGAGGGCCAATAAAATCCCGAATCAAACACTTTCTTTGCGGTGTAGTTGGGACCAAAGTGACCACCGGTGGGTCCTTTGTGGCAAGCATCAAGGATGTCCGACGCTGCCGGTCCATCAACACATCGGCGAATTATCAAATCAGCACATTGTTTGAATAGGTAAGGGTCGTCCCAAAAGTAAGTCTTGATGTCGGTAAAGAACTTCTTCTTTTGCTGGGACGTCAACCCTTCCTTGAGAATTCCACCCGCCAAGTAGTTTGCAAAGTCCGCAAACCACGGGGTTTCATTCGGCTTCGAGTTTATAGACATTAAGGTCTCCAAGGGAAAAGAATCATTGATTTCTTTGGTCGGATGATCCCCTTGGTAAGGATCCTCAAGTCTACTAAGATGGTCCGCGGCTAAGTTTTCTGCTCCTTTTTTATCGCGGATGTCGATTTTAAATTCCTGGAGCAGCAAAACCCAGCGAAGAAGTCTTGGTTTGGAATCTTGCTTTGTCAACAAGTACTTCAACGCGGAATGATCGGTGTACACAATGGTGGTAGAAAGGACAAGATAGGGGCGGAATTTTTCAAAAGCATAGACAACGGCTAAAAGCTCTTTTTCGGTTGTCGTATAATGCAATTGTGCCCCAGTCATTGTCTTGCTAGCGTAATGGATTGGTTGGAAGTGTTTATTCACTCTTTGTCCAAGAACCGCTCCAATAGCAAAATCACTAGCATCGCACATCAACTCAAAAGGCAGCTCCCAATTAGGGGTAACTAAGACGGGTGCCTTAGTTAGCTTATCCTTAAGCGAGTTGAAGGCATCAAGGCACTCTTTGGAAAAGATAAAAGGAGTATCTTTTTCCAAGAGGTGGGTCATCGGGCGAGCGATTTGAGAAAAATCTTTGATGAATCGACGGTAAAAGCCCGCATGACCCAAGAAACTTCTCACACCCTTCACAGTTGAAGGTGGAGGCAACTTTGCTATAACATCAACTTTAGCACGGTCTACTTCAAGACCGGCTTTCGAAATCTTATGTCCAAGCACGACGCCTTCTTTTACCATAAAATGGCATTTTTCCCAATTTAGAACAAGGCGAGTGTCTTCGCACCGCTTTAGCATACGTTCTAAATTGGCAAGGCAAGCAGAGAAGGAATCCCCGAAGACCGAGAAATCATCCATGAAGACTTCCATGGTTTGTTCAACCATGTCATGGAAGATAGCTAACATACACATTTGGAAAGTCCCGGGCGCATTACATAAGCCAAAAGGCATTCTTTTGTAAGCGAAAGTGCCATAGGGACAAGTGAATGTAGTCTTCTCTTGATCTTGGGGATCGATGGGTATTTGAAAATAACCCGAGAAACCATCAAGAAAGCAGTAATATTCATTACCGGCTAATCGTTCAAGCATTTGGTCCATGAAAGGTAGAGGGAAATGATCCTTTCTCGTGGCATCATTGAGTTTGCGGTAGTCTATACAAACTCTCCACCCAGTAACGAGACGAGTGGGAATCAACTCGTTGTGTTCATTGGGAACAACGGTTATTCCGCCCTTCTTGGGCACACAATGGATTGGACTAACCCACGGTGAATCCGAAATAGGGTAAATCATACCCGCATCAAGAAGTTTGATAACCTCTGTTTTGATGACTTCATGTATTTTTGGATTCACCCTTCGTTGGTTTTGAATAGTGGGCTTATAGTCGTCCTCTATGAGAATTTTGTGTGTGCAGAAGTGAGGATCAATTCCACGAATATCCGAGATTTTCCACGCAATAGCCTTCTTGTGAGCTTTTAACACAGCAACGAGGCGAGTCTTCTCTTCATCTTTCAAATCCTTTGCAATAATGACGGGTGATTTCTTGTTGTCGTCAAGGAACACGTACTCGAGATGTGGTGGCAACTCCTTAAGTTCCAAATCCGGAGGATTTTCGACGGGAGGCGTTTTCAAAGTCGTGGCATCGATAGCAATGATCGTGGGAGATGGAGGCGAAGGATTGTCTTCGGTGAGAAGATTGTCAAAGAAACTCATATCTTCATCCCCCTCGGTGGGAGAATCATTAGTGGTTAAATTCGCATCTCCCATGGCATCTTCAAGATTGTTCCAGAATAAATCATTATCTCCAAATAGAGACAACGAGGAATCAATGGAGGACACGGTCTCAACAGTGGGAAGAGAGGTAGGAATACTTTTGCAAGCATCATTAAAGTGTTCTTCACAAGCCTCATCAAGAACGTCAATACAATTAACGCTCTCATACGAATAAGGCTGTTTGGACAACTTTCCCATGTTGAAGACTACTTTGTCGTCACCCACTCTCATGATAAGCTCTCCGGCTTCAACATCAATAAGAGTGCGACCGGTCCTCAAGAATGGACGACCAACAATAAGTGGCACACGGGGGTCCATCTCGTAGTCGACGACAACAAAATCAGCAGGGAATGTGAATTTGTCGACTCCTACAATGACATCTTCGGCTATCCCCACTGGATAAGCAACCGTACGGTTGGCCAATTCCAAAGTCATTTTAGTGGGGACTAGCTCTGGGAGAGATAATTGCTTCCAAACACTTAGAGGCATGAGATTTATACTGGCACCTAAATCGGCTAGGGCCATGCAATTCTCTACTCCCGGGAAATTGCAAGGGATAAGAAAACGACCCGGATCACCAAGCTTGATTGGCAATTTCCTTAAGAGCACTGCAGAGCAGTTCTCATTAAGTTGGGTGTTAGCAATGTCGAGGAGCTTTTCCTTGTCGCTCAGAAGGTCTTTAAACATTTTGGCGTATTTGGGCATGTGAGCGAGAGCCTCAGCGAAGGAGATATTGAAATTCAGTTGTTTAAACATTTTAAGAAAGTTAGAAACCTGAATATCATCCTTGCTCTTTTGCTTCTCTTTCCTCAACCTAGAAGGATAAGGTATATTGGAAGAAGAGGAAGGCTTTGGGATTATAGGATCACTCACAACCACGGGTGGAGGAGGGGTAGAAAGAAGAGGTGGAGAAATTGGGGAAGGAGAAGGATGAGGAATGGGAGCAGGTGACTCGTTCTCCTTAGTCACAACCACCGGTGGAGGTATAGGAAGCTCGGGTTCCTTGGTACCTTTACCACTTCTAGTAGTGATTGCTTTCATCTCCCCTCTTGGGTTCGCAACGGTGTTACTCGGAAGAGTACCCGAAGAAGAGGGTTGACTACTTTGGAAGAAACTAGCCATCATGTTTCTCAGATCATTAGTCTGGCTATCCAACGTGTTTCTCATATCAGCTCTCAAATCATTTCCTTGCTTGACCAAATCTGCCTTCAAATTGCGCACTTCCTCTTGGAGATTTCCCACTATCACATCATTGGTCCTCATATAGGTGGCGACCTCTTGGTGTAGTGCAGTGTTGGTTTGGTTTGAAGGAGCATTGTATGCAGGTGGTTGGTAAGCAGGTTGTTGGTATACTTGATTGTTACGTTGAGGTGGTTGTTGCTGCTTGTGAGGTGGGATATATGGTTGTCGAGGTTGTTGTTGTTGAGGAGGGCGGTTAAGGTTTTGTTGTTGGTTTGGGTTGGTAGGAGGAAAGCCAGGTGGTGAAAGATAGTTGTTGCTGCGGTAGCTAAGCAAGTTACGGTCACCTTGAGGTCTAGTTTGATAAGCAGGTTGTTGGTAGGTGCCATATGCCGCATTCACATTCTCAGCAGGGTAATCTTGGGTGGCGGTACAAGTTGTGTAAGAATGGGGACCACCGCATATCTCACAAGGTTGGCTGACAGCGTTTACTTGTGCATTTTTGGCGTTGTTGCTGTTGTTGTTGCTGACGGTGTGGGTGACAAGCGATTCAAGAAGCGTGGTGATTTTGTCTAATCGCTTGTCGCTGTCATTAGTGCTAGCACTAGCAACATTGGTCCTAACGCTCTTGGTTTGCACACGAGACTTGTTCTCAATGATATCCCAAGCAGCATTGGAAGTCTTAGCCAATAAATTACCCCCCGAAGCACTATTCAGTGAATCTTGGTCATTCATGCTTAAACCATTGTAAAAAGTATTTATTTGATGAACTTTGGTAAAACCATGTTGTGGGCATTTTCTTAAAAGATCTTTAAAACGATCCCAAGATTCACTGAATGACTCATCGTACTTTTGTTCAAAGTTTATAATCTCATTCCGCAAAGCGGTAGTACGAGAGGGTGGAAAAAAGTAGTTGATAAACTTTGTTTCCAAATCCGTCCACGAGAGAATACTCTGTGGCGGTTCCTTAGCAAGCCAATGTCGGGCTTGTCCCTCTAAAGAAAAGGGAAAAAGTTGTAACCTTATCACTTCTTGTGAAACTCCATTGAACTTGACCGTGTTAGTGAGTTGTAGAAATCTCTTGATGTGGTCGTGTGGATCATCAATGGTGCGTCCCAAGAACGGTTGAGCAGATACCATCTGGATAAAACCTGACTTGAGCTCGAAATTGTTGGCGGCAATTGGAGGTATAACAATTGGATCTGTGTTGCCATCAACATGAGCTTGCAGCAATTCAATCATTGGGCGATTATCCGGAAGGTGCTCATTGTTGTTGTTATTCATGTTGTTGAAAGGCGGGTTGTTGTGGTTATTATTGTTGTTCGGAGGTGGTATGTTATTGTTGTTTTGTACACCAGCCATGTCTAAGTTATCGAGAGGCTCGGGCTCTTGATAAGACGTGGATCGAGTGCGCATACACCTGCAAAAGAACGAACAAAGAAAAACAAAGCAAAAATATTTTTGGTTTTTATTGTTTTTTACTTTTTAGGATTTTTGAAAATTTTATATTTTTAGTTGTTTTTGAAGATTTTCTTGAAAAAGTAACGTTCACGGGGAACGGATCCCAAAATCCAAGTTCTACAAAAAACTTTTGATCTTAACGAGAAGAGCCGGCAGCGGCGCCATTTGATACACAGGTTTTGCAACGGTTCAATTTTAGTCTCGATATCCTCTCGAATTGATCTAGGTCTTAAGTGGAATGATTGTTCTTGGTTACTAAATAAAGGGGTTTGGTTTTCTATTCTAATAAGAAGTGAAATGAAACTTTAAATCAAAGACAATTACTTTAATTATAATTAACTAAGACTTGGTTTAAAATTTAAAGTTCAAATTAAAATTAAAGTTAAAATGTAAATAGTGAAATATGAGCAGAGAAATAGTAAAACATCAACAGTAAAACAGTAACTTTAAAATACCCAAAAATAACTGATCCGGAACTTTAAACCTTGATTCGGAACTAACTGATTCGGAAGATACTATTCACTCATCCGGAACTTGCTCATTCGGAACATACTCATCCGGAACTTAATGGCTGATTCGGAACTTTCCGAATGAATGTTCATTCGGAACTTGCTGGATCGGAAGTTGCTGATTCGGAACTTCTTCCTTGATTCGGAACTTCTTCCTTGATTCGGAAGTTTGAAACTTCCGAATGAAAGTGACTTGATGCGGAACTTAAAGACTGATTCGGAACCTTCCGAATGACTACTTCATTCGGAACTTTTTGTCTTGATTCGGAAGATCTGGAAACCCAGTTACAGTAACAGTATCGCGAAGAACAAGGAACACGAATTTTTGATCAAAATCGAACCAAATACTTAAAAAGTTTTTACCAAATTAAACACAAACCATTTAGATACCATGAGCAACGAATCCCACCAATAAAAACACAAATCCAAACAACTTTTGAAGATCAAATCAAGAAAAATAAAACTTAAGAACTTGAAGATAAAGATGAAGATGAACAAGATTAATTGGAAAGATTAAACAAGAACTTGGTATTGAATGATTGATGTTTTGACAAGATGAAACAAAGATTAAAATTACAAGATTAAAGAACTAAAGATAAAAATCACCAATCACCCTAGTGGTGATGGTGTTCTACGAACCAGGAGAAAGAGTGGGGAGGAAGAAAGAAAAACTAAAAACTAGTCTAAAATGTGTGAGGGGGAGGCTATTTATAGCCTTGTCCTTTGGTTGGTGAGTGGGCTTTCTCCCGTTCTTCTTGTCTTTTCGCCTTTTCAGAAAAGTTTCCGTTTTCGATTCTGATTCGGGATTTGTTGTCGATTAAATTCAACTCGTCTTTTAATTTCTTCGTTTAATAGACTTGAGTTTCTTCGACTTATATAAATCTTCCATCTTTGGTCCTTTTCTTCGATAAATCTTCGAATAGGCCCAGCGACTTCAAATCTTTTGCATCTCTTGGACAATAGACTTTATCTTGAGCCTTTTTCTTCAGTAAAACCCGTGCAATCCCATGTTTTCTTCAATATTCATCCGGTTGGCTCTGAAAACACAATAAACACAAAAACCACGCATAATTCCAAACAAATGATATTAAATACGTGTTTTGGTCTCGTTTTAGCCCGAATTAAGTGGTAAAAGGATGGGTGTTTACACACCTATCACCAACCAAACCCCTTTGTGGGTTTGATGTTGCGATCGACTAGAGAAAGAGAAAGAGAGATTGTGTGTGTTGAATTATGAGGGTGGGGATTTGTTTATATAGACCTAGAATTCTTGTAACCCAAAAAATATAAAGAAATTTTTTTTCCTTCCACTTTTTTTCCTCCATAACCAACGGCCCAAACACCCCTTAGGGGTGTTTCGGAACCTTCCATTCTTCTTTTTATTTATTCCAAAATGCTCGTTAATACATAACTCTTAATTATTTAACGGTTGTTAAAGTTATAGTTCGATTTAATTTAATAAATATAATAAATATATTTATTAAAAAATTCTCTTTACGTATTGAGTGCAATCCCGTAATCTCGAGTTCGATCCTATCACACGACTATTAAATATAAGTCCATAAACTTTCAACTCCCACTTGGACGTATTTCGAATATCTTGATTACATTGACTAGCGTCTAGTTACACTAGGAATGTCTCTAGTACAACTCGAGTAAGGTCTCCTGGATAAAACCTTTTAATGATTCATCATCATTATTATCCTTTTATTTCTAACACAACGTTAATAAGGATATGGATCTTAGTCATTCCTTTCATTAACCATTCTGTTTCTCGTTCACAGATTCATCAAGATTACCAAAACAAATTTGGGTACGGCCACACAAACATCTTACTAATCCTACGAGGGGCCCAGCTGTATTATACTCCAAAACGAAATTGGAGGAAATAAATTCCATATTGACTACAAGCAAAACTTGTGAATTTTGCAACACTTCTGAAAATAACCCGTATAGCTACCAGTTACGTTTAGCGTTAGATTATTCCACAGAGATGCACTAGATTCATAACAGTTTCCTGGTATCTCAAGTCTAAGGAAAACTATTTATGATTTACTTGATGACAAAGATCCACAAAGTAAAATCATATAGTTGGGATAAGTCCAATATCTGATTCATCGAATATCATCCAAAATCGATCAATATACTTTCAAGTATACTCTATCGTACTTTTGAATTGTCTTAATTTAATAATATTCCGATATTATTTATCGACAACGTACATTTAGCATAAAAATTTATTCATTGATTAAAACATGTAAAATATGATACAAAATTAAGTAATAAGACTAAACGAAACCCAATCTTTATTTTATTAAATAATAATGTCTTACCAACCTTTATCCAAATACTAATCACAGATTTATTGCATGAAATCGCTAGCTAGTTGCAGCCCAATAGCATTGGCATGCTTAACTACCTTTGGTCGAGGCAAAGCCTTAGTAAAAGGATCGGCTACGTTATCATCTGTGTGAACTTTTGTTAATTTGATTTCACGAGCTTCAACTTGTTCTCTTACGTAGTGATATGTACGTTTAAAGTGTCTGACGTCCTTCATGATTCCAGCATCATTGGCAAATATGATTGCGGCAGAATTGTCCCAATACATATTTATTAGGTTCTTTTGTTGCAAGAATCTCTCCAAGATCTCCAATAAAATTCCTAATCCAAACCACATTTAGTTATGTATATGGTTTCCTTCTGAATACCAAAACATTTCTTTCATAATCCTCTAATACATTAGAATATATTTAAACAGCAACCCAGTGGAGCTTCTCTGGATTCTGCTGGTATCAACTGACCAAGTTCTAAGCAAACGCCACATCAGGCCTTGTGCATCTTACATCATACATAATAGATCCTACAGCCGAAGCGTATGGCACCTTCTGCATGTATGCCTCCTCTTCAGGAGTTGATGCATCCATCTCATGACTTAGATTATGCTTAACTTCTATAGGTTGAAAACATTTCTTGGAATTATGCATATTATACTTCTTCAATATCTTATCTATACAAGCATCTTGACTAAGACCAATTAATCGTCTTTTCCTATCTCGATAGATCTTAATTCCCAGAATGTATGCAGCTTCTCCTAAATCCTTCATAGAAAAACATTTATCAAGATAATCCTTAACAGGTTTAAATCTTGGAATATTACTTCCCATGATTAATATGTCATCAACATATAGGACTAGAAATACTACATCACTCCTACTAGCTTTGCGATATACACATGGCTAATCACGATTTTGAATAAATTCAAACTTTTTGATTTTTTCATCAAATCGTTTATTCCATTGACGTGATGCTTGCTTCAACCCATAAATTGATCTAGGATTCTTGTTGCTGCTTCTTTTTTCCCAGCCAATGTCTTTCATTTTCTCCCATTTTGTTGGTTACAACATCAACAAATGAGACAACGATGTTGATGACTTCTTTTTAGTTCGATCACGACCAATTGGTCGGTATTCTTGAGTCTCTTCCTCGTCATTTTCTGATTCATCTTTCAAATTTACGTAACCATCTTGCCCAGAACCAGAGGTGGTTTCAGAAGTCTTGGATTTTTTCTACATTTTTTTTAAACTTTGGCATCTTAACCTCTTGCCAACTTGGGTGATCTTTGAGTAAGTTCCATGTCGCCTCTAACGTAAAAGCGTGTTAGTAGGTCACTTTGTGTTCAACACAAGCTTTTTGGTATGAGGTGAGATCATTGGCACCACTTTCATGATTAAGCTCAACGTTATTCATAATATCACAAAAAGAACCAACTCTAGGACGCAACTTGTTTTTTCATTTGCTCACAATCGCGTCGTACCCTCTAGTTTAACCCGTCTCGACTTCAAAGTACTTCAATACATGTACCCAAAAACCATTCTGTTTTTTGACTGTTTTCTTGCTTGCTATTCTCAGAAACATCACACTAACCTTTGCACAACGTGACCTCTTTCTCAGTTGTCTATCCTTTTGGCGGCTCATTCGACTCAACTTGCTTCGCTTTTAAAGCACATTTAGAGAGCTTCTTAGGTTTGACAAGTGACATCTCTTCCTCTTCATCGTCAAGTTTAACCGCATCGTGATAGGACACATGTCCCGAACCTTGCCCCATAGAGTGATCTTGACTTGGTTCGTGACGCGAACCTTGACCCGCACCTTGATCCGCAAAGTACTATTGATTATACATCATTTCATCAAAATCAACATTAACCTCAAAACGATTAATCAAAGAATACGACGGATTAAGATGCGAAGAAGTGGAACAATCCATAGTAGGACGATACAAACCCGTTGGAGATTCATAGAAAGCTTGTTGGTTGTTATTACGGTATGGACGATAGAACGGGCGGTTTACATAGTTCATGTTTGGGTGAGATGGTTGTGGTGAACGATATTCAAATCCGGCGGATCTAAACCGGAAGTTTGGTGACACGTCGGATAATCGAAAAGTCTTATCCGGCGTCACATGGAGAACACTTTGTTGAGGAACTCGGTATCTTAAGGTGTTGTTTTGGGGGTTCTCTTGCTAGACATGTTGGATAGTTATTGTTCTGATTTAAAAGTTTGAATTTGAATGTGTGAAAAAATTGATAAAAATGATTGAGTATTTATAAAGGTAAAATATTTAAATTTTAATTTTTTTTTAAATTTATCAAAACCAACGGCTATTTTTTTTTTCTTTTTGAATTTCGTTGTATTTGAAAAGGTGCGAACGAATGGAGACGATCGAATGAGGCAAATCTGTCGTCGCAACGGCCTCGACCGAATGCGACTCGGACGTTCTCGGTCGACCGATACACCGTTGGGACCCACCTAAAGAAAATGAAAACGAAAAGTAAAAGAAAGAAAAGCTGATATAACTTTAACGTGTGTGACAAATTGTTTTTTCTGTTAGACGGTTAGAGGGCCCAACCCGATTATGGGCTTGAGTCTATTAGGGTTAGGGTTAGTTAGTGTTAAAGATATGTATTTAGTATAAATACATATCATATGTTATGTAATAATGATTGAATCAATAAACACTTTAAATATTTTACATTTTCTAATAACTAATAAAAGTTGCCTTATGTCATCGACCTTTTGCCAAGTTAAAAAAAACAAATTCTAACTAGAAATATGACTGGTTTATTCAATAATCGCGAAATTAGTAGTATATAATGGCTTAAAAAAATACTACGTAACTACTTTATAGAAAAGAACAATGATTTGATTACTACTAATCAAGGTTGCAGTAATCGCTAGGCGTTAGTGAGGCGGTTGGTCATCTTCGAGGCGGAATTCGTCTAGGCGATGCCTAGGCGCCGCCTAGGCGGATTGGAATTTTATGCATAAAAAATTATAAATAATACGTATAACATGACAAAATACCTCTAATTTCTAATAATTCAAAGTTCACAAAGCTTGAAGTTGCAAAATAGACAAATAAACA
This sequence comes from Glebionis coronaria, assembly GCA_025667525.1. Lineage (NCBI taxonomy): Eukaryota > Viridiplantae > Streptophyta > Magnoliopsida > Asterales > Asteraceae > Glebionis > Glebionis coronaria. The sequence continues at coordinate 549,445,630 of CM046880.1, forward strand.
TAACAATTTAAGAACTTAAAACTTCAAACGTGACATACAGTTCAGTTGGTTCCAATTCTCACGAAGAATCCATCACTTTATGTTAACAATCATATGTTTATCTTTGATTTTAAGATATTATGTTAAAATAAATATGGAGATTATATATTAGAAAAGAAATTATTAATTTTTTGTAAAAAAATATTGACTTTTTGTTGACTTTCTTTGACTTTTTGACCGCCTTGGCCGCCTAGCCCCGCCTAGGCGCCGCCTAGCACCGCCTAGGCGGATGTTTGACCTCCTTTTGACTTTTCCGCTTAGCTTGACCGCCTAGCCATAAAGCGAGGCGTAGTATGACCGCCTAGCGCCTAGGCGGCCGCCTAACCCGCTTTTTACAACACTGCTACTGATTAAGTGTGTTGGTTAGGTTACTGTTAGGTATAGTATGATTGTAATTCGTAACAATAGGGGAGTTAAGATCTAAGATATATATACACACTTAAATTAGCATAAATCTATCTAACCAATTATAATTACCCATTTTAAAAAAAACCCACTTTCTACTATTTTTTTAAAAATTAAATATCTCACAAACGATAAATCGTCAAACGAAAAAAAACACAATTGTGACGAGAATTAAATAATCTATCTATCGAGGGGCACATGTATATACTTTCGACGAACTTTTTTTCGACTCTTTTTTCTTAAGTCACGTCTGGAGAGAATCATATATGATTCGTGACGAATCATATATGATTCGTCACGAATCATATATGATTTTCTGAGAATCATATATGTTTCGTAACGAATCATATATGATTTTCAGAAAATCATATATGATTCGTGATATGAATCATATATGATTATCTGAGAATCATATATGTTTCGTGACGAATCATATATGATTCTCTCCAGACGTGAATTAAGAAAAAAAATCGAAAAAAAAGTCCGTCGAAAGTATATACATGTGTCCCTCGATAGATGGATGATTTAATTCTCATCGCGATGGTATGTTTTGTTTTACGTAAAGATGAACGCTTTGTGAGATATTTAATTTTTAAAAAATGAGTTTTATTGTTACATGATAAAAATGGATGATTGTGGTTGGTTGGTTAAATCTATACTAAACTAAGAGTCTATCTGAATCTTTTTCCACTAATAGGGGCCTGTTTGGTTTTCAGATTTTGACTTAAAATGAAGGGTTGGTAGCCATGATTTTTTGTATGGTTCATTTCTAAAACCAAATACACCGGCCTTAAGCCCAATAATTTTATCCCAATGTATATGGAGGGTTTTCAACAACTTGTCAGAGGTTTTCTCCATCTTTAATTTCATCACATAATTTTTCTGTCTCTTCATCTTTTTTTCATTTTTTTGTATTATTTTTTTTTTGGATAAGGGGATACCCCGGTAAATGGTTCAATAAAATATTTTTACAATAAACATATAATAAAAAATCTGTATTATACATTATTTATTTTTTTTTTCAAACCCAATCCTAAACCTCATACTTTATAAACCCACATTCAAAATAATACCCGACTTCAAACCAAACGAACCCTATTATTATGTAATTAAAGTTTGATGTAGCATTGATTAAAATTCAAGGATATTCAACTTTGGACATCAACTTTTTGTGCTTCAATAGGGGAATTATGTCGATATTAAATATGTCGAGTAGGGGTCACATTTAGGTAAATTACTTTATTTACGTATGATTGTCTTTACGGGAACTGTAAGTTAGTTGAGGTTGGGTCATGAGTTTTTTTAGTCGGCATGGTCTTTGTGACCCTCTCATCTTATAAAAATTTGTGAAACAAGTATAACGTACACATATATTTGTTGGTTTTTTTTTTTTTTTTAATTTTTCATGAGTTACCTAACATTTTATGATCGAACTTTGATTTTATTATCGATATCGTACAATAATAATGATGTGTTTTCAAATTAGAAAATAGTCCACACGTGAAATGATGGGCATATGCAGGGAAATTGGTGGTTCTCTTATCTTTACGACTTCACATTCTGCGAAAGTGCGATACGTATATTATAAGAAAACTGTTATAAGAAAACTGTTATGTATATTATTAGAGGACAGAGAGTCATCACTCTAAGTGAGGGTGTTTTGGAGTGTCATGTCAGCGAAACTCACTCACTCACTCACATGGAAAAATTAGGGGAGTCATCACTCCAAGTGACTCCCTTTTGTGGGTCCCACTTTTTTTTTATTTCTCACATTTTCAAATTAAATTAATTCATTTCATCAATAAAAATAAATATTACAATCCTAAAAAAATAGAAAAATACAACTTCGAATGAAAAAAAAAACGAAAAAATTACGAAAAAAACTACTAATTGGAGGAGTCTTCGGAATCTTCAACGCCGCGGTATTGATTGGTATTCGGCATTTTTGCGCGTAGACGAGCCTTGATTTCTTCTTTTTTAAAATTTATAAACGCGGTCGATTCGGGATCCATTTTAGAGGTGTCATAGTCGAGAAATTTTAACTCCTCTAATTCGGCAATCGTGTCGTCTTTGCGTTGCGAAGCCGCATACGCTTTTTGCGAGGCTTCACGACGGAGACGAAGGTCATAGGTAACCGCGTCTTCAAATCGAGACGAGTTACTTCCTCCGGTACTCCCCGATGTTTCGGAACAGCTTTTTTTCCCGGGCCGTTCTTTACCCGCGGGGCGGGGTCGTTGATCGCGTTGGAAAAGTTCGTCCGTGTTCATCGACATCGAAAACGAACCACCTTCCTCGTTCTCGGTCAAATCAACCGGGACAACCTCGGGTGCGTCCCATTTCGGGGACTTCCTCAAAACATTCCATGCTTTTTCGTGATTAAACAACATTTCTATTCTCGTCCGCGTAAATGGCCCGAGCCCGTTCAATCACATCAACCTCGCTTTCGCCACTTTTTTTGTTCCGATGACATTTCTTGTAGATGGCGTTCCACTTCATAATATTATGATGCATCGGATTCCACTTACCTGTAAGCATGTCTTTGGTACGTTCTTGATGATTTCTTTCGTTAAACACCCGGGTAGTCTGAATCCAAAGAGTGTCTCCTTTTTGGTGACGCCCAACTTTCGGATCTTCGGATGTCGCGATGTAACACTCGGCAAGCACGGCTTCTTCGTCCTTGGTCCACCGACCAAGACCTTCATTCGGAACGGGTTCTTTTGATTTTTTTGCGGGGTTTTTCTTTCGGCTTTTTTTTGTTGGTTCAGTTTCGGGTGGTGGAGATTGGAGTGATATGCGTCTTTGGATGGTATAGGCTTGATATTTTTCTTGTTGCTTTTGTATAAAAAGCTTGATCTTTGGGAGTCATCGGACCGTGGGTAGGAAATCCGGGGAATTGTGGATTGGACGTAGTTCCGTCACCGCCACCCATGTTGGATTGAAGGAGGTGGGTAAATCCGAACCAATTTTCGCCGGCCATTGTGTTTGTGTTTGTGTTTGTGAATGAGAGAATGACAAAGGAGAGAATGATTTGTGTGTGTGTGAAAAATAATATAGGAAATGTAGTATATATAGAGATTTAAATTGAATTTTTTTTTTTTAATTTATTTTTTTAAAAACTAGCCGTTGGGCATTTAATTAATTTTTTTTTAAAACTAGCCGTTGGGCATTAAAAACAAAAAAAAACATCTTTTTTCAAAAATAACGGCTACTAGCCGTTTGTTTTAAAAAATTTTCAATTTTTTTTTTTTTTTTAAATCACCACTCACGCCCCGTGAGTTGGGTCACGCAGCAGCCCCACGCCGTGGGTATTTTGGGTTTGGGGAGTGGTCACGCGACTCGCGCCGTGGGTTTGGCACCCCACGGCGCCATGATTCCCTGGCCTCTTAGAAGATATATGCATCGAGTGTTTAAAGTAGAAGTGACAAATTTTGTTTATTTTGTTAAATTCATAAACGTTTTATTTAATAGATTTGACTTTTTTATAAAAAAAAAGGCTAGCGACGCAATTAAGTATTCGTTTGTCTTCTTTTATTATATAAATTATAACTTGTGAATAATGAATAGGCCACTACAACAAATTAGTTGACTTTTCACACTTATTATGACACTTGTTCACACTTTAAAATGCGTGAATTTGAAAAGTTCACCCTTTTATTACTGTTTTTGGTGTGAACAAATTTGGTGTAACAAATAATTTCATATTTAAGTGTGAAGATTTTTAATACATCACACTTTTATGTGTGAACCTTTTAATACTTCACACTTTTTAATACTCCATGCTTACAAGTGTGAATATTTTACAAATAAACTTCACGCTTTTTAAAGTGCGAAGAAAAAAGTGTGAATAAAGCCTAAATTTGTTGTAGTGGCCATTGAACTCTATTTTTTTTCTAATTATAAATTTTTTTTAGCAATTTTTTAAAAAACACAGGACATTTTTGCCTATCCCATTATTATTGATAGGCTTAATGAACACATGTAAAACACTAGATGAACTCTAATGGACGTATGTAAAACAACAAATTTGTCACTCGACGAATCTTTTATATTTAATGTATTTTCTCAACTTTTAAATAAGTATTATTATTTTTTATTTTTACGTTTTTATATGTATTTTGTCCGTATCTTCACCTGTTTAACCACGCCCATTTAACTCGCTATCCGTTTAGCCCATCGTTTGTTTTACCTCCACCCGTACCCGCCTGACATGCTATTTTACCACTCTAGTTTAAACCTTAATACCTTTTTTTTGAACAACTTTAAGCCTTAATACCGACTTCAAACAAGTTCACTCGGTACGTAGTACTTCACGTATATCAATTTGTTACGCACGTTTTCTAAAAAAATAATCTGTTACGCACGTGGCAACTTCAGGCAGTTTTTAAGCACGATTTGGGTGTTATTATAACTTCAATTCAAACACGATTTATTTAATTATCGTGTCAAGAAACTTAATTTTAACCCTGACGTATGTAATATGTGTAACTCATTTATAACCAGTTTAATTTATTTAGCTAAATAGATTAAGCGGTAAATAAAATAGATAGTTTGTTTATTTAACTAAGTTAAATGCTAAAATGATATAATTATGTAAAGAATGATAAACATAGCTTAACATAATTGTGTAACAATTTTAATGATACGTTATATACAATTGTATTTCACTCTAATTAATTAAATAACGAAATACATTTAATCCAAATAGAACATAAAATTCAAGTTATACATATATATTATTTTTTTGGTTTACCCATTAACCTGTTTAGGTTCACGTGTTAACCTGTTTAACACTTACTCAACCTAAACATGACCTATTTATTAAATGGGTTATATAAATTGACCTGTTTTTTTTATTTAAACATGTTTATCCTCAAATCAAACTTGTTTAACTTCATGTTGATTTCGTATTATTTATCATGTCATGTCGAAAATTATAACATGTAATATCGAATATAAAATAAATTATGATTTCAAGCAATTAGTAAAAGTAATTTTTTTAAACAATACACTGAACATGGAGAAAAAATCCAGGTAGCAATATCTAAGATATTTATCTTTTTAACTAAAACAATAAATATACAATTCAAAGTGAAGATCAGTAAATAATGAGTTGAGATCAATATAAATCTTGAATTTAGTATATATTTTATGGATAAATTTTAATTATTTATTTTTTCATCAAAAATAAAGTATTCACTTTTCGTTTTTTTTAAATAAAATATTTTACAAACGATAAATTGTCAACGAAAAAAATAAACCAACGCGACGAGAATTAAATCTTCTTTATATAGAAGGTATATGTATATACTTTCGCAGAACTTTTTTCCGATTTTTTTCTTAGGTTATGTTTGAGAAAATCATATATAGTTCGTATCGCATATCATGTATGATGTCATAAAATCATACATATGTTTTCAGAAAATTATATATGATTCGTGATACGAATCATATGTGATTTTCTCAAACATGACTTAAGAAAAAAATCGAATATTTTTTTCGTCAAAAGTATAAATATTATTTTATATAAATAAAATTTAATTCTTGTCGTGATTATATGTTTCATTTTATGAACAATTAATAATTTGTGCTACAATTAATTTAAGAAAAATAAAATTATTTTTTTGTTAAATAAAAGAAATGAATGAATGAAATTGATCTATAGTACAATAATAATACGAATATTTTTTTTACAATTTAAAATTCGAAAGGAGAGAATATATGAGATTCAATAGTTGTTTGACTCAAATAATGGCGGCCGCCAATGTTGACAAAAAGCAACCCCATACACACGTGAAATTTTCAACGTGTTTTATTTTAGTTTTATCAACTACTGTTTATAAATTTAACACCTGCCGACCTATCTGAGTGACTTTACAACCTTTGTTATAATTGATTATTGTTAACGGAAAATTGTGTCTGATCGACTTAAATGCATGAAAGGAGAGATCCTAACCTCCATAAAGTTGGTCTCGCAAATTCAATTGGTGAAACTCAACAGCTCCTACAAAAAAATTGAAATCCTAATTGAGCGTTCACAATTTTATCCATAAACTGAAAAATAAAGAAACCAATCTATATTAAAAAGTTTATAAAGATAAAGTAAACTGTAAGTACATATTCATTGACCTGAGATATTATCATTTAACGATCTAGATCCTAGAATGATCAGAACTCAAAAACATATTATAATTAAGAACTTAGCAAAAACATGATTTTTGTTATTTGGTGAATAGCATGTGAAATATATGAATTCAAATATGAAAGAGTTTAGCACATCACTACTACCACTTCCCTTGCCTTAAAAGATATATGAATTCAAATATATAACGTATGGAATAAACACCTAATAAACGGTTCACATTTGTCGATCCGAATATATATTTATAAGCTCAAGTAACAACAAGCTCCAGATAAAGAATCACAGATGTGCTTGCATGTGAATGTGTGATATGCACATGCATGCATATAGTACATCGAACTTGAGAATCCAAACCTAATAACAACCAACTTTAATACTATGGCACCCCATACTAATACAACGCATTATGGCATCACCACGATTGTCCCTTTCGATGGTATACAAGAAAAACAAAATGAAACATTAATGCAACTACCTCCGAAATATATTATTGAGTGTGTATTTTTTTTGTGCATCGGATATATTATATGGGTTAATTTTTGAAACGCTTTAAAATGTCATTTTTTTTTAATTTATCAAATGAGAATTTCTAAAATATTATATGCAACTTATAAGACTTGCCAAAAAATCATAAAATTATACTTTATTATATATGACACATATTACATTTGTGTAAAACAAAAGTAATTGTTTGTAAGAAGTTGTATTTATGCAACTTTGGTATACTTTTTATGCGATTTGTATTTTAAAAAACTTTGAATAAGAAAAAAACTTTTTATTTTATTTAAATTTAAACTTTATTTTTATGCGACTTGTACCAAAATTATTTTTTATAAAAAAAAAATTTATAAATTTTTTTTAAAAGAAAACTATTTTTTATATAAAAATAATTTTCTTATAAAAAAATAATTTTTATAAAAAATAACTAAAAAAAATATTTTTTATAAAAATAATTTTTTAATAAGGGACTGTTTGGTTCACAGAATGTTTTTGAAAGAATTGTAATTTTTGGAATGAATTGTAATTTAATATAATTGTAATTTAATGAATTCAAATGTAATGTAATTTAATATGTTGTAATTGTAATTGACTAAAACTTATAAATGTGTTTGGTTTAACTCTTAACGTAATGTAATTCAACTTTTATATAAAATTTGAAAAATTAACAGAAAATAATATTTAAAATAATATATAATAAAATAAAATAAACAAATAATAATTATAATAATAAAACAATAATTAATAATAATAAATTAAAATAATAATAATAAATTAAAATAAATTATAAAAAATAATTCTAAATAATAAATAAATAATAATAATTATATAATAATAATAACAATAAAATAATAATATATAATTAATAATAATTAATAATAAAAAGAAATAATAACAAAAATAATATTAAATACATAAAAAAATAAACACAGTTACAAATAATAATAATAATAATAATAATAACATTAATTATTATATTTTAATAATATTATTATATTAGTATATTTATAATATATAGTAACTTTTTTATTATTAATAATTTTTTTAGTATTAATAACTTTATTAATATTATATATTACTTTTTTAATATTATATTTTTTTAATAATATTTTAAATATTTTATTTGTATAATAATATGTTTTAATAATATTTATACTTTAAAGATAAAAGTTTTTTATTTTTTGATAATAATGTTTTGATTAAAATTAATTTATTATTTAAAAATTTAATTATTCTTAATTTTATATATACAATAGTTATTTTATTAAATATTTTTAATATAATAATTATTACTTTATTGATATTATCATTTATATATTTAATTAATATAATTATAAATATTTTATTAAAAATAGTAATATATAAATATTAACTTTTTATTATTAAAAAATTAATATTAAAAATTAATAATTAATATTATATTTAATTTTTTTATTATTATTTTATTATATCTAATTATTATTATTATTATATTTAATTTTATTATATTTTTGTTATTTTTAGTTTTTTATTATTATTATTAATATTATTACGTAGTATTATTTATAAATACAGATTTTAAAAATATACAAATACTGAATTACAACGTAATTCAAAAATTTCCATCAACATCCTAAGTAATCAAATTCCCTCCATTGATGTAATTGTAATGTATGAATTACAATTACAACGCAAACCAAACAATCGTTGTAATGTAATTTGAATTACAATTCATTCTATACTTCCAACCAAACATGATTGAAACGTAATTCACATTACAATTACAATGAATTACCATGCATTACAATGAACCAAACGCACCCTAAAAGTACAAGCCGCATAAAAATAAAGTTTAAATTAAATATAGTAAAAGTTTTTTTTAATAAAAAATATTTTTAAATATAAGTCGTATAAAAAAACTATAACGAAATTGTATAAAAACAACTTTTTATATATAAGTATTTTTTTTCTTACACAAATGTACCATGTGTCGTAAAAAATAAAGTAAAATTTTATAATTTTTTGTTAAATCTCATAAGTCACATAAGTTGTATAAAACATTTAAAAAATTCTTATTTAGTAAGTATAAAAAAAAAAAAAAAGTAAAATCTTGAGCCATTCAAGAATTAACCCATACTATATACTCTTGTGGTTCGAACGAGAGGCTCTAGAAAGACAAACCGACACAACACAAGTATTACAAAAGCGTTTCTTCTTCCTTTTTGTCACCTTTAATTTGTTTTGTTTGAGCAAATGTAAAGTTGTATTCAACGACATAATTGTTTATGTAAGATTTGTTTGTATAGATATAAATTTATGGTCGACTAACACAATCTACATGTAATCTATCATCAAATAATCATTGCGTGTTGAATCATTTGCACTAACAAATTTAAGCCTGAGATATTAGTTAGAAAGAAAAAAGCATGTCAACGCGGTATATTACACACACAGGTTGGCAGCTATAGTTTGTGGAAAGCGAATAAATTAAAAGTGAGGCTTTTTGGTAATAACTAACGAGAAGATCTTCTTTTGTGAATAATATCTTAGCAATCAATTATTTTCACCGGCTGTTTTCTTTTAACGAATATGTACGTGTGATTTTTGCAACTCAAAGATGCACATGCATGGCTCGGCTCCATATACTTCTTTTTGCAAGACCTACACGTAGGCTAATTACATTGATTTCGATCACCTCGTATCATTATTATCAAAAGGCTCTAGCTTAAACACACACACAAAATACACATGTATAAATAGTGCATGAACTAATTAAACTCGAGTTTCATATTGCTAATATATATAATAGAAAGACATAAAATTTAATTTGGTGGCCCTTATCAAACGAAAGCCCTGTGCAATAACATCTATTACACTCTGTTAAAGCTGGCCCTCCTACACCCTACACGCACACTACAAGATATTTGACGTAATTTGAAATTCTTGTATATAACATATTAGGTGCCGGTTTATGAGAAACTTATGTACTCTCTAAGTCTGGTTTCGAACTTTGTAAGACTAGTAGTGAAGCCACGATAGTTTAATGAATGATTAATAAATTTTTTTGCATAGAACCTTCAACAAATATGAACCGACAAACACAGGATCGGGATTACTTATCTTAATAGCTCAAGATCAAACAAATTAAGAAGTCGTGGACTTCTCTTGAAGAACCCTAATAAAGGACAGCACTACAAAGTCTAACCGGAAGCTTAATACACAAACTAGTTAGTAGTACTTGGTAGTACTATAATATAAAGTTACGTACTATGATGGGTTTTATCGAAGCTGCAGTATGGGCTTTTGATGTTGTTATAAACTTTCTTTTTGGGCTGAGATGTACAACATATTATATGGCCCTCTAAAACAGATGACAGCCCATTACTTTCTAAAACGATTATATAAGTTATGTAGACCCCCTTTTCCAAATGTATGTACTATGAATGGAAACATTTACTAGTTTCGCCACTAATATTACCCGATCAGTAATATCGAGTTCACAAAGCCAAAGACCGGCACATTGAGAACCGTTACACGTACATAGTCTATCACATGATACTAGCAGAGTATCTGCGCATTGCGGTTGCGGTTATTCTTGTTGGAAATATAGTTCAATTGTGAGTTATGTTTACACCTGTTAATGGGCTTGGAGGTATGTAGTATACACCCATTGGTCCCTAAACATCCTGGCTCAGATAGTGGTAAAGTTATGTTTCAGCGGTACTTAGGATTACACTAAAGGTACTTGGTTTTACACTAGCGGTACTTGCAAGTACTGCTAGTGTTATGCAAGTACTGCTAGTGTTATGCAAGTAATGGCGAGAAACATGTAACAGTATTTGACTGTTTGACTGTATTTAATGACCACGTTTAATGGGTCATGTAACCACTATTCCTGGTCTTATGGAGGCATATAATGGGGAGTTAATTGGCCGTTGAATCCTCATTATTTCCATTGACCATGTTGAGTTGATCACCTATAAAAGGACTCGTATTGTATGCATGAAAAACACACAGAAAACAAGAAACACTTTACAGCAAAGGGTTATAGATTTGTGCCTAATTCTATAACATACATTTGGTCTTATCCCAAGTAAGTATTCGTGATACCCAGGCAATAGGGTCGAATAGTTTACTTTGAAAAGTGATCACACGATTCCAAGTGATATCCGGTAACCTTCATTGGTACGTAGTTAGGCTATTGATTATCTTACCCTGGTTGGGACGAGGATAAACACCAACAATCAAAGTAAACTATCTTGTGATAATCAATGGCGACTGCAATGAAGCATATGGTGGCTAACTTCTCCAAATTGGACAAGTTTGAAGGGGTGGATTTCAGGAGATGGCAAAAGAAGATGCACTTTCTTCTTTCAACCATGAGTGTGGTGTATGTGCTGACAACTCCTATTCCTGATGGTGGTGATGATGCTACTTTGGAGGAACTGAGGAAAAGGAGCAAATGGGAGAATGATGACTATGTGTGTCGTGGTATTATTCTTAATGGTATGTCTGATTCCTTATTTGATATTTACCAAAATTTTGAATCTGGTAAAGAACTATGGGATTCCTTGGAAGCCAAATATATGGCTGAGGATGCATCAAGTAAGAAGTTCCTTGTGAGTGATTTCAGAAATTACAAAATGACTGATTCAAGACCAGTCATGGAACAATACAATGAACTTCTTGGAACACTTGGTAGATTTACACAACATAAAATGAACATGGATGAGACCATTCAGGTCTCTTGTGTCATTGACAAATTACCTCCTTCTTGGAAAGATTTCAAGCATACCTTGAAACATAAGGAGGAGGAATTAACTCTTGTTGAGTTGGGCAATCATTTGCGTATTGAGGAATTCCTCAGGGTGCATGAAAGTGACAAGCCAAAGAGCAACAATGTTGCTGGTTCATCAGTTGTCAATATGGTGGAGCATAACAACTCATCCAAGTACAATGACAACAAGGGCAAACGTAAGCATCAAGATAACACCAAAATTAATCCTAACAAGAAGTCCTCAGTGGCTTGTTGGAAGTGTGGGAAACCTGGACACTTCAAAAGGGATTGCAAAGGTGTTGGTACTGACAGCAAAGCTAGTGGATCAGGCACAAATGGTTCAGTGATTGGTTCTAACAACACAACACTAAAAGGTCAGAATATGTTTAATAAATATCTTCAGATTTATTATGTTACATATGTATCTGAAGCTTATTTTGTGCAGGATGATGATGTGGCGTGGTGGGTTGACTCTGGAGCAACAGTACATGTGTGCAAAGATAGATGCTGGTTCAAGACTTATGAGTCACTGAATGATGGATCTATTCTTCACATGGGAAATGAGTCAACAGCCCTAGTGCATGGACGTGGTTGTGTAGATCTTAAGTTTAGTTCTGGAAAGATTGGTTCCTTGTTTAATGTTTTGCATGTTCCTAATATTAGGAAGAACTTGGTTTCTAGTAGTGTTTTGAATAATTGTGGTTATAAACAAGTGATTGAATCTAATAAATTTGTTTTATCCAAACATGGTGTGTTTATTGGTTTTGGTTATTTGAGTAATCAAATGTTTAGGCTCAATATTGTTTCTGAAAATACCAGCGGTACTTACAAACCAAGTACCGCTACTACAAATACTAACGGTACTTACAAACCAAGTACCGCTAGTGCCTATACTAACGGTACTTGCAGAACAAGTACCGCTAGTGCTAATATTGATTCAGCTTATATGTCTACCACTAAACTGAATGATTCATCACTATGGCATGCTAGGCTAGGCCATGTCCACTTTAAGAGGATGCAAGATATGTCTAAGGATGGGTTAATTCCAGCCTTTGACATGGACATTGATAAATGTCAGACTTGCATACTAAATAAAATTACTAAGAAACCATTTCAGGATGTAAAACGTGTAACTACAGTTTTGGAGCTAATCCATAGTGACCTATGTGATTTGCATGCTACTCCCTCATTAGAGAATAAGAAATACTTGTTAACATTTATTGATGATTCTTCAAGGTTTTGTTATGTCTATTTGTTGCATACTAAGGATGAAGCATTAGATAAATTTAAAGTATTTAAAACTGAAGTTGAATTACAACAAGGATGCCAAATCAAAAGATTTAGGACTGATAGGGGAGGTGAGTACATGAATACTCAGTATTTTCAGTCTGTTGGAATAATCCATGAAACAACTGCCCCCTATACTCCACAACAAAATGGTATATCAGAAAGGAAAAATAGAGTATTGAAAGAGATGGTTAATTCCATGTTGTCCTATTCAGGACTAAGTCAAGGGTTTTGGGGTGAAGCTATGTTAACAGCTTGCTATTTACTAAATAGGGTTCCCAACAAAAGGAACAAAATTACCTCTTATGAACTCTGGATTAAAAGGAAACCAAACTTGAACTATCTCAAAGTTTGGGGTTGTAGGGCTGTTGTAAGACTCCCTGATCCAAAGGTGAAAACCTTGGGTGAAAGAGGTATTGAATGCATCTTTGTCGGATATGTTGAGCATTCCAAGGCTTATAGGTTCTATGTAATTGAACCAAATGATTCAGTTTCTATAAACTCAATCATTGAATCAAGGGATGCTAACTTTAATGAAACAAGGTTCTCATCAGTCCCTAGACCAAGCCTTAGGACTCTTGCTGGAGCTGAGGACATTGGTGCTTCAGTGGAACCTGAAAGGGTCACTGATGAGGTTGTGGTTCAGCAACCTGAGCCTGAGCTTAGAAGAAGCACAAGGCATAGGACTCCAAGGAATTTTGGACCTGAGTTTCAACTATACTTGGTTGAAGGTACAAGGGATGAGGTCTCAGACCAATATTCCTATTGCTTTAATGTTGAGGATGATCCCAAAACATTTGATGAAGCAATGAAGTCCCAGGATGTTGCTTTCTGGAAAGAAGCAATAAATGATGAGATGGAATCCATCATGGGCAACAACACTTGGGTGTTGGTTGATCTACCTCCTGGTTGCCATCCACTTGGTAACAAATGGATTTTCAAAAGGAAAATGAAGGTAGATGGAACAGTTGAAAAGTTCAAGGCAAGGCTAGTCATTCAAGGCTTTAAAAAAAAGTCTAGGATAGACTATTTTAATACTTATGCTTCAGTAGCACGTATCAGTACCATAAGAATATTGATTGCTTCAAGTATTCACAATCTGATTATTCATCAGATGGATGTGAAGACATCATTCTTGAATGGTGATTTGGATGAGGAGGTTTATATGAACCAACCTCTTGGTTTCATCATGCCTGGTCATGAAGGCAAGGTGTGTAAACTGATTAAGTCCTTATATGGACTGAAGCAGGCACCTAAGCAATGGCATCAAAAATTTAATGAAGTAGTTTTGTCTAATGGTTATTCACTTAACCAAGCTGACAAATGTGTATATAGCAAATTTGATGAATCTGGTAAAGGAGTCATCATTTGCCTATATGTTGATGACATGTTAATCTTTGGTACTGACCAAGCTAAGGTTGATCAGACAAAGGAATTTTTGTCATCAAAGTTCTCCATGAAAAACATAGGGGAGGCTGATGTTATCCTTGGCATAAGGATTAAGCATGAAAGTGATGGTATTGTGATTTCTCAGTCTCATTACATTGAGAAGGTGCTGAAGAAATTCAATCACTTTGATTGTACTCCAGTGAGTACACCAATGGATACATGTGAGAAACTGATGCCTAACAATGGTCAGGCTGTCTCCCAGCTTGAGTATTCTAGGGTTATTGGTTGCTTGATGTATGCCATGACAAGTACTAGGCCTGACATTGCATTTGGTGTGGGTAAACTGAGTAGGTATACTAGTAATCCTAGTAGTCAGCATTGGCAAGCAATTGAGAGAGTACTAGAGTATTTGAAAGGAACAATGGGTTATTGTTTGTCTTATACTGGATATCCTTCAGTGTTGGAAGGTTACACTGATGCAAGTTGGATCAGCAATACTAAGGATAATTCATCCACCAGTGGCTGGGTATTCCTACTTGGTGGTGGTGCAATTTCTTGGGCATCTAAGAAACAAACTTGCATTACTAGTTCTACCATGGAATCTGAGTTTGTGGCTCTAGCAGCTGCTGGTAAAGAGGCTGAATGGTTGAGAAACTTACTTCTTGAAATTCCATTGTGGGTCAAACCTATGGTACCTATCTCTATCCGTTGTGATAGTGCAGCTACATTGGCTAATGCATATAGCCAAATGTACAATGGTAAGTATAGACACTTAGGTGTTAGACATAGCATGATTCGTGAGCTAATCATGAATGGGGTGATTTCAATAGAGTTTGTGAGGTCTCAACAAAATTTAGCTGATCACTTGACAAAGGAACTGGCTAGAGACTTGGTTATAAAGTCTGCTAAAGGGATGAGTTTAAAGTCCAACCTAGTCACTGAATGCTAGGACACCCAACTCCCTCCTAAGGAAACTTGGGAGTTGAGTTCAATGTGGAAAGCTGAACATTCAGGGGACTGAAGCACATGTATATCATCCTAAGGATGTGCTTGTACCTGCTGAAAGGAGGATGAAGTTATAAACTTCTTAATGGTTAATGTCTTTGAAAAAAATGCTTAAGCAGGAGCATGAACTAAAGAGGAACCACCTATGTAAATGTTGAGATTTCGCCGTCTCAGGGAGCATGGACTTGACTCTTACAACATTTATGAATTTGGATATGGACACATGGCTAGTAGTGTCAGGAGTTGTTTTGTGTTTGAAAACTTGTGTGTATTTTATCTTCAGGTATTCAAAGTAGTTGAAGGGTTCAATTCTTAGAACACCCTGATTCTCGAATGTTTGAAGTGATTTGCTAAGATGGAAATTCAATCCTTAGGATATTTTCATTTATGCACTAGTTGTGTTAAAGTTAATTTTCATGCAAAGGAGTTGTACTATATTGGGGAGGATTGTTGGAAATATAGTTCAATTGTGGGTTCTGTTTACACCTGTTAATGGGCTTGGAGGTATGTAGTATACACCCATTGGTCCCTAAACACCCTGGCTCAGATAGTGGTAAAGTTATGTTTCAGTGGTACTTAGGATTACACTAAAGGTACTTGGTTTTACACTAGCGGTACTTGCAAGTACTGCTAGTGTTATGCAAGTACTGCTAGTGTTATGCAAGTAATGGCGAGAAACATGTAACAGTCTTTGACTTTTTGACTATATTTAATGACCACGTTTAATGGGTCATGTAACCACTATTCCTGGTCTTATGGAGGCATATAATGGGGAGTTAATTGGCCGTTGAATCCTCATTATTTCCATTGACCATGTTGAGTTGATCACCTATAAAAGGACTCGTATTGTATGCATGAAAAACACACATAAAACAAGAAACACTTTACAGCAAAGGGTTATAGATTTGTGCCTAATTCTATAACATACATTTGGTCTTATCCCAAGTAAGTATTCGTGATACCCAGGCAATAGGGTCGAATAGTTTACTTTGGAAAGTGATCACACGATTCCAAGTGATATCCGGTAACCTTCATTGGTACGTAGTTAGACTATTGATTATCTTACCCTGGTTGGGACGAGGATAAACACCACAATTCTGAAACTAAAATTCTACAAACATGATGTTTTATGGTTATATTTATTCAGAACGATGATAACTTTGAGAAATAATAAACCATTTCATATAAAAATTGTATTACGGGGTTGTGATGATTGATAATGAAAGGTATTTGTAAACATGTGTAACATTCGTCGCAATATTATATACTGTAACATATAAATATGGAAAATCTTCTTATTCCGTAATTTATATGTTTACACGTTTTCATACATCATAATGACCTTATAATTTTCCTACTTTGATGTGTGAGATTTATCGAATTTATTAGCAAAATGATCAGTATTTCACTAAATTTGTACTAAAATACGTTGATAGACAAGATATATCTTTAAAAATGCAAATTAATGAAATTTTGTTTATTAGTTGAAAATCAAACATAGAATTTTTTTTAATAGTCAAAAACCAAACATAGAATTAGTGAACAAGTTGAATATTGTATCTAAAAGATTATAATTTATAACAACAATCATTTGTACATATTGCATATTAATTTTTATTAATTTTGTATTTTATTGTCCACTAATTAATATATAAATAGATTTATGAATTTTTATGTTGTAAAATTTTGTACCAAAACTTTGTAACATTGTATTATTTAAAATTTTAGAGAGAGAATATAATGTCTTTTATAAGTATTACAAATTTATGTGTTGTTCAAAAAATGTAGTACAAATTAATTTACCGGTGCGGTTTTTATCAGTTTCAGTGAGTCCTTTCTGGTTCGTCTTCTGACGTTTTTTTTTTCTAGTTGATCCGATTGTGACTTCGGTTATTAGTTGAACCTCATTTTTTTAGGTACACAATATGTACGATTTTTTATAGTTATATATGCTTTTAATAATTATAAAATGTGATTGTATAATAGTATTTCTAAATAGCGAGATGTATTAATTATTTTTTTAAGTTAGTATTAATTAATATATATTAATTAGTTTTATATGAATATTAAATTATATATTAATTAATTTTAATAATAGGTATTGATTACTTTTAATAATAAGTATTAAATGATATTAATTATTTTTATTTTTAAAAAATAAGTTGATTTGTATATAAAGTATTAAAAAAATAAGTTGATTTTTTTACATTTTTATAAATAAAAAAAGTTTTCTTTTAATATATAATAGATTCTCGTTCCGGTTCATAGTTGAACGTGTGTAAAACGCTCCTACTTTCACATAACATCATTTTCGACATCGTACGTGACTATAACGAACCAAGCAAGGTTTTCAAGATCGGGATCTTACCTAGGACCGTTTTCGTCTTTGCAAGATCGAGATCGTAAAGTAGGATCGAGATCGTAAGATCCTACTATAATGTAACTTTTTTAGAAGTCTTCGCAATATTTTACAAATTTACAAATTAACCTATATGTAAACACAAAATTATATGAATATTTCATAAAAATGTGGTCCTAAATTATGATTATGAAATGTATAAGAAGATTTACATGTTGTTTTTTACATTATATAAAATAGAACATATAAATTTGTAATTTTTTAGTTTGTCGCTCGAGAAAAAGTAAGATCGGATCGTAGTAGATCATAAGATCCTATGATCAAGATTGGGATCCTATAAGATATTAAGAATGCAAAGATCCTACGTAAGATCAGGATCGTTTTTGCTTTGCAGCATCGTAAAATCGTAAGATCCTAAGATCAAGATTAGAATCCTGACAACTTTGAACCAAGTACTCGCTCGAGTACTAGACCATACTCGCCGTTTCGAAATTTACGTCTCACATAAACATTTCCAACAGAAGTAGAATCAGCTCATCAAAAATTTCCATCTTCAGTTCAACTAAAAATATTTTTCAAATTATAACAATAATATTTTTATAAAAATTTCCATAATCAAGGATTTAGAAGAATACAAAATCAGTCTCTATATCTAGAAACAGAGCCACAAATGGTGTAGATATAAGGATAAGGGCTTATTTCCCACAAATTAGTTTCTTGAAATTGTTTTTATTCTAATATTTAATTCACACCATACCAAATTATTTATTTATTTATTTTCCCATACTTTATTTATCTATCTACACACCCTCTGTTTTTAAAGCCCATTTATCTTGATCAACAAGAAACACTTTTTTTTTGGTTGAGAAAAAAAAATGGATGCTAATCAGAGAATTGCTAGACTTGCAGCTCATCTCAACCCTTCAAATGTTCAGGTTTATGATTTTCATATGCTCTGTTTTTTAAAGATTTTTTGATCTGTGTTATTTTGCTATTAATTGATTAATGTTTGATGTTTTAGGTAGACATGATATGTGTTTTTAATGTGTTATTGTGTATTGGGTGTGAATATGATATATGGGTATTGCTTATATTAGCTAGAGTTTAGACCTTTAGTATCGGATTCGTGATATCGAATAGGATTGAACTAGTTCGAGTTCAAAATAAGGTTGTGGACTTGTGGTCCTATATGAACTTAATGGTCCCATTTCGGGTTATATAACATAAGCCTCAGATTTATGGCTTATTTGGAGGTTTATGGGCTTACATAAGTTTATCATATCATGATAAACTCATATAAGCCCCTAAGTCTCAAAATAAGCCACAAATTTGGGCTTACGTTATTTAAGTCGAAAATAAGCCCTATTTCGGCTTACATTTCATAAACTCTAATTATTTAAGCTTATTTGGAGACTTGTGGTTTTATATAAGTTTATTATATCATAACAAACTTAGATAAGCCCATAAGTCTCCAAATAAGCCACAAAATTGAGGCTTATGTTATATAAGGCAAAATAGGCTTACATTATATAAGCTAAAACAAACAGCCCTTATAGCAGTAAAGAAGCTCTAGTTTAAGTATATGTTTTGTATCAGATCACATAACCCCTTTGGATTTATCTTAGTACAGTTTGATTGATAGATTTGCGCTTTTTTATGGTGCAATGGCTATAAACTCTAACTGTAGTACTTGTTGGTCCACTGTAGGATATATCTGAAATCTGAATCTTACTGACAGTGTTTAATTTGGTCAACCAAAAAAGTTGATCATTGGGTTCGTGATTTTTTAATTTGAAAGTACTGGAGTAGATTTCTTTTCTCTAAAGGCGAGTTTTTAAAATGCGGAAATACTCGATGACAGGGTTAATGGTCATATTAAGCTTTATCGAGTACACATCCTAGTTGTACAAAGTGTAACGTATATATAAGATTTGGATACTGCTATAGTTTGTATAATGGTACTAGCTCCACAACTTTTAATCAATTAGTTGAATTATGTAAATTTAGATGGAGGGAGGGTCGGTATTGGATCGAGCAAACTGCAGAGCAAAAGGAGGTGCACCTGGGTTCAAGGTTGCTATCTTGGGTGCTGCTGGAGGGATCGGTCAACCTTTAGCTATGCTAATGAAGATGAACCCATTGGTTTCAGTTCTTCACCTCTATGATGTTGTCAACGCTCCCGGTGTCACCGCTGATATTAGCCATATGGATACTGGAGCTGTGGTAACTTTCGGTTAAATTACAATCTTAAAGCCTTTACTACAGATGCCTTATGCATTTTCATTATCGATCATTTGTTTTTGTTGGCAGGTGAGAGGCTTTCTAGGCCAACCACAGCTTGATGCTGCACTAACAGGGATGGATCTTGTGATTATACCTGCGGGTGTTCCAAGAAAGCCCGGAATGACAAGGGATGACCTTTTCAAGATTAACGCTGGAATCGTTAAAACCCTTTGTGAAGGAATTGCTAGGTCTTGCCCTAATGCAATTGTCAACTTGATCAGCAATCCTGTGAACTCAACGGTCCCAATTGCTGCAGAAGTTTTCAAGAAAGCCGGCACTTATGATCCCAAACGCCTTCTTGGTGTAACCATGCTTGATGTTGTTAGAGCCAACACTTTTGTGGTATGCAGTCGGTTCTGTTCCTGTTTGGTTTTCAATACAATTCTTTCTATGTCCGTCGGTCCGTGTGAGTTTTTAATGTTCTTTTAATTGATGTAATTTTCAGGCAGAAGTTTTGGGACTTGATCCAAGAGAAGTCAGTGTCCCGGTGGTCGGAGGTCACGCAGGAGTTACAATTTTGCCCCTTCTTTCACAGGTAGAGAAAGAGCTAAAATTAAGTTTAAAAATCGGAACTTTATACTCATTTTTATCAACTTTATAGGTGAAACCACCGTGCTCCTTCACTAAAGAAGAAACTGAATACTTGACAAAGCGTATTCAAGATGGTGGAACCGAAGTTGTTCAGGTAAACAGGATCAGTTTACTTTAAAGGGACAAAATGGATTGGTGGGTCAGAATGGGTATAAAATGTGTATGGGTCGTGACGGGCAGCACTAGCTTTACTCGAAACACCTTAAGTCAAATATCTATACATCACTTGTTTACTTCAGTAGTAATCAAAACTTCGAACATAATCTTGTTGATTGTTATGCAATTAAAATACACCATCAACCGGTTCCCTTTTGAGCTATATTGTTATATGTATTTTTTTCATCCATTTGAGGTAAATGCATTATTTATATGCGACTATTTCAGGCAAAAGCTGGGGCTGGTTCTGCAACATTATCTATGGTAAGCCTTGTTATTCTTATTTCACAATGAGTTTCATAGCTGAATAATTCTTGAAGTTCATGAAAGTAAAGGACTATCTGTCAACTTCATAGGCATATGCTGCAGTTAAGTTTGCAGATTGCTGTCTCCGTGGCTTAAGAGGAGATGCTGGCATAGTAGAGTGTGCTTACGTGGCTTCTCAGGTATATCGCAGTTCTACATATAGATCTTCATCCTCTAGATGTAGAAAAATGGGCGGGTTTGTAACCTGTCAAATTGTCTGTTTCTTGCGTGGGTCAAAACGGGTTATGTTGGGTTGAGCTGCAAATATGATTGAAAATCTATCTTACTACAATACTAATCAGATTAACATTTAAAACGATTTAGAAGGCTGTGAGCACTAAAGAGACTTGGGGCGGCTTTCAACTAGTTTGACATATTCGATTGATTGGGGTTATAGGGATAAACAATAAGTTCCATAACACAAATTGATCCATTAATAAGTAAATGGGTCAAATATGCCACATTTAGTTTTCTCGGATCCGAGTGTATTAAGTATTTGTTAATTGCTGGTAAGCAGGTTACAGAACTCCCGTTCTTTGCAACCCAAGTCAAATTAGGTCGTGGTGGTGCGGAAGAAATATACCAACTTGGACCTTTGAACGAGTATGAAAGGTAAGACATCGACATAGTTTTTTTTTTTTTTTTTTTTTTTTGGCAAGTTTTAGTCACAAAGGGATGGTTTATGTGATTATGTCTGCTTAATTAATTTGACATCAACAGGGTTGGATTGGAGGAAGCTAAAAAAGAGTTGGCAGGAAGCATCGAGAAGGGAGTTACTTTCATAAGAAAGTGAAAAAGTTTGAGTTCGAGGTGGTATGCAAATGTTGATTCACTTATCATGGCTTTGTTTATTACTTCATGTTCCTTGTAATGTACCGATCAGTTTATACCTGAAATAGATGTATCAGAATACCTATATATACTATGTGCTAATCTTATTACATCCAAGATACCAACCCCGTTAATTAAATGTTAATTATATATCCCGAGTACTTTTTACCAGTCAGTTGATTAATACATTGACAAAACCCCCAATGAGTCGTACGAGTCGAGTCAGAACTCAGAAGAGCCCTAGAACGAGACAGACCGTAGGACTCAAAACTCAACCTGACTAGTACTTGACTCTACTTACTCATGGGTCAATTATGTCGCAGGTTGTTGAAGTGCATGTTTAAAGTATTAAACCTCCTTAAGTTATTTTACTAAAAACTGTGTTTATTTATTGAAGAAACTTGATAGTTGTAATGAAATTTGACACACTAGTAAAATCAAAGAACGCGGGATGAAGTGTTACATATCTGCCTGACCCATTTTGACCTGCACAAAAGTTGGTAGTTTTAACTGATGCCTATTTTGACCCATTACCCAACCCTCCTGGGCGTCACATCCAGATGAAAACCAATTTTGCTCTCTCCATTTGAAGGTCTCCAGTTCTGCATTTGTCACACATGAATGAAACTATGCATAAAATCTTTGTTTCTTGCATCCTATAAATAGGACCGATAAAATGTGTTAACTGTCAAAACGAATTCGGTCAATCAAATTCATTGACAAGGTGCTTCCAACAAACAAATACCACTTTGCTATTTACACAAAACATGATCTTGCAAAGGTTCAAAAAGGATATTTGCATTTACCTAGATGGCTAGACCTAAGTACCTAACTAAACTGGCCTCCAAAGACTTTACAAAGTAAATAACTTAGGTTGACGCATACTAAAAGCCCTTGATGAGCTAATATTACCAGTGACGAGATTAGGAGCCATGGTATCTTTCACCCTAACAGGATTGACCTGAACTACTCTCTCAGGCACGATCACCTAGCCAATACCTCAAAGTACATCCTTAAGACCTCTGGCTTTGTTCTCCATTCAGGATAACTGTAAAGAACATGAATAACAGAAATAGAGAATAGATCTTATCACCCAACCATCCATCTTGGTGATTTATTATAACAAAATTCAAGTACAAACAGAACAAAGAAAAGATTAGTCCCCAAATGGATGCTAATCGTACAAATACAAGATAAATGGTAAGATTGTCCCAACTAGGTTGATCCAATCTCCCTCACTACAGATTCACTCACACTCAATCTAATCTATAACACTAAAAAGAAGAGATGAAGATCCTCCCATGGCGTAAGCCTTCACGGCGGATAGAACGAGAGAGCACACACACTTTTGAGTGTGTGTATTGTGAATGAATGAGCCAAAACCCTAGCAACAACTAGGGTCATATAACACAAGTAAACATGGGCCAACCGTTGGGAGCCCATCACAAGCCCACAAAGAGAAACCAAGTTAGCCACAATAGGTCCCCGCACAAACAAAATAAACAAAAATGGAACAAGATAAACAACCAAATAAGTTTGACCAGTCAACATCCTCCCTCAAACTTATCAAGATGCAAAGTTATCTTTTGAACATATCAACCAATCCCAACTGTTTACACAGTTTAGAATGCTGATGAGAACCATGACCTTTGGTAAACAAATCTGTGTTTGATCAGCAGAAGCCACTTTGATAGTTTTAATAATCCCACACTGCACCTTTTCTCTTATAAGGTGAACATCAACTTCAAAATGTTTAGTCCTTTCATGAAAGACAGGATTGACAGCAATCTGAATGGCAGAGGAGATGTCACTATACAAGTTCACAGGGAACACCCTTGGAATGTTAAGATCATTGAGCAAGTTGAAAATCTAAATAATCTCACAAGTAGCACTAGCCATGCATCTATACTCTGGTTCAACAGAGGATCTAGAAACAGTTGGTTGTTTTTTACTTTTCCAAGAAACAAGAGTATTACCAAAAAACACACAATAGTCAGAGACAGACTTTCTGGTCTTCAAACACTTAGCCCAATCAGAGTCAGTAAAGCAAGACAGATAAGCCTATTGCCCTTATAAATTTGAAATCCAGTACCAGGGGCACCTTTTAGATATCTAATGACCCTTAAAGCAATCTTAAGATGAGATTGTAAAGGGGCATGCATATGCTGACTCAAACATTGAACAACATAGGAAATATCTGGCCTAGTGTGGGTCAAGTAAATGAGCTTGCCAATAAGTTTTTGATAGTTAAACACATTAATAAGAAACTTATCAGAGTTACTTTCATCCACAGCTAGAACATAATTTTCAGATAGGGGTGTGGTGACAGGTTTAGCAGCTAACAGGCTAAACTCATGAATTAAATCAAGGCAATACTTCCTTTGAGTCATACATACACCAGAACTATTATGTAGGAACTCAATGCCAAGGAAGTACTTCATAGGATCAAGATCTTTGATCATAAACTTATTTTTGAGAAATCTCTTAAACTTCTCAATTTCAGACATATCATTGCCAATGACCACCAGATCATCAACATACACAAGAATGACAAGAAAAATGTTGCCAGTATGTTTAATATAAAGAGAGTAGTCAAATTTGCTTTGAATAAAGCCATGCTCAGTCAGAGCAGTGGTAAATTTAGCATTCCACTGCCTTGGGGCTTGCTTGAGTCCATAAAGGGACTTGTTTAATTTGCAGACCTTGGATGGATTTGGGTTATCAAATCCAAGAGGTAAAGTCATATAGACATCCTCCTCCAAGTCACCATAAAGAAAAGCATTGTTGACATCCATTTGACATAGGGGCCAGTTATTAGAAGTAGCAAGACACATAATGCATCTAATAGTAACCATCTTAACCACATGACTAAAGGTTTCATCAAAGTCAATTCCTTCTTTTTGCCCAAATCCCTTAGCCACAACCCTAGCCTTATACTTGTCAATAAGCCCAGAAGCCCCATACTTGATTTTGTACAACCATTTGCAACCAAGGGCTTTTCTACCCAAAGGCAGGTCAGTAATGGTCCAAGTGTTGTTCCTAATGAGAGTCTCAATTTCATTGTTCATGGCCTCAATCCAGTTAGGGTCATTCTTAGCATCATTAAAAGAACTAGGTTCAACAGATTTGTTAAGGGTGGTAGCAAAACACAAATTTACAGAATTAAATCTAGAGTAGTTGACATTTTTTTCAATGCCATATCTAAGTTTGCTATCAACAACATAATCATTTAATTTAGCAGGCAACTTAGTACTTCTACCAGACTTTCTTATAGGGACAGACACCTCATCAGTCATAGGATTATCAAAATTAGGAACTGGTTTAGAAGAAATAGGCAAAACATTTAAAATATTGCCCTCGGATGGATTGTTATCATCTATTTGGGTTGCAGAATCCACTTTAAGTGATTGCTGAGTATTGGACTCATCACTTGGAGGATTTCTACCATCCTCAGTAGATGTTGCTCTCTCCTCATCATTGGGTCTTGAAGGAGTAGGATTATCAAAGAAAGAAAGGTGTTCAGCTTCACTTGTATCAACATCAGCCAAAACATCATTCTTATTGTTTTTCATTTTAAAAGGAAACACAGTTTCATAAAATCTCACATCCTTAGAAAATAGGACACCCCTAGTGTCCAAACTTAAGAGCTTGTAGGCCTTTTTTCCAGAAGAGTATCCAATTAAGACACATTTTTCAGACCTAGCGGTGAGCTTATCACTGTTGTTTAAATTAGTAGAAAAACAAAGACAACCAAAACACCTAATGTGATAGAGAGAAGGTTTTTTGTTATAAACCAGTTCATATGGTGATTTTCCTTTGAGGACAGATGAGGGAAGCCTATTGATTAAGTAAACAGCAGTTAGGATGCAATCAGACCAAAATACAAGAGGAATCCCCCCTGAAACATAAGGATCCTTGCAACATTGAGCAAGTGCCTATGTTTCCTTTCAACAATGCCATTTTGCTGAGGGGTGTAGGTGCAAGAAGTTTGATGGACAATTCCAAGGTCAGTGAACAAAGAAATCATTTTATTGTTGGTAAATCCAGTCCTATTGTAAGATCTGAAAACTTTGATACACATATTAAATTGAGTTTTGATCATTTTAATGTAGTTAACAAAGATGTCAAAAACTTCATCTTTACTTTTTAACAAATAATTCCACACAGCCCTAGAATAGTCATCAACAATGGTCAAGAAGTACTTGTATCCCTCTCTGCTGGAGACCCTATAGGGACCCCACAAGTCAAGGTGAACAAGTTCACCCAGATGGGTGGACTTATGATCACCTAGGGGAAAAGGCTCTCTTGTTTGTTTGGCCTTATGGCAAAATTCACAAACAGAGATACAAGTATTTTTGGTAAGCTTGAGGTCAGTTTGAGGGCAGATAAGACTTGGTCAGCAGGATGACCAAGCCTACAATGCCACAAGTTTTTGGACACATTAAAAGACATGATCATGTTAGACTTACCTACACACTTGTTGGTTTTATCAAGGTCAAACAAGTAGAGGCCCCCAGACTCACTACCAGTCCCTAGAGTGGTCTTTGGTCAAATTCTGAATATAGCATTTATCCTCATCAAACCCAACAAAGAATTTACTATCTTTTATCAATTTATTAACAGAAAGTAAACTGACACAATAACCAAGGACAACAAGAACATCATATAAGATAAATTGTTGGACAATCTCAAGTTACCCACATGACTTATGGTGGCAAGAGTCCCATTGGGATGCCTCACAGTGAGCTTGAGATTGCCAACATCAACAATATTGAACATACCAACAGTGGAAACTGTCAAGTGTTGGTTACACCCAGAGTCTATAATCCACCCAAGAGTGATAGTACAAACCAATCCTTTCAAGTTTCCGCATAAGTATTTAGAGAAATTAATATTGAACAAGACATTGAAATTATAGAAGGAGCATCTACCTGCCATGTTGGCATGAATGTTCCCAGCAGAAGAGTCATTGATCAAATGTAGAAGTTTCTTCATTTGATCAGAAGTGAATGAAGTGGGGACATCACAAGTAGTATGGTTCTCAATCATCTTAGCATCATTCAACTTAGGATCGCAATTAGCATTGAAATTAGGTTTAGACACATAAGTTTTAGCATTAGAGGGCCTTTTGTAACCAGGGGGTACCCAATGATCTCATAACATCTATCCACAATGTAACCAATCATCCCATAGTTGGTACAGTTAAGATTAGGATTGGGACCCCTGTTGAGATAAGATTGATTGCCACCTTTGGAATTGTTCTTGTTAAAGTTAGAACCATTTCCTTTCCTTTGTTGACCAAAAGTTTTGGCAGCAAAGGTGGTGGCATTAAGCTTAGGATCAGTCACAACCGAGGGTTCAGGGATACCTCTATGTGACTCCTCCCTAGAAACCATTACATAAGCATCCTTCACATCAGGGAGAGGGTCCCTAGTGAGAAGGGCAGTTCTAACAGGTTGATAACAATCATCAAGACCCATTAAGAACTGCATAAGCTTCATAAGCTGCTGATGTAAAATAGATTCAGTGCTAGCAAGGCAAGAGCATTTAATGGGGCAAACACATTTAGGCAATTTGGTCAAAGCATCAAACTCTCTCCATAAAGAGTTAAGCATGTGATAGTATTAAGCAACAGATGTGCCTCCTTGCTTCACAGAGTTAATCTTTTGGAGAAGATTATAAACAACAGACCCATCGACCTTATCATAAGTTTCAGACAATTCATTCCAAATAGCAGAAGCATTTTCAAAGTAAACCAACCCCATATAAACATCTTGAGAAACAGAATTCATAAGCCAAGTCAAAACCATAGCATTACATCTATCCCATTGAGCAGACAACACACTACTATGAGCATAAGTATCCTTTAAACAAGTACCATTAATGAAACCAATTTTATTTCTAGCTTGAAGAGCAAGTTTCATGGTATTGTTCCACATTCTATAATTAGTAGTACCAAGCAGTTTAAAAGGAATTAAAGCAAAAGTACTACTATCACTGTTTTGAACATGCAAAGGGTCACCAGCATCAAGACTACTAATCAAAATAGGTTCAGTCACACCACCACCCCCTGTGTTAGCAGGGGGGTCAGTAGCACCACCAACACTCACGATAAAGTAAAAGAGAGCAAAACAGACAAAAAACCAGCCAAAAAAGGTATAAACCAACCAAGTAACAATCCAAGAAGCAAACAAGTATGAAGAATCAAATAACCACAAGTATGACAAGCAAAATCACTCAGAAGTTGAGTTACCAGAAATTCCAGTTGTGGACTGGGATTGGCCAGAGCAGGTATCCACATCAGTCAAGGCTGGAGGTTCAAGGTGTTAACCAATCCGTTTGCACCCACAGAACAAGCAACAGTAACCCAAAAAGTAGCCAAAAGAGAAGGGAGTATAAGGGAAGAACAAGAAGGACTTACAACGCTATACAACATCCATCAAAAAGGACCCAATCTCTAGATTCACTTAGTCTAGAGGATGGGTGAGTCACCACCAAAGAACCCCCAAAAAACAAATTAGGGTTTCAAAACCCTATATTTGTTCAAGCTTGGAAAACACAAATCAAGCAACGACACCACCAGATTGATCAACGGCAACACCTATAACAGCTTCCAGAATCCCAAAGAACAAGGATCCCCAAAAAATAAAATTAGGGTTTCACGAAACCCTAACTCTATTTAGCAAATGAACTAACGGCACCACCAGTAAGATCAACGACAACACACAAGGAAGCCTCCAGAGCCCAAAGAATCAAGAATCCCCAAAAAATAAATTAGGGTTTCAAGAAACCCTAATTAGTTTTTGATAACTAGGGTTTTACCTAATTAAAAAGATTCGTTGTACCAACCTCTTCGAATTGAAAAACTTGTGTTTTCTATGTGACTCAGTCTTATTTTGGTGGAAATAAATATTTTTGGTTGGTTTTTAAATTTAAATGTGCAAGACTTAAAAGTAAATGTCGTTAAAGTAAATGGCAAGTATATAAATCTAAATCTAATTAAAAAAAGGTGCGATATTTAAAAACGTGACGGAAAGTGAATTTAATTAAATGACTAAAAATAAAAGCGTGACGGAAATTAAAGTTAGAAAAGTATAACAATGATAACGTAAAAATTAAACAAGACAAAGCATGAAGAAAATCCTCCCAATCGGAATGTATTCCGATCAGCCTTACCCTGACCTGATCGGAATATTGCGTCGGAATACCAATCGGAATTGCTGTCACTAGTCCCAATCGGAATACCACAAACTCTCCTCAGACCGGAATGAAGGAAACCTACCTGATCGGAATGTTGGAGTGGACCTGGTCGGAATGTCGTTCGGAATCTGTGATCGGAATAGCTGTCACCTTACCCACGATCGGAATACACAAAATGACACCTCAATCGGAATGAGTACTAGTCCCCCAATCGGAATGCTGTCACACTTACCTGATCGGAATACCACTACTTTGTTCTGATCGGAATACCAAGAAACACCCCCCAATCGGAATGTCTAAACCCTAATCCGATCACACCGATCGGAATGTAATTCCCTTTTCCGATTGTCACGATCGGAAAACAGGGAAAAGTACACAAAATAAGCTAATCTAATAAGCTAAGATTCTAATAAGCACAAGACTAAATCCTAAGGTAAAAACGTGTAAAAATAAGTTACGAAATTGAAATTTAGAAACTTTTAAGACACGAAATTAATAAACTTTAAGAAAAACAACTTTTTATATAAAAATAACTTTTGTAAAAACTATATAAACTTGAAAATAAATCAAATAAGCTATGAAAATAAATGATTTAAAACAATCAAAAGCATAAAAATCAAATCTTTAAACAACTTAACAAGATAAAAACGTGTAAATAAAAGATTAAAGAAAGGTAGAAGAAGATTAGCAAGATAAAGTAAATGTGCGAGTAATTAAAGAAACACTTACTTGAAATTAAAGGTAATTAAAGGTGCAAAACATGTATTTAAATGTGCAAGTAAATAAAGGTGCATAAAATAAAGGTGGAAGAACTAGTTTGTCAATCTAGCCAACAAAATGAAAAGTAATTAGCTAATGACTATATATAGGGGATTAGGGAGGAGGTTAGAGGAAGCTTCCTCCCCTCCTTCCTTTCTTCCTTAATTGCATGCTTAGGTCCCTCCTCTTCTTTAATCTTTTTTGTTAATTGCGCCATGAGTCCTTAAGCCTTCAAATCTTCTTTAATCTTGGACTTTAGCGACTTTTGGCTCGGGATTTCTTTGGACTCGACTTTTAATTCTTTGATAAATAAGACTTGAGTTCCTCGGCTTTAAGTAACTTCCGTCTTTTGACTTTTTCTTCGATAAATCTTCAGAATTGGTCTTGGAATTCCGTTCTTTTTGCACTCTTGACTTCTTGACTTCGTCTTTTCATCTTTTTCTTCAATAAAGATCCGTAAATGCCCGTGAATTCCCGTGTTTTCTCCACTTTTCACCTTATCGTCCTAAATCACAACAAAAACACAAACCACGCATAATTCCGACATAAAAGACATAAAATACACGTTTTGGTCCGGTTATTATTGCAATTAAGTGGTAGGAAAGATGTGTGTTTTCACACATATCAAATCCCCTACACTTGACCATTGCAATGTCCTCATGCAATGCATTAGTTACAAAGCACGTTTACATTTTTTTATCAAAATTAATCCACGTTGGCCTTTATTAAAGAGATAGAAAGTTATAATTATTCAAAATAAAGAAATCAAAAGCATACCTTGGGTTTTGGAAATGTCATGAATAATCATCATCCTCAACTTTTCACTTTCTCCAAACCAAGCTTAAAAACGAGATCATTGTTATTATAAGTTAGTAAACTAACACGAACTCATGTGGGCCAATTATTCACTTAGACTCCCTTATTCCTATGGGTATCTCTTATATTTTATTATTTGTCTTGAATGATCACGAGGATGCATTGTTTGACTTATTGCGATAGTTATTTAGTCTGAAAATAAAGTGAACGATTTAATCAATAGTTAGCTAAAGGACCAAATCTTTTAAAACTGCTTCTCGGGACCTCATAAAGTTCATATCTTGGCATAACTCGCTTCGCGATTTGAGACCTTTCTCGGACCGATATTTGGCAGCGACTTCATACTTCAAATCTTGAGAGACGTTCATGAAATTATGGTCTTCTCTTCGTAATAGAATTTCTTCACTTGAAGTTTTGAGAGATTCATACTTGGACCACGACTTCTTCATTTTTCTCCAATCTTTATTTTGGACTTTGATATACAACGATCCGCCTCCTTTTATGACTTGGATCTATTTATCCTCATACCTTGTTAGGGTCTTTTCGGATACACTTCTCCATGACTTTTGGGGAGTTTTTGCTTTTCGTCGTGTGTCTCGATCCTTCATATTGATTTTCGATAAATGATTCTTCACATCACTTTTGGATCTTTAGCAACAAAATATAGCCCTCATACCTTGTTAGGGCCTTTTCGGACTCGCCAATCTTCGCGTCCCGCTTCAATAAGTTATGCCTTGGCTATGAACTCTAATCCATACCGAGCAACTTTTAAACGATATGGGGCTAGAAGCTAAGTAACTTTTCAAATCGTACAACCTTATTTA
Source organism: Glebionis coronaria (assembly GCA_025667525.1). NCBI lineage: Eukaryota > Viridiplantae > Streptophyta > Magnoliopsida > Asterales > Asteraceae > Glebionis > Glebionis coronaria. The sequence goes on from CM046880.1 coordinate 549,477,273, forward strand.
TTAGCAGATAAATTATTAGCAAGCGATGGGAGAATAGGCTTATAATTAACTCACATAAGTTCACGAAAGAATACCAAACTTATAATTGACTCTATCATCTCTCGTTCTCCACAGTTTAAAATCTCAAGTAATGAGACTCGTGGATACTTAGCCTATTAAATCAAAGTTTTGGGTTTTCGAGTCGCCTATAGGATCTTGCAAATTCTTAGACTTTTTCAAGTTTAGAAATCGCATTTTAAAGTTCCCTTGATAAACGACTCTCTAGGATCAATTATAGAAACTTGCGAAAAGTTCTTGTTCTTAACCCGTGAGAGTTAAGACTTTCGCGTTTTATAGCTCCCTATATAAAAGCCTAGCAAAACTTGACTTAAACACGTTAAGGGTACTAGCTAGAGTAACTTAGATAAGTAAACTCGGGTTGAGTCAAAAGATTCACAACGTTTGAAAATTAAAACCACTTATTAAACATTTATTCAAATAAGGAAAGAAAATAAACTATACAAAAGGAAAAACTAATAGGCCAAAATAGATCAAAAATTTTGAAAAATGTCGAAAAATTGATTTTCCGGTTAAAATGAGGACAATTACAAGGAAAAGACCACTTAACTTCGATAGAAGCCCCCCCTACACTTAAGATAAACATTGTCCTCAATGTTTAAGCATGTGGGAGTAAACTCCCCTACACTTAGGACATTGTGCACGTTGTTTAAATCTCGCTAAGGAAAAGACAACTAAAGAGATTCCTATTTTAATATTGAGAAAATATAAAATAGTGAATCGAAAAGAGTTTAGGATAGAACCGGGAAGAAGTAGAACACGGAATCACGGGTCGTCAAGAATCATCAAGAGTGGATCATTGAAGCTCGAATCCCTGATTAAGAAGTGAGGAGAGGAAAGAGCAAACCAAAGGGTCCCCCCTACACTTATGATAAAGAAAGCAAAAAGATAGATGCATGGGTTGCCTCCCAAGAAGCGCTTGGTTTTTGTTAACCGAGTCATTAGCCTGACTCGACCTTGATCATCAACGGAAGAAGCATAAGACATATCCACCAGGATCAAAGACATAATTTTCATTGAGCAAATAGCATAGGCTTAAGGCGAACAAGACAAGCCAAAGAAAAGTAGGCAAGGTTCCCTTAAGCAGCAATGGAGCACGGTGGAAGCAAGGTTGAAGTGGTGCAAGCAGATTTCCATAAGTTCCAAAGATATTTCCTTTTATTTCATCAGGTGGATACTGAGATGGCTGCAGAATTTCAATACCAGGGTCGAACACCTTTTCCTTTAGGGGAAAATAGCACTCAGGCTCAGCCGAGTGTGAAGAAGATCCGCAAAGAAGCACAACCTCGTCCTCAGAAGGGGGACAAAGAGGTGTCAAATCATACGTGCAACGGATTTCGGTGTCGACCGATTTCTTCTCCTTTGACAAAATTTTCTTCAAATCCAAAGTAGGATTAAGACGATAATCTTCAAAGTCCAAAGGAGGTGCATCACTCTCATGAGGGAAGTAAGTGTTGAGAAATTCAGAGAAATCTTCCTCAAATGAGTAATCGTCCAAAGTAGGATCGAGTGATGGCGGAGGATCTTCAGCATGTGAAGAATCGCTCGAGAGAGTATCAGCCTCATCAAAATCATCGAAAGTGGGTAGCTCGGGATACTCAGAAGTACAATCAAAATCATCTGAATCTGAGCTAGAATCATCATCATCATAAGCATCAAAGACCGGTGACGAATCATAAATGGGAGAAGCTTCCAAAGTAGGGAGAGAATCATCCACATCATCATGAAAAAGTGGATTATCGATGCAAGAGTCGAATAGAGGATTGTCGTAGACGGTAAAGTCATCGAGCACATTAATCATATTCACTGATTCTCGGCCTCCAAAAGTTGTACTAGTAAGCTTCCCCATTTTGAAAACTTGTGCATCATCCCCGACTCTTAAGATTAACTCACCTTCGACAACATCCACTAAAGCTCGTCCGGTTCTCAAGAATGGCCGACCAAGTATTAAAGGAATACGAGGGTCCATTTCATAATCAACTACGACAAAATCGACCGGGAAAGTAAATGCGCCAACTTTAATGAACACGTCTTCGGCTATACCAACGGGGTAAGCGAGAGTGCGATTTGCAAGTTCAAGAGTCATCTTTGTTGGAGTGAGGTCGGGCAATGATAGTGTTTTCCAAACACTCAAAGGCATCAAATTAATACTAGCCCCGAGATCAGCAAGGGCAGTAAATTCTTCAGTTTTGTTGAACACGCAAGGCAACACAAAACGACCGGGATCTCCAAGTTTTTCCGGAAGTTCTCTAAGAAGGACTGCAGAGCAGTTTTCATTTAATCGTGTGTTGGCGAGTTCAATCAGCTTCTCCTTCTTGTTAAGCAATTCCCTAAACGCTTTAACAAATTTGGGCATGTGGACTGATATTAAGATTTTTCTCGGTTCAATTTTCTCTCGATATCCTCTCGAATTGATCTAAGTCTTAAGTGGAATGATTGTTCTTGGTTACTAAATAAAGGGGTTTGGTTGTCTAATCTAATAAGAAGTGGAAATGGAAATTTAAATCAAAAACAATTACTTTAATTATGATTAACAAAGACTTGTATTAAACTTAAGATTAAAATCAAGATTAAAAATTAAAGTTTTAAGCAAACAAACATAAAGGGACAGTAAAGTAGACAAACAGTAACTTAAAGGGAAAAACTTGATTCGGAACTTTTAAACCTTGATTCGGAACTCACTCATGCGGAACTTACTGATTCGGAACTTACTATTCACTCACTCATTCGGAACTTCTTGCTTGATTCGGAAGTTTCCGGATGTGGGTTGATTCGGAACCTTCCGGGTGAAGGTTGTTGATTCGGAACTTGCTGACTCGGAAATAACTGGTTCGGAATTCCTTGCTTGATTCGGAAGTTTCCGGATGAGGGGTTGATTCGGAACTTCTTCTTGATTCGGAAGTTTGAGACTTCCGAATGAAAGTGTCTTGATTCGGAACTTAAAGACTTGTTCGGAACTTTCCGAATGAAAGCTTCATTCGGAACTTTTTAGCTGATTCGGAAGTTTTGAAGCCCAGATACAGTAACAGGTAGCGAAGAACACGGAACACGGATTTTAATCAAAATCAGATCAAATACTTAAAAAGGATTTACCAAATTAAACACAAATCATTTAGACACCATAAGCAACGAATCCCACTAATAAAAACACAAATCCAAACAACTTTTGAAGATCAAATGAAGAAAAATAAAACTTAAGAACTTGAAGATAAAGATGATGATGAACAAGATGAAATGAATGATTAAACAAGAACTTGTATTGATTGATTAATGTTTTGACAAGATAAAACAAAGATTAAAATTACAAGCTTAAAGAATTAAAGATGAAAATCACCAATCACCCTAGTGGTGATGGTGTAGCTACGAACCAGGAAGAAAAGTGGGGAGGAAGAAAGAATGAAAAACTTGTCTAAAATGTGTGAGGGGAAGGCTATTTATAGCCTTGTCCTTTGGTTGGTGAGTGGGCTTTTTTCCCGTTCTTCTTGTCTTTTCGTCTTTTCAGAAAAGTTTCCGTTTTCGATTCTGATTCGGGATTTGTCGTCGATTAAATTCAACTCGTCTTTTAATTTCTTCGTTTAATAGACGTGAGTTTCTTCGACTTATATAAATCTTCCATCTTTGGTCCTTTTCTTCGATAAATCTTCGAATAGGCCCAGTGACTTCAAATCTTTTGCATCTCTTGGACGATAGACTTTATCTTGAGTCTTTTTCTTCAGTAAAACCCGTGCAATCCCATGTTTTCTTCAATATTCATCCGGTTGGCTCTGAAAACGCAATAAACACAAAAACCACGCATAATTCCAAACAAATGATATTAAATACGTGTTTTGGTCTCGTTTTAGCCCGAATTAAGTGGTAAAAGGATGGGTGTTTACACACCTATCAAATCCCCTACACTTAACCATTGCCATGCCCTCATGCAATGCTTAGTGATAAAGCAAGCCTACACTTTTCTCATAATTAATCAACCTTGGCCTTATTTAACATTCTACTAAACAAAAATTAAAGAAATAAAACTTCAAAGATAACAAAGGGGTAGAAAACCATTTTCTCTTTGAAAATAGCTATATGGAAATAACTTGCAAAGAAATCGATGACTTACATTAGGGCTTTGGTGCTGCGAAAATTTATCACCCTCAAGTTTCACGTTCCCCAAACTAAGCTTAAAAACGAGATCATTGTTATTATAAGTTAGCAATTCAAACACTTACACACATGGCTTAATTAAATGCTTAAACTCCCTTATTCCTAAGTGTATCTCTTATATTTTATTTTTGTCTTAGAATGATCATGAAGATGCATTTTTGGACTTATTGCGATAGTTTATTAGGGCTGAAAGCAAAGTAGGACGATTTGATCAATAGTTAGCTAAAGGACAAAATCTCTTAAAACTGCTTCTCGGGATATCAAAAAGTTCATATCTTGGCATAACTTGGTTCACGATTTGAGACCTTTCTCGGGCCGATATTTGGCATGTACTTCATACTTCATATCTTCGAGAGACGTTCTTGAGATAATGGTCTTCTCATCATAATAGAATTTCTTCACTTGGAGACTTTTGAGGGGTACTCTAACTTTGTTGACCACGACTTCATGATTATTTCTTCGATCTCTATTTGGGATTTTGAGATACAACGATCCGCCTCCTTTTCGGACTTGGATCTATTTATCCTCATACCTTGTTAGGGTCTTTTCGGATAGACTTCTCCATGATCTTTATGGGAGTTGATTGCTTTTCGTCGTGAGTCTTGATCCTTCATATTGACTTTAGGAATAATGCTTTTCACATCACTTTGGATCTTCAGCAATAAAATTGAATCCTCATGCCTTGTTAGGGCCTTTTCGGACTCGCCAATCTTCGCGCCCCGCTTCATAAGTTATGCCTTGGCTATGAACTCTTATCATTACCGAGCAACTTTTAAACGATCTTGGGCTAGAAGCTAAGTAACTTTTCAAATCGTACGACCTTACTTATTGCAGATAAATTATTAGCAAGTGATGGGAGAATAGGCAAATAATTACACCAAGTGAGCTTGCGCAAGAATACCGACTTATAATTGACTCTATCATTTCTCGTCCTCCACAATTTAAAATCTCAAGTAATGAGACTCGTGGATACTTAGCCTAATAAACCAATTAAGGTCTACATGGTTAAGGATACTAGCTAGAATAAACTTGGATAAGTCTATTCGGGTTGAGTCAAAATAAACGCAACGGGCCTAATAGATCAAAGGCTTCTAAACTAGCTACACCACTTTATTAAAATTTGACTTTATTGTGGGATATATACATATGAAAGCAACGATAAAAATTTAAGAATTACAACTAAATGGCCAAAGTTAATAAAAAATTTGAAAAATGTTGAAAAATAGGATTTTTCGGTTAATTGAAGGCATTTTCATGGAGAAGTCCACTTAAAACTTCGATAGAAGTCCCCCCTACACTTAAGATAAACATTGTCCTCAATGTTTAAGCATGTGGGAAAAGGTTCCCCTACACTTATGACATTGTGCACGTTGGTTAACTCAAGTTAAGGAAGAGACGACTAAAGTGATCAATTTCAAATGTGAGTATGAAGAGAATTGAATCACGATAGTTGAGAGATAGAACCGGATTTCGGATAAACACGGGAGCACGGTTCTTCAAAGATTCCAAGAGTGCACTTATCCCTGTAATCACACCACCATGCAAAGACAAGCACATATAGAAGTCCCCCCTACACTTAGGGGATTAAAACATAAAAGATAGATACTCGGGCTGCCTCCCGAGGAGCGCTTGTTTTTGATAACCGAGTCACGAGCCTGACTCGACCTAAAATTAGTTCTGGGGAACGTGGTGAGGGATGGAATCACCTCTTGAGAGGTGTCCTCACCAAAGTACAACTTCACTCGTTGGCCATTCACCTTAAAATTTGGTCCATCAGGTTGAGCGAGCTCGAGAGTACCATATGGAAAAATTTGGGCAATGGTGAATGGGCCGGACCAACGAGATTTGAGCTTTCCCGAGAAGATTTTCAACCGAGAGTTAAAAAGTAAGACTTTGTCTCCAACATGGAACTCTCGGTTTTTAATCTTGGAGTCGTGAATGAGCTTAGTTCGTTCCTTATAGATCAAAGAATTTTCATAAGCCTCATTACGGAGTTCATTCAGCTCATTGAGTTGGATCTTGCGTAGGTCACCGGCTTTGTTAATATCAAAATTAGCCCACTTCAAGGCCCAATAAGCCTTGTGCTCCAACTCAATGGGGAGGTGGCACGCTTTCCCGTACACAAGACGATAAGGCGTACAGCCGATCGGGGTCTTGTAAGCAGTACGGAAAGCCCACAAAGCATCATCAAGTTTATCAGCCCATGAGGCACGATGCTCTCCGACGGTCCTTTCAAGAATTCGCTTCAGCCCTCGGTTGGATATTTCAGCCTGGCCATTAGTTTGTGGGTGGTAGGCTGTGGAAAGATGATGGTTTACACCGTACTTAGCCATGACTCGAGCAAATTGGTCATTGCAGAAATGAGTCCCACGATCACTAATAATGGCGCGAGGCACACCGAATCTAGCGAAAAGAGCTTTCAAAAAGTTACAAACCACCCTTGCGTCATTAGTAGGCAAAGCTTTGGCTTCAACCCACTTTGAAACGTAGTCAACGGCTACAAGGATGTATTTGTTTCCTTTAGACGAAGGGAATGGCCCCATAAAGTCGATACCCCAAACATCAAAAATTTCACACTCTTGAATAAAATTCTGAGGCATCTCGTCTTTATGTGTGATTTTGCCTTGCTTTTGGCAAACATCACATCGTTTGACCATATCGTGAGCGTCACGGTATATGGAGGGCCAATAAAATCCCGAATCAAACACTTTTTTAGCGGTGTAGTTGGGACCAAAGTGACCACCGGTGGGTCCTTTGTGGCAAGCATCAAGGATGTCCGACGCTGCCGGTCCATCAACACATCGGCGAATTATCAAATCAGCACATTGTTTGAATAGGTAAGGGTCGTCCCAAAAGTAAGTCTTGATGTCAGTAAAGAACTTCTTCTTTTGCTGGGACGTCAACCCTTCCTTGAGAATTCCACCCGCCAAGTAGTTTGCAAAGTCCGCAAACCACGGGGTTTCATTCGGCTTCGAGTTTATAGACATTAAGGTCTCCAAGGGAAAAGAATCATTGATTTCTTTGGTCGGATGATCCCCTTGGTAAGGATCCTCAAGTCTACTAAGATGGTCCGCGGCTAGGTTTTCTGCTCCTTTTTTATCGCGGATGTCGATTTTAAATTCCTGGAGCAGCAAAACCCAACGAAGAAGTCTTGGTTTGGAATCTTGCTTTGTCAACAAGTACTTCAACGCGGAATGATCGGTATACACGATGGTGGTGGAAAGGACAAGATAGGGGCGAAACTTTTCAAAAGCATAGACAACAGCTAAAAGCTCTTTTTCGGTTGTCGTATAATGCAATTGTGCCCCAGTCATTGTCTTGCTAGCGTAATGGATCGGTTGGAAGTGTTTGTTCACTCTTTGTCCAAGAACCGCTCCAATAGCAAAATCGCTAGCATCGCACATCAACTCAAAAGGAAGCTCCCAATTAGGGGTAACCAAGACGGGTGCCTTAGTTAGCTTATCCTTAAGCGAGTTGAAGGCTTCAAGGCACTCTTTGGAGAAGATAAAAGGAGTATCTTTTTCCAAGAGGTGGGTCATCGGGCGAGCGATTTGAGAAAAATCTTTGATAAATCGACGGTAGAAGCCCGCATGACCCAGAAAACTTCTCACACCCTTCACGGTTGAAGGTGGAGGCAACTTAGCGATAACATCGACTTTAGCACGGTCAACTTCAAGACCGGCTTTCGAGATCTTATGTCCAAGCACGACGCCTTCTTTTACCATAAAATGGCATTTTTCCCAATTTAGAACAAGGCGAGTGTCTTCGCACCGCTGTAGCATACGTTCTAAATTGGCAAGGCAAGCAGAGAAGGAATCCCCGAAGACCGAGAAATCATCCATGAAGACTTCCATGGTTTGTTCAACCATGTCATGGAAGATAGCTAACATGCACCTTTGGAAAGTCCCGGGCGCATTACATAAGCCAAAAGGCATTCTTTTGTAAGCGAAAGTGCCATAGGGACAAGTGAATGTAGTCTTCTCTTGATCTTGGGGATCGATGGGTATTTGGAAATAACCCGAGAAACCATCAAGAAAGCAGTAATATTCATTACCGGCTAATTGTTCAAGCATTTGGTCCATGAAAGGTAGAGGGAAATGATCCTTTCTCGTGGCATCATTGAGTTTGCGGTAGTCTATACAAACTCTCCACCCAGTAACGAGACGAGTAGGAATCAACTCGTTGTGTTCATTGGGAACAACGGTTATTCCGCCCTTCTTGGGCACACAATGGATTGGACTAACCCACGGTGAATCCGAAATAGGGTAAATCATACCCGCATCAAGAAGTTTGATAACCTCTGTTTTGATGACTTCATGTATTTTTGGATTCACCCTTCGTTGGCTTTGAATAATGGCTTGAAGTCGTCCTCCATGAGAATTTTGTGTGTGCAGAAGTGAGGATCAATTCCACGAATATCCGAAATCTTCCAAGCGATAGCTTTCTTATGATCCTTCAATACAGCGACAAGTCGGGCTTTCTCTTCATCCTTCAAATCCTTAGCAATGATGACTGGCGACTTCTTCTCTTCTTCGAGGAATACATACTCAAGATGGGGTGGCAACTCCTTAAGTTCCAAATCCGGAGGATTATCGACGGGAGGCGTATTCGAAGTCGGAGTCTCGATAGCAATAATAGTGGGAGATGGAGGGGAAGGATTGTCTTCTTTGAGGAGGTTTGCAATGAAACTGAGGTCTTCATCCCAAGTGGCAGTAGAATCGTCATTGTTTTGCTTCACATCTTCCAAGGTGGCTTCCAAATCTTTCCAAAGGAAATCACTTTCTCCAAATAGAGATAGTGATGAGTCGATAGAGGAAACGGTCTCAACATTGGGAAGGGAGGTAGGAATGTTTTTACAAGCATCCTTGAAGTGTTCTTCACAAGCCTCATCAAGAACGTCAATACAATTAACATTCTCGTAAGAAGAAGGCTGTTTAGATAACTTTCCCATGTTGAAGACTACTTTATCGTCACCCACTCTCATGATAAGCTCACCGGCTTCAACATCAATGAGAGTGCGACCGGTCCTCAAGAATGGACGACCAACAATGAGTGGCACACGTGGGTCCATCTCGTAGTCGACGACAACAAAATCGGCAGGGAAGGTGAATTTGTCGACTCCTACAATGACGTCTTCGGCTATCCCCACTGGATAAGCAACCGTACGGTTGGCCAATTCCAAAGTCATTTTAGTGGGGACTAGCTCTGGGAGAGATAATTGCTTCCAAACACTTAGAGGCATGAGATTAATACTGGCACCTAGATCGGCTAGGGCCATGCAATTCTCTACTCCCGGGAAATTGCAAGGGATAAGAAAACGACCCGGATCACCAAGCTTGATTGGCAATTTCCTTAAGAGCACTGCAGAGCAGTTCTCATTAAGTTGGGTGTTGGCGAGATCGAGGAGTTTTTCCTTGTCGCTCAGAAGATCTTTAAACATTTTGGCATACTTGGGCATGTGAGCAAGAGCCTCAGCGAAGGAGATATTGAAATTCAGTTTCTTGAACATTTTTAGGAAGTTCGAAACTTGAATATCATCCTTGCTCTTTTGCTTCTCTTTCCTCAACCTTGAAGGATAAGGTATATTGGAAGAAGAGGAAGGCTTTAGGGGAATAGGATCACTCACAACCACGGGTGGAGGAGGGGTAGAAAGAAGAGGTGGAGAAATTGGGGAAGGAGAAGGAGGAGGAATAGGAGCAGGCGACTCGTTCTCCTTAGTCACAACCACCGGTGGAGGTATAGGAAGCTCGGGTTCCGTAGTACCTTTGCCACTTCGAGTGGTGATTGCTTTCATCTCCCCTCTTGGGTTCGCAACGGTGTTACTCGGAAGAGTACCCGAAGAAGAGGGTTGACTACTTTGGAAGAAACTAGCCATCATGTTCCTCAGGTCATTAGTCTGGCTATCCAACGTGTTTCTCATGTCAGCTCTCAAATCATTTCCTTGCTTGACCAAATCTGCCTTCAAGTTGCGCACTTCCTCTTGGAGATTTCCCACTATCACATCATTGGTTCTCATGTAGGTTGCAACCTCTTGGTGTAATGCAGTGGTGGCTTGGTTGGGAGGAGCATTGTATGCAGGTGGTTGGTAAGCAGGTTGTTGGTAGACTTGATTGTTACGTGGAGGTGGTTGTTGTTGCTTGTGAGGTGGGATGTATGGTTGTCGAGGTTGTTGTTGTTGTTGAGGAGGGCGGTTAAGGTTTTGTTGTTGGTTTGGGTTGGTAGGAGGAAAACCAGGTGGTGAAAGATAGTTGTTGCTGCGGTAGCTGAGCAAGTTACGGTCACCTTGAGGTCTAGATTGATAAGCAGGTTGTTGGTAGGTGCCATATGCCGCATTCACATTCTCAGCAGGGTAATCTTGGGTGGCGGTACAAGTTGTGTAAGAGTGGGGACCACCGCATATCTCACAAGGTTGGCTGACAGCGTTCACTTGTGCATTTTTGGCGTTGTTGCTGTTGTTGTTGCTGACGGTGTGGGTGACAAGCGATTCAAGAAGCGTGGTGATTTTGTCTAATCGCTTGTCGCTGTCATTAGTGCTAGCACTAGCAACATTGGTCCTAACACTCTTGGTTTGCACACGAGATTTATTCTCAATGATGTCCCAAGCAGCATTGGAAGTCTTAGCCAATAAATTACCCCCTGAGGCACTATTCAGTGAATCTTGGTCACTCATGCTTAAACCATTGTAAAAAGTATTAATTTGATGTACTTTGGTAAAACCATGTTGTGGGCATTTTCTTAAAAGATCTTTGAAACGATCCCAAGATTCACTGAATGACTCGTCGTACTTTTGTTCAAAGGTTATAATCTCATTCCGCAAAGCGGTAGTACGAGAGGGTGGAAAAAAGTAGTTGATAAACTTTGTTTCCAAATCCGTCCACGAGAGAATACTCTGTGGCGGTTCCTTAGCAAGCCAATGCCGGGCTTGTCCCTCTAAAGAAAAGGGAAAAAGTTGTAACCTTATCACTTCTTGTGGAACGCCATTGAACTTGACCGTGTTCGTGAGTTGTAGAAATCTCTTGATGTGATCGTGTGGGTCATCAATGGTTCGTCCAAAGAATGGTTGAGCTGAGACCATCTGGATAAAGCCTGACTTTAGCTCGAAATTGTTGGCGGCAATTGGTGGAATAACGATTGGATCCATGTTGCCATCGACATGAGCTTGCAACAATTCAATCATTGGGCGGTTATCCGGAAGGTGCTCATTGTTGTTGTTATTCATGTTGTTGAAAGGCGGGTTGTTGTTGTTATTATTGTTGTTCGGAGGTGGTATGTTATTGTTGTTTTGTACACCAGCCATGTCTAAGTTATCGAGAGGCTCGGGCTCTTGATAAGACGTGGATCGAGTGCGCATACACCTGCAAAAGAACGAACAAAGAAAAACAAAGCAAAAATATTTTTGGTTTTTATTGTTTTTTAATTTTTAGGATTTTTGAAAATTTTATATTTTTTAGTTGTTTTTGAGAATTTTTTGATGAAAAAGAACGTTCACGGGGAACGGATCCCAAAATCCAAGTTCTCACAAAAAACTTTTGATCTTAACGAGAGGAGCCGGCAGCGGCGCCATTTGATATTAAGATTTTTCTCGGTTCAATTTTCTCTCGATATCCTCTCGAATTGATCTAAGTCTTAAGTGGAATGATTGTTCTTGGTTACTAAATAAAGGGGTTTGGTTGTCTAATCTAATAAGAAGTGGAAATGGAAATTTAAATAAAAAACAATTACTTTAATTATGATTAACAAAGACTTGTATTAAACTTAAGATTAAAATCAAGATTAAAATCAAGATTAAAAATTAAAGTTGAAATTTAAGCAAACAAACATAAAGGGACAGTAAAGTAGACAAACAGTAACTTAAAGGGAAAAACTTGATTCGGAACTTTTAAACCTTGATTCGGAACTCACTCATGCGGAACTTACTGATTCGGAACTTACTATTCACTCACTCATTCGGAACTTCTTGCTTGATTCGGAAGTTTCCGGATGTGGGTTGATTCGGAACCTTCCGGATGAAGGTTGTTGATTCGGAACTTGCTGACTCGGAAATAACTGGTTCGGAATTCCTTGCTTGATTCGGAAGTTTCCGGATGAGGGGTTGATTCGGAACTTCTTCTTGATTCGGAAGTTTGAGACTTCCGAATGAAAGTGTCTTGATTCGGAACTTAAAGACTTGTTCGGAACTTTCCGAATGAAAGCTTCATTCGGAACTTTTTAGCTGATTCGGAAGTTTTGAAGCCCAGATACAGTAACAGGTAGCGAAGAACACGGAACACGGATTTTAATCAAAATCAGATCAAATACTTAAAAAGGATTTACCAAATTAAACACAAATCATTTAGACACCATAAGCAACGAATCCCACTAATAAAAACACAAATCCAAACAACTTTTGAAGATCAAATGAAGAAAAATAAAACTTAAGAACTTGAAGATAAAGATGATGATGAACAAGATGAAATGAATGATTAAACAAGAACTTGTATTGATTGATTAATGTTTTGACAAGATAAAACAAAGATTAAAATTACAAGCTTAAAGAATTAAAGATGAAAATCACCAATCACCCTAGTGGTGATGGTGTAGCTACGAACCAGGAAGAAAAGTGGGGAGGAAGAAAGAATGAAAAACTTGTCTAAAATGTGTGAGGGGAAGGCTATTTATAGCCTTGTCCTTTGGTTGGTGAGTGGGCTTTTTTCCCGTTCTTCTTGTCTTTTCGTCTTTTCAGAAAAGTTTCCGTTTTCGATTCTGATTCGGGATTTGTCGTCGATTAAATTCAACTCGTCTTTTAATTTCTTCGTTTAATAGACTTGAGTTTCTTCGACTTATATAAATCTTCCATCTTTGGTCCTTTTCTTCGATAAATCTTCGAATAGGCCCAGTGACTTCAAATCTTTTGCATCTCTTGGACGATAGACTTTATCTTGAGTCTTTTTCTTCAGTAAAACCCGTGCAATCCCATGTTTTCTTCAATATTCATCCGGTTGGCTCTGAAAACGCAATAAACACAAAAACCACGCATAATTCCAAACAAATGATATTAAATACGTGTTTTGGTCTCGTTTTAGCCCGAATTAAGTGGTAAAAGGATGGGTGTTTACACACCTATCATGGACGAGTGCTTCAAGAAAGCTAATGTTGAAGTTCATTTGAGAAATCATCTTCACATAGCGTGACACTTCGGAGTCCTCCTTGGTTAGCATTTTGGACTTGCCTAAACGAGAGGGATAAGGGATATTGGGTTTGGGTGGTGAAGGTGCAGGTGTAGGTAAAGGTTGAGATGTTGAAGGGTCATTTGTGGAAACTTCATCATGTCGAGGCGGAGACGGTAATGGTGCACTAATACTAGGTGTAGGAGGAGTAGGGATACATGGTGGTGGAGGAGGTGTAGATGATGGTGGTGGGATTGGTGGTCCTACGATGGTGACTCCACTACGAGTAGTAATAGCACTCACATTGGCCCGCGGATTAGTGACGGTGTTTGAAGGTAGAGAACTTGAAGAAGAAGGTTGAGCGGCTGGCAAGAAACTAGCAAGCATATTCTTCAAATCCATGGTTTGACTGCTGAAGGAGGATTGAATGTTATCTCGAAGCTCGGATCTTATCTCATTTCCTTGCTTTGTGATATCTCCTTTCAGATTGATAATTTGGCTCTGCAAGTTCTTGATTTGCTCACCTTGGGTTCTCATGATGGCCTCAACATCGGGATTAATGGGTGGGGTTTGTTGGGTGGGTGGGTGATAAGGATTAGAAGCTCTTGGTGGGATTTGGTTGCTTCTAGTGTAGTTGTTGGCGGGGTTTTGGTTTTGAGGAGAAAAACCGGGTGAAAGGTAATTGTTGGATCGGTAACTCAGCAGATTTCTATCCCCTTGAGGTCGAGCTTGGTAATTTTCCGGTGAATAATTACCATAAGCTGCATACACATTTTCCGGATTTCCTTGTGTCGAAGGACAATCGGTGTATGGGTGAGGACCGCCGCATGTTTCACAAAGAGTAGCAACAGCTTTAACTTGTTGTTGTTGTTGGTTTGAAGCCAAGAGTTGCATACTTCTGCTCATTTCAGTCAGCACACGGGTGAGTTCGGTCATATCAGGGTTTGCTGAGGTGGAGGAAACATTGACTCTCGGGTTGTTCCTTGAAGAAGCAGAGGAATCCCAGTTTTTGTGGTGAGTAGTCATGTTCTCAATAAGCTTTCTACACTCCTCGGGTCTCCTTTTCATGAATGTGCCACCGGCGGCTGCATTAATCGTATCACGATCTCGAAAAGTCAATCCGTTGTAGAAAGTATCTATTAAGGTCACAGGGAGCATGTTGTGGTTTGGACATCGATCGATCAAGACATTATATCTCTCCCAAGCATCAAAAAGAGATTCATCAGGGTCTTGCATGAAACCGCTGATCTGATTGCGAAGGCTCGTGACCATGGATGGTGGAAAGTAGCGCGACAAAAAGCGTTGAGTCATGTCATCCCAAGTGTGAATAGAATTCTTCGGGAGACGGTCAAACCATTTCTCGGCATGATGTAATAAAATGTGTGGAAAGAGTTGTAGGCGAAGTTCATCCATTGTGGCACCGGCCAACTTCATGCTTTGGGTGATTGTAATGAACTTGTCGAGGTGTTTGTTGGCATCATCATCAGGCAATCCTCTAAAAGGGTTTGTTTGTACTTGCTGAATCATGTGGTGCTTCAACGAAAACTCAGGAGCGTTGATTTGCATCGGCGCAATCGGTCCTCCTCGTCCAAACATGGTTGGTTGACAAAGTTCCTCCATGGTCCGAAGATCGGGCTGTGGAAGAGCATTGTTGTTATTATTATTATTCAGGTTCGGTGGAATGTTGTTGTTGTTAACACCTGCCATATCTAAATCTTCTTGAGGCTCGGGCTCTTGATAATTAGAAGATCTAGTACGCATACACCTGAAAATGCAAAAGAAAACAAAACCAAACACAAAGACAATATATATACACAATAAAGATAAAATCTTTTTGGATTTTTGAGATTTTTAATTTTTATGGTTTTTTATCAATTTGTAATTTTTTTATGATTTTTTTTTTTTTTTGGAATTTTTTATGCAAGAAAAGTAACGTTCACAAGTGAACGGGTCCCAAAAAGCAACGTGTCTCTCACAGAAAACCGTCAATCTTAACGAAAAGAGCCGGCAGCGGCGCCATTTGATAACTAGGGTTTTACCTAATTAAAAAGATTCGTTGTACCAACCTCTTCGAATTGAAAAACTTGTGTTTTCTATGTGACTCAGTCTTATTTTGGTGGAAATAAATATTTTTGGTTGGTTTTTAAATTTAAATGTGCAAGACTTAAAAGTAAATGTCGTTAAAGTAAAGGGCAAGTATATAAATCTAAATCTAATTAAAAAAAAGGTGCGATATTTAAAAACGTGACGGAAAGTGAATTTAATTAAATGACTAAAAATAAAAGCGTGACGGAAATTAAAGTTAGAAAAGTATAACAATGATAACGTAAAAATTAAACAAGACAAAGCATGAAGAAAATCCTCCCAATCGGAATGTATTCCGATCAGCCTTACCCTGACCTGATCGGAATATTGCGTCGGAATACCAATCGGAATTGCTGTCACTAGTCCCAATCGGAATACCACAAACTCTCCTCAGATCGGAATGAAGGAAACCTACCTGATCGGAATGTTGGAGTGGACCTGGTCAGAATGTCGTTCGGAATCTGTGATCGGAATAGCTGTCACCTTACCCACGATCGGAATACACAAAATGACACCTCAATCGGAATGAGTACTAGTCCCCCAATCGGAATGCTGTCACACTTACCTGATCGGAATACCACTACTTTGTTCTGATCGGAATACCAAGAAACACCCCCCAATAGGAATGTCTAAACCCTAATCCGATCACACCGATCGGAATGTAATTCCCTTTTCCGATTGTCACGATCGGAAAACAGGGAAAAGTACACAAAATAAGCTAATCTAATAAGCTAAGATTCTAATAAGCACAAGACTAAATCCTAAGGTAAAAACGTGTAAAAATAAGTTACGAAATTGAAATTTAGAAACTTTTAAGACACGAAATTAATAAACTTTAAGAAAAACAACTTTTTATATAAAAATAACTTTTGTAAAAACTATATAAACTTGAAAATAAATCAAATAAGCTATGAAAATAAATGATTTAAAACAATCAAAAGCATAAAAATCAAATCTTTAAACAACTTAACAAGATAAAAACGTGTAAATAAAAGATTAAAGAAAGGTAGAAGAAGATTAGCAAGATAAAGTAAAAGTGCGAGTAATTAAAGAAACACTTACTTGAAATTAAAGGTAATTAAAGGTGCAAAACATGTATTTAAATGTGCAAGTAAATAAAGGTGCATAAAATAAAGGTGGAAGAACTAGTTTGTCAATCTAGCCAACAAAATGAAAAGTAATTAGCTAATGACTATATATAGGGGATTAGGGAGGAGGTTAGAGGAAGCTTCCTCCCCTCCTTCCTTTCTTCCTTAATTGCATGCTTAGGTCCCTCCTCTTCTTTAATCTTTTTGTTAATTGCGCCATGAGTCCTTAAGCCTTCAAATCTTCTTTAATCTTGGACTTTAGCGACTTTTGGCTCGGGATTTCTTTGGACTCGACTTTTAATTCTTTGATAAATAAGACTTGAGTTCCTCGGCTTTAAGTAACTTCCGTCTTTTGACTTTTTCTTCGATAAATCTTCAGAATTGGTCTTGGACTTCCGTTCTTTTTGCACTCTTGACTTCTTGACTTCGTCTTTTCATCTTTTTCTTCAATAAAGATCCGTAAATGCCCGTGAATTCCCGTATTTTCTCCACTTTTCACCTTATCGTCCTAAATCACAACAAAAACACAAACCACGCATAATTCCGACATAAAAGACATAAAATACACGTTTTGGTCTGGTTATTATTGCAATTAAGTGGTAGGAAAGATGTGTGTTTTCACACATATCAGTTTTTTTCGAGAAAACATCAAATAACCACGAGAGAGCAAGATTGGTGATACGATCTAAGTTCTTTTATTCTCTGATACCATGTAAAGAACATGAATAACAGAAATAGAGAACAAATCTTATCACCCAACCATCCACCCCTTGGTGATTTATTATAACAAGATTTAAGTACAAACAGAACAAAGAAAAGATTAGTCCCCAAATAGATGCTAATCGTACAAATACAAGATAAATGGTGAGATTGTCCCAACTAGGTTGATCCAATCTCCCTCATTACAGATTCACTCACACTCAATCTAATCTATAACACTAAAAAAAAGAGACGAAGATCCTCCCATGGTGTAAGCCTTTACGGCGGATAGAACGAGAGAGCACACACACTTTTGAGTGTGTGTATTGTGAATGAATGAGCCAAAACCCTAGCAACAGCTAGGGTCATATAACACAAGTAAACATGGGCCAACCTTTGGGAGCCCATCACAAGCCCACAAAGAGAAACCAAGTTAGCCACAATAGGTCCATGCATAAACAAAATAAACAAAAATGGCACAAGATAAACAACCAAATAAGTTTGACCAGTCAACAATAACCCTCCCATTCGTGCCCGTTTTCTGTCAACTTCCCTATAGTGAATCCAATTTTCACAAAAGTTTGAACTGATATCTCTGCTCCCTGAAAGAACCCTCTTCACTCGCTTTAGGACCAAATATTGAAGCGAGCAGTTTCTGAAAACTAATCAAGTCTATGTTTGACCCATTAACGGATACAATGGGCCAAAATGAGGTCACATGGTTCAACTTTAGCTTGTTCAACGACGGTTTAGGGGAAGTGAGAGATGTGGGGCCCATAATAGATAATGAGAGGAGGTGGCTGTGGGTACGAGAAGCGTGCTTCAGGCGGTCAGCTAGTGTCAAGAAACCAAAAGCAAACTTATCTTTGGTTTTGGTCATAGGAAGATCAAGATCAATTGGTCTGAGTAAGCTGACTGATTTGGCTCCCTTGACATTAACAGCAGCCCCATCAGCTAATATAAATTTCCTCAAGTTACCATCATCAACAGCATGCTTTATGTTATTTGCGGGTAATGACAATTTTGTTTTCTTAGCATCTTGGATCCAGAGCTCCATTGGACCTGCGAGCTTGAATGGATCCAAAACTGACGACTGTTGTGAACTCTTCTTTTTCTTCTTAGTAACCAACCCATTATCATTACTGACATTTCTGGCCTGATCATCGGCTTGAAGAATAGGTAAATCAACATGTTGTCATTTATGTACATCGTCCAAAAGTTTTAATGGAAGTACTTGATTTTTCGATTTCCAAATCAATTTCATAAGCAACGGACCGGCCTACTAAAGCATTCTTCAAATGAAATGATATTCAGATCATCCGGTTGAAACTCTAATTCCTTAACAGTAAATTCTTTCAAATCCTGAAACACAAATCGGATAATAATATTAGAGAACATAGCAACTCCCATAGTATTAGTATAGGGCCTCCGCTTGTTAGAGTTGTGGAGGCTTATTTCACCTCATGAACCTAGTTAACAGCACCATTAGGTCGGGAGTACTAGGACACCAATGCCAAAGCGCTTCGTCTGGGGTCTGCTCTATATTATATTGATAAAAGCTAAAAATTAGCCACGTACTTTCAATTTTTTGTCGATTTGACAAATGCACTATTTTATTCAATGGCTTTAGCAACGAACTTGTTTGTTAATGTCACCAAAATGACCTGTTATTTTTCCAAAAGTTTTAGATTTTTTTTGGTTTAATAAAAAAATTAAAATTCTATTTTTTTCTAAAATCTTAATTTTTTTTTCTAAAATTTTGATTTTTTCTAAACTTTTAATTTTTTTTCCAATTTGTGTAAAAATTGAAAATTTTCAATTTTTTTAGAGAGAATTGCATAAATCGTCCTTTAAGTTTAGTCATTTTGCATGTTTCGTCCTATATATTTTGAAAGTGCTGATATCGTCCTAAAATGAAACTATTTCACAAATTTTCATCCTTAATGTTTAGCCATGTTGCATGTTTCGTCCTAAAAGTTTTGGCAATTTTGCAAGTTTCGTCCCAAGAATTTTCCTCATAAGGACGATACTTGCATTAAAGTTTCTCCACAGGGATGATCCTTGCACTTTTGTAACGTTTAGGACGAAACATGCAATTTAACCAAACTTTAAGGACGATTTATGCAATTTACTCAATTTTTTTATAAAGTATTAGAATTTTTCTTTAAAAATTTCGAAAACTTTGGATATTTCTTAACCTGAAGATTTGAATCAATTTCGAAAACGTTAGATATGTTTTCAAATTTTCAGAAAACTTTCGATTTTCACAAAAACGAAAAAAAATCTAAAATTTTCGAAAAAAAGTTTTAACGTCTTCAAAATAAATCTAAGTTTTTTAAATAATTCGTAAAAATTTTCGAAACACAAATATATAGTTTTCTAAATTTTAATTTTTTTTGTTAGTTTTAGATATATATTAAAAAAATTAAATACTTGTGATGATAAAGAAATTTTTTTAACAAGAAAAAATGTAGAATAAACCGGTTGTCACAGTAACAAGTTATAATTTGAGAATAAATTAAAGAATGTAATGTGTGTGTTATTCTCATTTCACCAAAGTATGTATACATATATAGGATACATTGATCTCTAGATAAGGACACAACCCAATCAATCAATAGAGCTAGTATATTGACAACTAATAATTGATTGGCAACTAATGCATATCATGTTGACTAATACACCCCGGTAATTTACGGACGTTCAAACTGGAAGATCTGCAAACAGCTGGTAAGGAAGTCTCTTTGTGAATATATCTGCATACTGAAAACGTGATGGTACGTGAAGAACACGTACATGTCCAGCTGCCACCTTGTCACGAACAAAATGGATATCAATCTCGATGTGCTTGGTGCGTTGATGTTGCACTAGATTTGCTGATATGTATACAACGCTAATATTATCGCAGTAGACTAAAGTGGCGGTAGAAATAGGTGTATGTAACTCACGGAGGAGGTTGTGAACCCAAGATGTCTCAGCTACGGCATTTGCGACCCCTTGATATTCGGCCTCAGCACTAGATCGAGACAACATGTCCTGGCGTTTGGAAGACCACGTCAGGAGGTTATCACCAAGAAAAACACAATATCCAGATGTAGACCGGCGCGTAGCCGGACATCCTGCCTAGTCAGCATCAGAGTAATCAATGAGTTATGACGTTGTAGAACGAAATAGTTGTAATCCAAGATCACTCGTTCCAGGAAGATAACGTAGGACACACTTCATAGCACTAAGGTGTGGCTCTCGAGGATCATGCATATAAAGACATAACTGTTGGACTGCATATGATAAATCGGGTCGGGTAAAGGTAAAATACTAAAGTGCTCCGGCTAGGCTGCGATATAAGGTAGGATCAGTGATTGGTGATCCTTCGAGTCCGAGCTTTTTCTCAGTGTCAACTGAAGTCCTACAAGGGTTACAATTGAGCATCTGTGCTCGCTCAAGAATCTCGGTAGCATATTTCTTTTGACTCAAGAATATGCCAGATGTATTACGTATGGCAGATATACCGAGAAAATAATTGAGGTGGCCAAGGTCTGTCACAAATTCCCTATGTAGCGAAGAGATAATATGTTGCATGAGCGAAGTAGAAGAAGTTGTAAGAATGATATCATCTACATAAAGTAGTAAGTAAGCTGTGTCTGTCCCCTTGTTAAATATGAAAAGAGACGAGTCGGTTTTGCTATGGTGGAAACCGGCTCGAATGGCATAGCTGGAAAATCGCTGGAACCAAGCTCTTGGGGCTTGCTTAAGGCCATACAGCGACTTTTGTAGAAGGCACACATAATCGGGATGATTTGAATCAGTAAATCCGGGTGGCTGGTGCATGTAAACTGTCTCTGTAAGATGGCCGTGAAGAAATGCGTTCTTCACATCTAATTTATGAATAGGCCATTTTCGTGAAACTGAGAGGCTAAGAACAGTCCGTATGGTAGCAGGTTTGACAATAGGGTTGAATGTCTCATCGCAATCGATTCCTTGTTGTTGACTACGACCATTTGCAACTAGGCGCGCTTTGTACTGACTTAATGACCCGTCCACATTATATTTGTGGCTGTATAACCATATGGAGCGAACAGTGTTGACATTTGGTGGACGGGGAACAAGGACCCAAGTCTTATTATCGATGAGAGTTTTATATTCGTCATACATACAATGTGTCTAGTTGGAGTCTCGTAAGGCATGAAAAGGAGACTTAGGGATAGAGGAGGAGGTGGTAACATGAAAGTTATATTTTGGGAGCTTTCACAGTTCCGACTTTAGAGCGTGTAACCATATGGTGTTGAGAGGTGGGTGGTGGTAGTGGTGGCAAATGAAGTGAGGTTGGTGGTGGTGTGTTTGGTTGTACATGTGTTGTTTGTGGTGTAGGAGTTGTTTATGATGTTAGTATTGGTGTTGAGTCTGGTGATGGTATAGGTGTTGTTTGTGGTGTAGCTTGTGGTAGTGTTTGTTGAGGAGTAATATGTGTGGTAAGTAGGCGAAGTGCAATGAGGTTGGTATCGAGATTATCATCTAAGATCTGATATGAAGGGGTTGAGTTGGAGTCATAGAGCCAAAGGGAAAGAAAGATTCATCAAATGTTACATGACGAGATATGATGATTTTGTTGGTGTTTAGGTCAAGGCACCGATACCCACGGTGATTGTAAGGGTACCCAAGAAAGATAAATGGTGTGGTACGAGGGGCAAGTTTGTGAGGTGGAAAGACGTAAGGGTAACAAAGGCATTCAAACGTACGAAGGTGAGTGTATGAGGTTGGTTTAGTAAATAGTTTGGTGTAAGGGATGTCATTGTTGATGGAAGTAGATAGGAGGATATTAAGTAAGTAAGCGGCATTGAGTAGTGCTTCGACCCAATACTGGGGGGGGGGGGGGGGGGGGAAGTCGGGCATGAAAAAGGAGAGAACGTACAACATTATTGATAGTACGAATCATGCGTTCAGACTTTCCATTTTGTTGAGATGTACGTGGGCATGAGAAACGAAATTGAATTCCATTAGTAGCAAATAATTCATGCAGGGATTTGTTGTCAAATTTCCCACCATGATCACATTGGAAAGCTTGATTTCACAGTTGAATTGAGTTTTTACAAATGCACGAAAGTGTAGAAATTTTGACTATGCATCGGATTTTCTCTTAAGTGGGTAGACCCACAAAAAATGAGAATAGTAATCTAAGAAAATGACATAATATTTGTATCCACTCATACTAGAGACATGAGATGTCAAAAGGTCTGAGTGTATAATATCAAAAGGAGATGTGACAATAGATGTTGATCGTTGGAAGGAAAGTTTTGTTTGTTTCCCTAACTGGTGCACAACACAAGTTTTGAGTGTTTTGTGTATTAAACGACACAAGGCCACGAGATAAGAGGGTTTGAATAACAGAGTCACCGGGGTGACCAAGACGTTGATGCCAAATGGAATGGTTATTAGTAATTAGGGCAAAGGCAGAGGCGGCAACTTGTAAAGGGTATAGATCACCCGTGCTTTCACAACGAAGAAGAGTTTGACGAGTCTCATAATCTCGTAGAGTGAAACCATAAGGATCAAAATCAATGGAGCATTTATTATCAGTGGTGAACTTACGTACCGAAACAAGGTTTTTAATTATATTTGGTGTGACAAGAACATTTTTAAGGTGTAGGGGTCGATATGGGCTTGAGATTTGTACATGGCCAGAATGGGTGACAGGTATAGATGATCCATTTCCAACAATAACTGAATGAAAATTAGGATTAAGGAATGAGGTTTGAAGGTTATCGGTGTTAGATGATAGGTGATAAGTTGCTTCGGTATCCATATACCACTGTTGATCACAAGATGCCATAACAATAATCTTTACTACTTTTTTTTAAATTAAGACTGAAAATTACACGACCTGTGTTGCCCGACGTGGCGTAGCAGTTTTCTCCGTGAAGCGCGGTTGTACTTTTTGCTTGACGATTTGTTGTGCAAGTGAATAACAATTGTTGCCTTGAGATTGAGACTAATCTAGTAGAACCAAATATGTCCCACCAGTCCACCACAATGAGAATGAAAAAAATGATATTTAATGTATGACATACAACGTTTGTATAATGGACTATTGTGTAAATAAAACAATAATTAGGAGAGGAGATCTGTGATGGGTATTGATGTGAGAGATTTTTTTTGGTTAGGGTTTAGGAGAGGATCGTAGGCTGTGATACCATAAAGAATGTTATGTGTGTGTTATTCTCATTTCACCAAAAGTATGTATATATATATAGGATACATTGATCTCTAGATAAGGACACAACCAATCAATCAATACAGCTACTATATTGACAACTAAGAATTGATTGACAACTAATGCATATCATGTTGATTAATATAAATTGGTGTGTGAATGAAATTTGATACTACCTCCGTCTCAATATTATTGTCCACTATTTCATTTTGGGTTGTCCCAAAATTATTGTCCACTTCCAAAATTTCCAAAATTAGATAGAAAATTTTGTTTGAGTTTACCATATTACTCTCTCACTTGAGGTTATTATTACAAACAATAAAGAAGTACAAAATTAATTGGTTAAAGGTAAAACTGTCATTCTGCAAAAAGTAAGAGAGAGAGATGAAAAGTGGTGTTTTTCTAAAACTGTGTGTTTTTTTTTTTCATGGACAATAATTTTAAGACAGAGGTAGTAGTTCATTGTTACAGTCATTGAATAAAATAGTAGTTCGTTTGTCACAAAATTAAAGTACGTGACTATTTTTTTAGCTTATCTACACAAGTAGGCACATCTTAGCAGGATGATCGATCGAGTTACATCCATGGGCGAGCAAGACTATTTGAATACGAGTATACGAGAAGCCTGCAGAATATAATCATCATGAAGAGCTATAGGCCCATAAAATATTGTAAATCATTTCTCATCCAATCAAAGCCCATAGGTAATTGTTACTTTATTTAGAGATTTTTTTTTCGATAAAACCGATCCTGTTTGATACGTAGTTATTAAAACCCTAAAAGTATTAATTTCCAACATCGCAAACTTAACATAATTCCAGTCGACTGGTCAAAGAGGTGAGCATTTTTTCAGAGTATTATTTAGCTTTTCAATGAATTTGTTGCTTTTTGTTTTGTGTATGTGTGTAAACAGACTGAATCTATATGCAGAATTAATGATATATAAATGATAATACACATTAGATAATGTTTTTTATAGGGTTAAGTTTATATATTGGTAATCTACTTTCCATCGTCTACACATCTAGGTAATGTACTATTTTTATTACTAATATGACTATAAAAACCGGCTAATGTTTTCTAATATAGGTAATACGACCGGTTAGGTGTCGGTTGCAACTTGAAAATGACTGACACGTCATTTTTATTTATTTATTTTACTTACTTGAATATACCACCTTAGACTTGACTTTATTTGACTGAGTAGATGTATTATCTATTAAAAAAACTAGGGATGAGCAAGGTACCGGTACCGTACCGAACCGGTACCGAATTAGTGGTATCAAATTTTTCCGAGTATAAATTAATGGTATCGGTACTGTACCGAAGGGGATTCGGATATCGGTATCGGTACCGGTACCGGGAAATCGGGATTTTCCCCTTTTTTTTTTGGAATTTCCCGATTTGGTACCGGTCCCGTACCGCATTAGTGGTACCGAATTTTTTTCACCTTATTTCGTGGTACCGGTACCGTACATAACGGGATTCGAGTACCGGGAATCGGTACGGTTCCGGTACGGTTCCGGTTCGGTTTCAGGATTCGGGTACAAATGCTCGTCCCTCAAAAAACAATATCAGTAAAATTTAAAAAAAAAATACTATATTAAAATCCCACCATCTTCTTCACCAATCTAAAATAGCACAAATCTCGTCAGAAACATAGATCCCATATCATCTATTTTATGAAATCTTATCATCACAATTACTCATTTCATCAACATATTAACTGTTTTTGCGCTAAAAATAAGCCGTTACCAACTTGCTAAATATGCTAATAAGCAGTTTGATCCAAACATTGCAAATAATGAAATAAGCATATGAATCACAAATACTCTAGTAACTCAAATAAGGAAACACACATAAATGGCTAATCAACTAGTATCAGTTAATTTTTTCTAATCTTCTTTGACTGGACAATGGGTTTCTCAGTCTCACCATCATCATCTTCAGATAATACCTCAGCCTCATCTGGGAGGTCATTTGGATCTATGTTTTGTATCAACCGCTGCTACATCTTACAACCACTTTCAACATTGTTATCTTCTTTTACTTTTGTATCAACCATTAATGAATCATGATGATGTTGGTTTAACGTTTGATGTTGGGTTTGAGGTTTGGTGTTGGTGTTGTTTTTATAGGTGGACATAAATTTTCCAGTACAAAGATTCTTAATTTTTTTTATTTTCTCAAATATGGAGTTATGAGAATGAAGAAGATGATTTTGTTGGTACTGGAGAAAAATTATTTAGGAAAATAAAATTAAAAAAAATACCTACGTGGAAATTAATTGTCTAGTTGACAACATCAACAGGTGATATTACCTATATTAGAAAACATTAGCCGGTTTTTATAGCCATATTAGTAATAAAAACAGTACATTACCTAGATGTGTAAACGATGGATAATACATTACCAATATATGGACTTAACCATTTTTTATATCCTAAAATTTAGATTTCATTATGCAGTTTGTCTAATTTTGTTAAAAGATTGTATAAGTAAGATCGCTTAACTATAAAGTCAAGCAAGTGATCTAGGCCGGAACCAGGGTGGTCTATAGAAAAGTGTTTCTAGTAGCGTTGTTCAAAAATTTATGTGCACCCGGCCATATTTGGTCCTGTTTCCTTCCTGTCTAGGCCCAGTAGAAAAGAGTCTACAAATTCGATTAATTACCTTGATTGCAGAAAGATAGAAAAGCTCTAATAATAATGTAAACTAGATGAAATAATAATGTGTGTTATCAAGAATATTTTTTTAGCATGTCCCAACTGTTTCATTCTGTCAAATTGTAGGTTATGGAGTCGAGAGTAGAGGAGATAATGGATTCGAGACTAAGCAGTTTACCGGATGATATTATTCATAATATCCTCTCTACTGTGAGCATGAAAGATGTTGTTAAAACCAGTGTTTTGTCTTCTAGATGGAGATACATTTGGACTTCAGTGCCTTGTCTCAATTTCTCAACTGAGGAATTATTCTCTAAACGCGTAACTGGAGTTTTCCCCCAAGCTCTTAAACATGTTCTGTCTCACCGCAATAATCAAGTACCAATGTCTTGTGTTAAGATCAACAATAATTTTGGAATGGTTAGCCCCAAGGGCATCGAAAAAATCTTAGAGTATATATTATCCCACAATGTCCAACAAGTGGATGTTGAATGCAGGTTCTGGGGCAATTATTGGTCTCATGAATGGGATGATGATTATTTGTCTCATAAATGGCATGATGATTCTGACTTAATAGCGACTCACTTCAGTTCTCTTAAACAATTGAGTTTGACATCGACAGATGTCGACTGTCCGGAATACCTTACAGCCTCGTCAAATTTGGTGCTCCCAGCCTTAACCACATTGTATCTTAGTCGTGTCGAGTTGTATGGTGATAACGATACTCTTTTCTCCAAGTGTCTAAACTTGAAAAATCTCACCTTAAAAGGGTGCAAAATGAAGGGATTGGATAGTTTCAGTATTTGTCATCATCGACTATCTAATCTCACTCTTGAACATGACATGGATAGTGTGAAGGTTGTAAATGTGGTTGCACCTCAACTCGATAATCTCACCATTCGATATTGTTTTGAAGAACGACATCGAAATACTCCATATTATAGAGATTGTTTACGGAGGTATGGGTATAAGCATCTGATTTCTGCACCCAATCTTATCACCTTAACGTATGAAGGATACGATCCTTTGCCCTTTTCTACAGACGGTTTCCATGCTTTGGAGAAAGTGGATCTTTGTATTTGTAGCATCAGTCAAGAGGCTGCAGAGGCTCTCGAAATTGTTCGTCTATTTCAACAGATCCAAAGTGTCAAATTTCTCTCACTTAATTTGGAACTTCTCGAGGTATGTTGGTACTGATCCTTTTTTCTCACAAACATAATGAGTTCTCTCACTATTCCAAAAACAATAAACGTATACTAAATCAAATTAGGTTTTCTTTTTTTTGTTAAAGAAAAGCATACTTGGTTTACACTTTTGCTGCTCTATACCTTACATATATGTTTATTATATCCACGTTAGTTTTAACGTGCGTGCATACACTGTGTGTGTTTACATAAGATTATGACTCAATTTTGGCATCATACGCTTAATTAAAAGTCAACGGTTACTTTTATTGATAATTCTGTGTTTGTTAATTTTTTGCAGCTTCTTTCTTCAAATGTCCAAGTAATCTCACATCAGCCTTCACCGTTTGTTAACTTAAAGACTTTGGATATTATTTATCCAAAACTGATAAATGTGTGGGAGACTCCAGAGGAGATAATAAATATCTCTACGGAAGTCAAAAGCTATTTGCTAGATAGTTCTCAAGGGGCCATCTTCACAATGGTTTCACGCGAGGTATGTACACCGTGACCAGATATTTTTTCTTATATGCAACGTATTACTTTTAAATTATAAGGAATTACAAACAGCTTGTATTTGCTAAAAGAGTTACATACATTAGCTCAGAAAAAACTTAGATGGCGACAGTACTAAGTTTTTAGCTAAGAGAGTTACATTTGTTTTGATTAAAATATATGGGAATTGGATTAATAGATGGTATTTGGCTGGTTGAAATGTGTTTTAAGAGTTAGAATGATGCGTGAAAATAAGGTATTTACCCACATATTTGTTATGCGTAATGCTACATGTTAACTTGTGTTTTCTATAAACCCTATCATGCAGGAGGCTAGAGCAGATATGAATGCCACACAACTCATGGCTGAAATACAGAGGGATCTAGCTAGAGTGAAAGAAATCATCGAGACCAACCTGGAGCAACCAACTAAGAGCGAGGATGATCATAATGGAGAACCGGAGACACAAATGCAACTGCCAATTAGGGATATCACTCAACAAGTCAGGAGTTGCTGGAAAGATTATAGGGACTTGATGCGCCGAGGGAACCAGATAATTAATATCCTTACGTCCCGCTTGGAACAAATTGAAAGCCATCTGACAGAGCTGCCAGCATCAAAGAGGGCTATGGTTCAACCGTGTTTTTCTAGTCTATGTGCTGAGATTAACATTTCCGTGAGTAAAATGACCGAGCATATAAATATCCACGGTAGCAAAATTTTAAACAACGCAAGTTATCGTTTCCATGAACTTGCTACATTGCAGTTGTCTTCTTAGCAAGTTGTAAGTCATTGATCTTAGTTACTCATAAAAGTATAATTGCTGTAGTATGATGATAAATCGCAGTCGTACTTCCTGTGTTACTCGTACTTCCTGTGTTACTTATATGAATAAAATTTCATAACTTATGTTACTTATGGATGGGTCAAAATAGTTGTACTGAGGTTTGACACACTTATAAAGCACTCTCAAATAATGTGAGATGAAGTGGTACATATTAACCGACCCGTTTTGACCTGCACAAACATTACTAGTTTTAACCTGCACCTATTTATAACCATTACCAAGCCACCTGGCCGTCACTTCTAGATGAAAACCACCGTCGCCCTCTCTCCACTGCCAATTCTCCGTTTGAAGGTCTCTACTTATTAATGAAAAATGAAACTAAGCTTATAAGTTATAATTTTTGTTTCTTACATCATATAAATAGGACCCATAAAATGAATGTTAACTGTCAAAACGAATTCAGTTAATCAAGTTCATTCACAAGGTGCTTCCAACAAACAAATATGTACAACTTTACTATTTACACAAAACCTGATCTTGCAAAGGTTCAAAAAGGATCTTTACACTTACCTAGACCTAACTAAATTGGCCTCAAAAGACTTTACAAAGTAAATAACTTAGGTTGACGCATACTAAAAGCCCTTGATGAGCTAATATTACCGGTGATTAGATTAGGAGCCATAGTATCTTTCACCCTAACGGGATCGACCTGAATTACTCTCTCAGGCACAATCTTGTCACCATCCAACCTAGCCAATACCTCAAAGTACATCCTTAAGACCTCTGGCTTTGTTCTCCATCTAGGATAACCCTCCCATTCGTGCACGTTTCCTGTCAACTTCTCTGCAGTGAATCCAATCTTCACAAAAGTCTGAGCCGATATATCTGCTCTCAACACCCTGAAAGCACCCTCTTCACTCGCTTTAGGACCCAATATTGAAGCTAGCAGTTTCTCAAAACTAATCAAGTTTGTGTTTGACCCATTAACGGATACAATGGGCCAGAATGAGGTCACATGGTTCAGCTTTAGCTTGTTCACCGGTCGTTTAGGGGAAGTGAGAGATGTGGGGCCCATGATAGATAATGAGAGGAGTTGGCTGTGGGTACGAGAAGCGTGCTTCAGGCGGTCAGCTAGTGTCAAGAAACCGGAAGCAAACTTATTTTTGGTTTTGGTCATAGGAAGATCAAGATCAATTGGTCTGAGTAAGCTGACTGATTTGGCTCCCTTGACGTTAACAACAGCACCATCAACTAATATAACTTTCCTCAAGTTACCATCATCAACAGCATGCTTTATATTATTTGCGGGTAATGACAGTTTTGTTTTCTTAGCATCTTGGATCCAGAGCTCCATTGGACCTGCGAGCTTGAATGGAGCCAAAACTGACGACTGTTGTGAACTCTTCTTTTTCTTCTTAGTAACCAATCCATTGTCATTACTCACATTTCTGGCCTGATCATCGACTTGAAGAATAGGTAAATCCACATGTTGCCATTTATGTACATCGTCTAAAAGCTTCAATGGAAGTACTTGATTGTCGATTTCCAAATCAATTTCATAAGCAACAGACCGGCCTACTAAAGCATCCTTCAAATCAAACGCGGTTATCTTAAGATCATCCGATTGAAACCCTAATCCCCTAACAATAACTTCTTCCAACTCCTGAAACACAAGTCGGATAATAATATAAGAGAACACTGCGTTTTGAAAAGTGCAAGCACATTAAGAACAAATTATCACAAGAACACCGAAGATTTTGCGTGTTTTAGTGGGTAGATGTGACCACCAAATATCAAGATATCTTATTATGTTTACTATAGCTATAAATTATACGTAGTACATTTACACTACAATTTTTTTATTGGGGGCACGTGCCCGCACTGCCCCTACCGTGTCCGCCCATGCCTATGGGTCTAGTCGCAATCCATCCAGGTCGCCGACTATTCCATGTTACAATTTTTATATATGGTAGAAGCTAAAGTATCAAATTATAACTTAGGCCAGGGTCTTGTCAATATCGATTAAGATCGCCAAAAATTCAATGTCACACCCTGTATAGAACTCATGGCGATTATAATGTAAAAGTCACATGCTAACACATATACATTCGCTAAGAATCCTTTTGGTTCATTGCTTTAATACCAATATCCATACATTAATCGCAAACCAAAACAACATTCCAAAAAATAAAAATAAAAATCTATTATTATTCAACACGCTGAAAAACATTGAGCTTACAGATATGGCTTTAGGATACTGTTTAACGTCCGTTGTCGATATCACAGCCGTTAAACTCGTAAAATGTGTAATCAAGGCTAAAAACAACGTGTAACGAGCAATTTTCAAAACCTTAACCGCCATTGAAAGATGTAAATTATCAATTAAAAGGCGTAAATGAATCAATAATGTGGGGATTTCAAAAGGTGATGATCAAAGTATGATTTTATGTCTAATTTACTTTTGTTGATCTTTTTCCTTAAAAATTGTTTTTATTGTGTTGAAACTGAACAAAAGAATGTTTAAAAGAGAAGTATAAATATAATGATGACGTGGAAACAATGGTACTGAGTAAATTTCGATGTACTGTATGATTTTTATTGGTCAATTTTGTATTACACGTGGAAACAAGACTAGGCCCTGCGTTTTTAAGTTAACGGTCATAAGAATTCGATAATATTCGCAGGAATTAAGGCCGGTTTGGATTTTGAAATGTCTTAAATAAGAAATCTTTTGCCTTAGGACGGAAAAAATTATATATTTAATGAAGTGGTCACGCCAACCATCTGAAAAGAGAGGCTTTACATTGTTTGAGTATGTGTGACGGTGGGTTCGGATTTGTCGGTCAATGTGTCAGAAACTATGCTTAAGAAACAAAAGACGTTAGGTTTATTATAATGTATCTTCTCATCATTTTATGGTCTTGAATTTTGTTATCTCATATATAATCGGTTCGCCTGCTTTTCTTATCAGTTGCACAGATGTTACACAAGTATTTTCTCTGCGTTAAGTTGGTATCTCATTCTGGGCTGCAAATTTTAGTTGGCTTGATTAGTTTAGGTAATTTTCCAATAGTTTTTATGTATATTTGACACATACTGTCGTACATATATGCGAGTTTGACACTTTGAGCTGTATTATTAGAGGTCTTGAAACATGTAAAATTCTATGACACGCTTAAATAGCAAACAGAATCCAAATTATACAAATCTATAAGATGCATACATGATGATCTGTTATCCCTTCAGTACAG
This sequence comes from Glebionis coronaria, assembly GCA_025667525.1. Taxonomy (NCBI): domain Eukaryota; kingdom Viridiplantae; phylum Streptophyta; class Magnoliopsida; order Asterales; family Asteraceae; genus Glebionis; species Glebionis coronaria. The sequence continues at coordinate 549,509,085 of CM046880.1, forward strand.
TAACACAAACCAAACGGTACAATACAGGCAACTCACAATAAGCACTAAAGTTCAGACAAAATTAGAGGCGCGCCAAACTGAGGTTGCAACGTGAGATTGATATCTGGAGCATGCGAGTACGATGGAGAAAGTACAAAAGAGAAGCGTTGTAGAATCATAACGAGTGCCATTTTTGATTCTAACGTAGCAAAATTTTGTCCGATGCAGATACGTGGACCCCCTCCAAATGGCCAGTACGAGGCTAATCCCTTGCCTGCTTTTGACACACCTTCAGCGAATCTATCTGGGTTGAATTCGTGCACATCATCACCCCATATATCAGGGTCACGATGTAAAAGCATCATATGCAACATGAAGTGTGACCCAGCTGGTAATGCTATGTTTCCTACCTTAGTTTCTTCATGATTCATTCGTAATAGTGCTACACCCGGTGGGTATAGCCTAAGTACCTCCTGCAATATCAAATTGATCTGCAAAACCGGTACTTGTAAGTTATAACCCATGCTATGTGTTTGATATGGATTGTGCATAGTTAAGTAAATTCATAAATTTAAGCACATAAAAACTTGAGTACTAAAAAACTTACAACTTTTAGGCGACTTAAGCCATCAATATCTGGTTTTTTATCTTTAAACACATATAGAACTTCATCTCTCGCACGATCTTGCCAATTTGTGTGCTGAGCCAACAAAATCATCGTCCAAATGAGCCAATTTGAAGTAGTCTCTTGCCCAGCAACGTAAAAAAGTTTGCACTCTTCAATGACATCATCAATACTTAGTCCCGGATTTTTATTCCCTTGCTTTTTGATTTCTTTGTCATTTGAATCCAATAACATGCCCAACAAGTCTTCTTTACTACTTTCTCCCATTTTCATTGCAGTCACCCGTTTGAGAATAATTTCTTTTATTGAACTCTTCACGGTACGGGCAATCTCCTTCATCCTCCTGTTGCTTTTTGTAGGCAAAAATCTAAAATAAAGTATTTAGAATCAAACATATTAATAACTACTTCTAGGTAATTGGTCTTCTTTAATAAACGGTTTATGAAAATTGTACTCACCGGGATCCTGGAATATATATTGATTGCATTGCCTTTATAACTAGTAGTACTTGTTCATGTTGAAGTTCAAATATCTTTCTTCCTTCGACATAGCTACTACCAAACGCCGTACGAGAAATTGCATCACTACTAAATATTTGGAGATGAGGAAACACGTCTATTTCACAAGATCTTCCCTTCGTCATTCCTTCCCATTTAGTGAGCATTTCACTGCAACTAATGTAAAAGGCCGGTAACATATGCTACAAAAAGAAACAAGGACATTATTTTTCACAATCTTGAAGTGTGTGACTTCACCAAGGACAGAGTCAGAAAGATTAACTAGCTAGTGCGTTCTTATATAACTAAAACTGTATGTAGTTATATACTAATACTGCACAAAGCGACCCAACTTGGCTCAATGTAGCTCCATCGCTAAATAACTATAAACATAATAAGAAACACGAACCTTGAGTTTTTCAACATTAAACGCAGGGTTGATGATTTTTCTATGTTTGGCCCATTGATCGTGCTCAGCATCAATAAGTCCTTTTGCTAACAAAAACGTTAATGGATTTCCTCCTCTTGGCTTTAGAAATAAGTAATTATCAGCCAAAATCTCGCGTATTAACGCAGGTTCTGTTATGTGCACCATCGGTAGTGGCCCCATCCATGTAAAAAAGATGTTACCTGTAGAAACATAAATGATTTGTACAGGACATTAGTATAAGGCACCTATTTAAATTGCTAAGCTGCAATCCGATCCAACTTTTTTTCTTGTATCCGTTATTCTTGATGGTGAAACAAAAAAGACACGTACCATGAGTCTTAGCAGACGTATAGAAGAAAGGCATAACTCGTGGCATGATATTATCAGTGAGTTTTATAGGCTTGCATTTGGCCATAGTTGTCATATCAACCATTTCTTTCACGTCTCCATATAGAAACCTGTACGAATTTCCATTCAAGCCTTGGCCTATAAGATACTTCTCCATCGCCTTCGGTGTTAACCAAACCCAATTGAAAATTTTCCATGCATATATCAAAATCGTGACCACTACTATACTAAGCACTGCATTCATGCTCGAGCTTAGCTCCATTTCGATATCGGGGAGTTTACAACTTAAAAGTACACACTCTTTTTAAGTTTTTTAACAATCTGATCATGTGAAAATGGTAAGACAGTGGTTTTTGAGTGTTGTGTTTATGAATGGAGTGATGGTTATAAATTGGTAGATGATTTATAGTCAAGTCTATTTAGCCATGTTTAACTAAAAAGAATATCAAACCATACTTTCTGTCTTTAAGCTGAAAAAACGTACCAATATATTTTAAAACACTCATTTCATTTTTTTGGAAAGACAATACATGTTGAAGAGTTCAAACCGAATATTAAGATCAGCCTCAAACACAAAATTACAATAACACTAGAACAAAGAACAAATAATAACAAAAAGACTAACATCACACACAATTAAACTAACCTAAGGCCTGCAGCAGGCCCATCACACGCATTAACACAATTACAAAATGCCCAGGCCCATCCAAACTTTGATCATCCACGAGAAAACAGCAAAACCGCAAAAGACAGAAAGAAGCATATATATATATAGTCTAGAGGTGGCAAAATGGGAGGGCGGCGGGCAAAATGGGAGACAGGTTAAACGGACGCGGGCCAAACGGGCGGGCGAAATGGGCGGGTTAAAAGGGCGCAAGGTAAAAAGAAAAAAAAAATATCTAAAACGTAAAAGTAAAAAAAAATACTTGTTTAAAAGCCGGGGATAAAAAATTAAATATAAAAAATTCGCCGAGTAGTATAATTATTATTTTACATATGCGCCCATTAGCTAATTTATTTTTTTAATGAGCGCCCGTTCGGCCCATCAACAATAATTAATGAGCAAAAAGTCCCAAATCTTTTTTGAAAAAGTATTAAAAAGTTCTCATGTTTAACCAAATGGGCAAGATTTGCCACCTCTTATATTGAGATGAGTTATTTTGCATCCTTATTTTTACTAGAAATTAAGAGACAAATATTCACCTTTCATTTATTTTTGATTTAATAGTGGAGATTAACATAAGATTTAAAAAAAAACACGTAGGGGCTATTTTTGCCAAAATATCCAAAAGTTGTAAAAATGGGTGGAGGTCCCAAAGTTGTAAATACGACGAGGTAATAATTTATCACTAGTGAGATTTCACTAGCGAAAACAATGAAATATCACTACTGATAAAACAATGAAATATCACTGGATATTACATAATGTATTAACTTTGTTAACGAAATATCACTAATGATTTCATGATTTATCATTATTTATATCACTACCCATTTTTCGTCTTTTATAACTTTTGAACATTTTGGTAAAAATTGTCCCTCGGTATTTTTTTAATCTTAGGTAATAAATGGCTAGAATTTATCCTTGAATTGTAGAAAAAATAAGGTTCCAAAATAACTTTTGTCTATATATACTAGAGAGAAAAGTTCTATAGGGAATATGTATCCAAAAAGGTAAAAAGGAATAGATCTAAGCCATTGATTACAGATTGAAGTGTACGGCTGAGATCTATTCATTCAATCTTATCATCTCCCTACCTCCCTACCTGCTACAAACAAACACATACTCAAATCAAATTCACCCACCACCATCGCACCCCATGGCCACCACCATCGCACCTCACCACCCATGTTGTCGCACCCACCGCAACACCACCGTCGCACCCTACCGCCGCGACACTACCGTCGAACCCCACCAACCATCTTCTGAACTGCTATTAACCATATTAACGTGTATGCACTTTTCATTTGAGGAGTTTGTTGATCTCATGATATCATTATTGGTTGTTAGTTTGTTACAACTACTTAGATCTCATGATATCATTACTGATATGAAATGGTGTGGAATTGAGTTTGAAGGCTAATATTGACCCATTTAATTTTTGCCCATAAGGTGTTTGATAAATTGTGTGAGTCGATAAGATCTCTAACATCTAGAGAATCACATGTGCTTTCATAATATGTTGAAAGATTTAGGTCCTGTTCTAATGAATTTCTTGGCCTAGCAGGTAAGACACTCTCTACGCGTTAGCTAATCTTGTAGTTTTATCGCTCATGTTGGTAAGTCATCATCTTGCTAATGGTTGTATGATTTGTCACATGAAGGTTTTTTTTGGTGAGCTTAAAAGGATGCTGATGGAGATGCCGATGTAACAAATATTAATCTTGTACATGATGCTCGTGCTCGTGTAACGAAATTCAAGTTGAATAGCGTTTCGGTTGATCTTCTATATCTCGACTTTCACTTCAGAGGAATATTATTTTTGTTAATTATGTGTATGCTGAGATAGAGCAAACATGGTGCACTGTGTAATATTTTATTAGGTGGTATATTCACGAGGATCACAAACATATGTATAGACAGTGTGTACATTGATTTTTGTATAATGTTGGAAAGTCTTCAAAAGTGATATAATGTTTTTTTTTTCTTTCTTAAGTAAGAAGAATTGTAGAAGACTGAGCAAAATATTTCAAAACTTTAACTCTTACTAACAAACACACTTTAGACGAATCACATGTGATTTTGTTTGAATTACATTAATCACATGTAATTCTGTCAATATATAAAAGTATCATTCATGTAAAATATATAAAACAAATTGGCTGCTGAATTACATGTGATTTTGTTTAAATCACATGTAATTTTGCATGAATTACATGTGATTGTTCTTGCATTACATGTGATTCAAGCATTTCTGTAAAATCCGCGTGCTTTTACCATGAATAGTGCCCTTAAGATCGTACGTTCTAGATTAAAACTTACCTCATGTAGTATTGATCACATTCATGTGCTAATAATCAAGCAAGTGCATACGTGTATGACATGACAAGTATCGATTACGTACGAACTCATGATAAACAGTTAATAATATATCACGTGAACATAATTAAATCATGAACACCATTTAAAATACTAATTATAATAATTACGTAAATACTCAGAATATATTCACGAGCGTGGAGTTTACGATAAACGACACGTTAAAAGAAACAGAAACACGTTAAACACGAGCACGTTTAACCACGAACGAACACGAAACATCGGGACACGAGAAAGGTACGGGTACCCCATGTGGGGCCCCCATACCCACGGCTCATACACAAGAAATGGGCTTGGCCCATGGACTTTACAAGTTAAGGGGGGTAAAGAGTAAAACATGTTTTCACTTTTCATTTTTCAAGAAATAAACAAAAAAACCCTAAAAGAGTTTTCTCCTCTCCTTTTCTTCCTCTTTGTGCCGCCACATAAACACCACCATAAGGGGTGATTTGTTTGATTTTGATCTTGAAAACTATTGTATAATCAGTGTTTGTTCATCCCTTTTTCCAAGCTACATAGTGGTATACCTTTCTAACCCTTCTTTTTAATTCTTTTGATCTTTGATTATTTTTATGAACATGATATTATTTTTCTTATTAAAACAAGGTAATTAATCATTGATCTAACATGTTTTGGTATTAAATAAAATCAAGGAATGATTTAAAGGGGTGTTTGTTTTTGGCCGCCTAGCAAACAAACCCGAGGGGGGGTTTGGTTTGCTATTGCCGCCACCACCAAGACCACAATTGGTCTTGGTTGGCTCATGTGGGACCCACGGCAGCAAGGGGACACGTGTGCCCCGGGTTTGGCCCGGGGTACGGTGTCGAATTCATAACCGATTCATGGTTCGTTGGTTAAAATCATGATCTATGTTACATGTAATTTTTATGAATCATGAACTTAGGATATAATTAATTAATAACATGAAATATTAATTAAATCATGACTTAGGTTATTTTAATTATTAGTTTATCATGACATTAATTTAACCTAAGTATTTTATGTTATAAGTTATAATTAATTAATTATTAAAACATGCCTATAATTAATTAATTTAGACATGACTTAGGTTATATTATTATTAATAATAATACACATTTTAACCTAAGTATTTTCATTTCATTTTAATTATACATGTTATACTTTAATTAAAATGCTTAACCTATAGTTTAATTAAAATACATGAAATAATAATTAAACTATACACTATATCGTATGACTTAAGAATAAGCTTATAACACTTAGACTTATATGTTAGCTTATGAAATCAGCTTAATTCTAATTATGGAAACTTCTATTTATAGAAAACTTAATTAAATAAGGCAACTAATCTAATTATGGAAACCTTCTATATATGGAAATCAATCTATTTCAGGCAGCTAATCTAATTATGGAAACCTTCTATATATGGAAACTTATTTAATTAAGGCAGCTGATCTATTTTTGGAAACTTTCTATTTTTAGAAACTAATCTATTTTAGGCAGTAAATTCTATTTTTGGAAACTTTCTATTTTTGGAAACTTTCTATTTTTGGAAACTTTCTATTTTTGGAAACTTTCTATTTTTGGAAACTTTCTATTTTTGGAAACCTGCTATTTTTTGGAAAGTTACTTATTATTATACAGTAAGTATATTAATACATGAAACAACAGTAATACTTAATCAGATTAATCAGAATACTAGATAAACACAGTTTAAGGCTTTAAACAGTGAACCATGACCTAAAACATACCAAATCAGCTATAACAAGACACAGAACCCAGTACGTAATCAGTGAATCGATACTTATACACGTGTGTATTCATGTAGCGTTAGTGATCCAGAAGTAGGAGTCTTTCTTCCGTTCATTCACTGGACTTGAGGTACGGATTCCCGTCCTTTCAGTATGGACATTCCTTCCTTATTAGGATTTCCCCGTATGCAGCCAACTGTTTTCCCCAGTATTTGTTTTATTGTTTTGAACTGCTTATGTTAATTTAGCATAAACTATAGCCATATACAAGCATGACCAGTTTCACCTAGTTATGGAGGTACCATAACCATAGCATTGGAGGCACCGATGTTATGACTTCCCCACGGCGGAGTGATTGCTCGTGGCGTCCCTTTTCAGTTTGGCCATATTATTATATCAGTTGGGGCGTATGGGTGCATCCTAGTTACATGTTTTATTCAGTTTATCATGGTGAATGTGGTGTGTGCCTTGCACCCTTCACAAGGAGCTGATCCCTCCTACCCAAATCAGTATATTAATTAGAGGCATCCCCTCTAATCAGCATGATGAGGTCACCCCTCCAAGTATTCATGCATGTGACCTTTTCATGACCTATATGGGCTATGGTATATATATATGTTAAAACAGTTTTCACAGGTTAAACATAAGGCTTTTCAAACTATAAAACCAGTTTTCATGATACTTAACCAGTTTACTCAGTACTTAGTCTTCCGCTGTTATATGATACATGCTTATCCTATTTCATGCTTTATTGTACATCCGTGCACTGAGCGTCTTGCTCAGCCGTTACTTTCCTTTCCATGTCCCAAAACGGCAGGTACCCAAGACTCGAGCATTTGGAGGACGCACATAGGATGGAAGCTGCCAGAGACTTCTTTTCCTTTTTGCCTTCATATAGTTATGCTTGTTTAGTCTTTATTCAGTTCATTTCCTTTATTTATGTTTTGGGCTTATGTTTGGGAACCGATGTTTGATTCCGGTTTTCCCTATGGTCATGTATGTTTTACTACATATCACCTTGCATGCTTTGATGACACGCCATAATCACGCGTGACATTCCATTTATCAAAATGGGGTGTTACAATTATGGTATCAGAGCCAAGGCTTCGACCTGTAGGCTCAAAAACTCGACCTGTGACTAGTGGGTAGTCACCAGGAGCTTCCTAAGCCAACGTTTGTTATTCCACGTATTGATGTTTCAGCGCGTTGTTGTTTCAACCATTACGTTTTCAGCACCTTTTTGTTTTAGCCATGACGTTTTCAGCACCTTGTTGTTTTCACCATGATGTTTTCACCAGTATCGTCTTACTAATATGGAATGAACAACCGTCATCCATACTTAGTTATGTGTCAGTGTCTATGCATGATGTTCCTAGTGAACTGTGATTATGTGAACTGAACCCCAGTAGTTCATAATTTTCACATAAAATTTTTTTTCTGATAAGTTTTGACAATGACTTTTAATTATTATGTTCCATGCATTCATGCATTTATATCATATGTCATCTGTTGCAGGAATTTTGACTAAGTAATGGTTGGTACAGGACTGGCCCTATTTAGTCGCATGTGCTTTTATCGAAACTTTTAACTTTGGGACCGACCCATAGGCGTCCCCTCGCCATGTCTTTTATTTTGGAACCGACCCATAGGCGTTCCCTCGCACATATAAAGGTTTTATAAACTACATTACGCATTCATGCACTGTTTTCTTGCATAAAATTTTTCTCATGATTTAAATTGGCATAAAATTTTTTTCATGTCCCATCATAAGTTATTATGTCTTTATGTCAAGTATGCCTTCATACTGTCATGGTTAACTTCAGTTTCATGCTGATTATGTTATACACTTCTTCGTAATAGTTGGTTTCGTGTTTCCTTGTGATAATTACGTCTTCATGTTGATTATGTTTCACGCCTCTTTTGTTATTTACGTTGTCCTGCAAGACATTGTTAGATTTCTTAAATCATGCTTTCATGATAGTCATGGTTGGTTTTCATTGATCATGTTGTCAGGCAAATCATTGTTGAATTTTGTGTAACCACACTTTAGCGTTTCTCTATGCAACCAGAATGATGTCTATGCTAATACTGCCAGGTTATCATGATGGTTTTTCTAACTGTTCAACCGTTATACTTCCCTTAAATCATGATAAATGACCGACCCTATACCGATCATTTCATGTGTATTCCATGTGTACTCCACGTACCGTATTTCATGTGTATTACATGTACCTTAATCCATGTGTATTTCACTTGCAATACTTCACGAGTATTCGCTAGTCGATTCTAAATCATGTCAGGCGTAGGTTCACTTGCTGATATTCTACAAGATTGTCGATGCCGCTCATAGCTTGGAGATGTTACTGAAGGTTGACGCTGCTGATGTTGGGAGACGCTACGAGATGCTGATGCTGATGCTGTTCACAACCTGGAGATCCTAAAAGACGAAGACAAAGGCGTCGGAGCAAAGCAATTGGACGAGAAGATGCTTCACCATCAGATGATTCCCATCAATCATTGTCCCAAATTCATAGTTACATGTCACACGTCATTCGGCTGTCATTTCAGCCATATGAGTTCAAACCAGTACCAGCCGGCCACTCAGCTAAATAGTTACATGAGTCACGGTCATGAGAATGACCGTCATGGAACCTACAGACAAGACGATAGTAACCACTACCATGACAGAAAATATCCTAGAAATCGAAACCGAGGCTCTGGCCGCGGACGTGATCAGACATACAAATGATCAGTAGTCCAACCGACCCGCCAATTCTGGCATATTAACCTAATATTTGTAGCTCTAATTGTTTCACATCTCGAGACACATGTCAAGACATCAGTCAAGACACATGTCTCACGTATACTTTCTGAGGACACATGTCAAGATACCAGTCAAGACATATGTCACGCTTACATTTCTCAGGACACGAGTCAAGACACATGACTCACGTCTAATTATGAACATTTCTAAGAAATTCAGGGTACCCCCCAAGGGTATATCTATGTTGTTGTGCCATGTATTAATCAGGCCACAAGAATTTCAATACCGTTATCGGCGCATCAGTGAGAACTGTCACGTTGCCGACGTCACTTTCATTTCTTTCACCATAGTTCATATATGCATGACCATGAAGGACGCCTTTCATATTCCCACGTATACGACGGTTTTCCTTCAGCTTAATGATGAGATCCAAGCTGCTAACGCATTTTCCTCGGACAGACACGAGATAAATTTTATCCTAATTATGTACTATGAACACCACACCATGCTATGATTCATAATTATGTACAGTAATGTTCAGGCTCCTGAATACTTTCAGCTTGATTTTCCATCAGGAAAATCTGTACAAGTTATCTATGCTTTTCAAGCACGTGCTTTGTTAGCCATATTGCTAAAATTTTCTAGCTGTTAGTAACACACGACTACTAAGGTCCTTTTACGCATAACCAACGGATTATTCCAAAATTGTTCCTTATACTCCAGAAGAACCTTCAAGGAGAAGGATGGTACCATGAGATTATGTGTCGACTACCGTCGACTTAAACAAATCACCATTCATGACCGTTATTCTCCTCCACATATGGACAACATGTCCAATCAACCGTATAGTGTTAATCACTTTTCCAAGATCAAACTCACAATCATGCTGCCAACAGTGACGAGTGAAAAAGCAGGACATGTCCATGACTGCTATTCGTGCACGACTCGGTCATGCCAGATTTATGATTTTGAATTAGTCTCATCAATGCTCCAACCGCATTATGAACTTAATAAATTGAGTTTCCATGAACTCCTAAACAAATTCTTCAGCGTTTTCTTTGAGGGTAACCTGATTTCCTCTAAGCCTAGAGAAGAACAGGAAGACCATATCTGCACTACGTTGCAAATTCTATGACAAGAGAAATTTTACCCTGGAATTCTTTCCGATATCAATTCTGTTTGATTTCAGTGACACGCTGAATCACATGGCATTCTACGGTTAATCTTACCATGACTCAGCTCATGAGTAAAGAAGAGAACCCGACACTACATTAGGTGTTCTATAAAATCCTACGCTAGGAGAAGTCTAGATTCAGAGACTCAGAGTTTCGCAACCTTCCATGTATCAAGTTTCTACGAAGCAGGATACAGTTACGTTCATATCTTCATACCTGTTATACAAACAGGCTAAGATAGGACACCAACAGACGGGTATGTTTTCATCATATGAAATTGTGAATCGAAAAGGGACAAGATCTCCATGGATTTTAGTTACCAGATTTCAGCAAACTCAGAAGAAGCATGATGCTATCTGGGTTATTGTCAACAGTTTGATCAAGTCTGCAGAATCCTTACATCCGTACGGATTTCAGAACCAACAGATTGAACGAACATGTTCCAGCCAAGGCTCATCCGATCACTTGGCAATCCCTCAGCTATCAGGTCAGACAAAGATTCGTAATTGTACTCCTAACTTACTTCACGTCTTCATTCTAATTCCACGACTTGCTTTCGCGCTCACGTTCATGACACTATTCACGTTCATGATTGTATTTTGGCTTACGATTCTACGTTCATTTCTTTTCTCGTTCTGGAAGTTGCAAGAACTTGTGAGACCAGACCCAAGTTTAGTATAACTCTCCATCATCAGATAGACATTTCACGTCATATTCCACGTCTCACCTTGTAGCGTTTGGCGTCACCGCCATTATATTATATGATCACGATATGTCTCACATGTCATGTTCATTCCACGTTCCTCATATCATGATCAAAATATGTTACACGTATCATGGATCACGATATGTTTACTCATACTACACTCGCCATATCTCCACGTAGCACGTTCAAAATTTTTCACGTATCACGTTCAAAATGTTTCACGTACTACGTTTCTTTATGTCTCGCACATCGTTTCAAATTATCAGTTAAGTCAGATGGTCTTGCATCGTAACATTTCAGTACCCTTGCACGTTAACTCTTATTTCCTCGATCGAATTTAGGGGATCTACCTTCCGTTGATAACCAAGAATTTCTTCGTATTCCAAGTCAAGGTCAGGAGGACCAAGATTTATCATTAGTGTCAGGATCTTCTGAAGAAACCGTTCTAAGAGGGAGGCCACTTGGAAACGGACAAGTTCTTCCGGACTTTTATCCGTTTTTCTCATCAATTAGATATGTCCTTTCAGTCACGTCACGTTCCATGTCTTTTCAAGACATGTCACGTTCCACGTTCCCTTCTACCATGTCACCTTCATTTCCGTTATTTTGCATACCTTTCCAGTTTGATTCGGGTATGTTTCGCGTCCAGTTACTTTATCTATAATTCGGGGACGAATTATTCTTTTTAGGGGGGAAGAATTGTAAAACCCGCGTGCTTTTACCATGAATAGTGCCCTTAAGATCATACGTTCTAGATTAAAACTTACCTCATGTAGTATTGATCACATTCATGTGCTAATAATCAAGCAAGTGCATACGTGTATGACATGACAAGTATCGATTACGTACGAACTCATGATAAACAGTTAATAATATATCACGTGAACATAATTAAATCATGAACACCATTTAAAATACTAATTATAATAATTACGTAAATACTCAGAATATATTCACGAGCGTGGAGTTTACGATAAACGACACGTTAAAAGAAACAGAAACACGTTAAACACGAGCACGTTTAACCACGAACGAACACGAAACATCGGGACACGAGAAAGGTACGGGTACCCCATGTGGGGCCCCCATACCCACGGCTCATACACAAGAAATGGGCTTGGCCCATGGAATTTACAAGTTAAGGGGGGTAAAGAGTAAAACATGTTTTCACTTTTCATTTTTCAAGAAATAAACAAAAAAACCCTAAAAGAGTTTTCTCCTCTCCTTTTCTTCCTCTTTGTGCCGCCACATAAACACCACCATAAGGGGTGATTTGTTTGATTTTGATCTTGAAAACTATTGTATAATCAGTGTTTGTTCATCCCTTTTTCCAAGCTACATAGTGGTATACCTTTCTAACCCTTCTTTTTAATTCTTTTGATCTTTGATTATTTTTATGAACATGATATTATTTTTCTTATTAAAACAAGGTAATTAATCATTGATCTAACATGTTTTGGTATTAAATAAAATCAAGGAATGATTTAAAGGGGTGTTTGTTTTTGGCCGCCTAGCAAACAAACCCGAGGGGGGGTTTGGTTTGCTATTGCCGCCACCACCAAGACCACAATTGGTCTTGGTTGGCTCATGTGGGACCCACGGCAGCAAGGGGACACGTGTGCCCTGGGTTTGGCCCGGGGTACGGTGTCGAATTCATAACCGATTCATGGTTCGTTGGTTAAAATCATGATCTATGTTACATGTAATTTTTATGAATCATGAACTTAGGATATAATTAATTAATAACATGAAATATTAATTAAATCATGACTTAGGTTATTTTAATTATTAGTTTATCATGACATTAATTTAACCTAAGTATTTTATGTTATAAGTTATAATTAATTAATTATTAAAACATGCCTATAATTAATTAATTTAGACATGACTTAGGTTATATTATTATTAATAATAATACACATTTTAACCTAAGTATTTTCATTTCATTTTAATTATACATGTTATACTTTAATTAAAATGCTTAACCTATAGTTTAATTAAAATACATGAAATAATAATTAAACTATACACTATATCGTATGACTTAAGAATAAGCTTATAACACTTAGACTTATATGTTAGCTTATGAAATCAGCTTAATTCTAATTATGGAAACTTCTATTTATAGAAAACTTAATTAAATAAGGCAACTAATCTAATTATGGAAACCTTCTATATATGGAAATCAATCTATTTCAGGCAGCTAATCTAATTATGGAAACCTTCTATATATGGAAACTTATTTAATTAAGGCAGCTGATCTATTTTTGGAAACTTTCTATTTTTAGAAACTAATCTATTTTAGGCAGTAAATTCTATTTTTGGAAACTTTCTATTTTTGGAAACTTTCTATTTTTGGAAACTTTCTATTTTTGGAAACTTTCTATTTTTGGAAACTTTCTATTTTTGGAAACCTGCTATTTTTTGGAAAGTTACTTATTATTATACAGTAAGTATATTAATACATGAAACAACAGTAATACTTAATCAGATTAATCAGAATACTAGATAAACACAGTTTAAGGCTTTAAACAGTGAACCATGACCTAAAACATACCAAATCAGCTATAACAAGACACAGAACCCAGTACGTAATCAGTGAATCGATACTTATACACGTGTGTATTCATGTAGCGTTAGTGATCCAGAAGTAGGAGTCTTTCTTCCGTTCATTCACTGGACTTGAGGTACGGATTCCCGTCCTTTCAGTATGGACATTCCTTCCTTATTAGGATTTCCCCGTATGCAGCCAACTGTTTTCCCCAGTATTTGTTTTATTGTTTTGAACTGCTTATGTTAATTTAGCATAAACTATAGCCATATACAAGCATGACCAGTTTCACCTAGTTATGGAGGTACCATAACCATAGCATTGGAGGCACCGATGTTATGACTTCCCCACGGCGGAGTGATTGCTCGTGGCGTCCCTTTTCAGTTTGGCCATATTATTATATCAGTTGGGGCGTATGGGTGCATCCTAGTTACATGTTTTATTCAGTTTATCATGGTGAATGTGGTGTGTGCCTTGCACCCTTCACAAGGAGCTGATCCCTCCTACCCAAATCAGTATATTAATTAGAGGCATCCCCTCTAATCAGCATGATGAGGTCACCCCTCCAAGTATTCATGCATGTGACCTTTTCATGACCTATATGGGCTATGGTATATATATGTTAAAACAGTTTTCACAGGTTAAACATAAGGCTTTTCAAACTATAAAACCAGTTTTCATGATACTTAACCAGTTTACTCAGTACTTAGTCTTCCGCTGTTATATGATACATGCTTATCCTATTTCATGCTTTATTGTACATCCGTGCACTGAGCGTCTTGCTCAGCCGTTACTTTCCTTTCCATGTCCCAAAACGGCAGGTACCCAAGACTCGAGCATTTGGAGGACGCACATAGGATGGAAGCTGCCAGAGACTTCTTTTCCTTTTTGCCTTCATATAGTTATGTTTGTTTAGTCTTTATTCAGTTCATTTCCTTTATTTATGTTTTGGGCTTATGTTTGGGAACCGATGTTTGATTCCGGTTTTCCCTATGGTCATGTATGTTTTACTACATATCACCTTGCATGCTTTGATGACACGCCATAATCACGCGTGACATTCCATTTATCAAAATGGGGTGTTACAATTTCACTACCGTATCATCTTCTAACTAGGGATAGCAACGGGTCGAGTTTGGGTCGGGTTTTAATGAACCCGTACCCGCACCCGTTTATAATATCCAAACCCGCATCCGCCTCAATACCCGATGGGTACCTGATTCGTATTACCCATCGGGTTTTCGGGTTTTACCCGTGGGTAATGGGTATCCACACTTAAGTCTCGTTGGACATAATTGTGCGAATTTAGTTACAAAAACCAATGAAAACGATCAAAAGTACCCTAATATATTTTTTAAGTTTTTAGAAAATAAAAAATATAAATTCAATATCATATCGTGCGATTTAATATATCGAATAAATTGTTGTTTTTATTTTAAAATTACGAATATCACAAACATCTTAATGCATACAAAATGTAACTAATATGAGCATTCCGTTTGTGTAACAATATTCGTCTACTATTTCGCATAAATTTAGAACTTATATTATATAAAAATAGAAGTGCGTACAAATTTTGGTAAACGGATACGTATACGGGTAAACGGGGCGGGTATTACTACCACCCTAACCCGTACCCGCGAAAAATTGAAAATCCCAACCCGAACCCACATCCAAACCCGCCAACCCGTCTTGGAACCCGACCCAATCGGTTCGGGTTTCGGTTTTCCCTGTCGGTTTCGGGTGCTTTTGCCATCCCTACTTCTAACAAACTCACTGTAGATGAATCACATGTGATTTTGTCTGAATCACATGCAATTCTCTCAATATATTAAATGTTTTGTTGTCATTCATGTAAAATATATAAAATAAATTGGCTTATAAATTACATGTGTTTTTGTTCGAATCACATGTAATTTTTCTTGAATTACATGTGATGCGTTGATAATTACATGTGATTTTCTTGTTGTCATTCATGTAATATAAAATAAATTTGCTTCTGAATTACATGTGTTTTTGTTCGAATCACCTGTAATTTTGCTTGAATTACATGTGATTCGTTGATAATTACATGTGATTTTGCTTGTTGTCATTCATGTAAAATATAAAAACAAATTGGCTTCTGAATTACATGTGCTTTTGTTTGAATGACATGTGATTTCGCTTGAATTACATGTGATTTTTCTTGCATTACATGTGATTCAAGCAATTTAAAACTGTATCATCTTCTAACAAACTCACTGTAGATGAATCACATGTGATTTGTCTGAATCACATGTAACTCTCACAATATATTAAATGCTTTTTTGTCATTCAGGTAAAATATATAAAATAAACTGGCTTCTAAATTACATGTGTTTTTGTTCGAATCACATGTAATTTTGCTTGAATTATATGTGATTCGTTGATATTTATATGTGATTTTTCTTGTTGTCATTCATGTAAAATATATAAAATAAATTTGCTTTTGAATTACATGTGTTTTGTTTTGAATCACATGTAATTTTGCTTGAATTACATGTGATTCGTTGATAATTACATGTGATTTTGCTTGTTGTCATTCATGTAAAATATAAAAACAAATTGACTTCTGAATTACATGTGATTTTGTTTGAATCACATGTGATTTCGCTTGAATTAGATGTGTTTCGGTGATAATTACATGTGATTCAAGCATTTCAAAACCTTAACATCTTCTAAGAAACCCACTTTAGATTAATACATGTAATTTTGTTTTGAATCACATGTAATTCTGTCAATATATTAAGATGTCTCTTGCCATTCATGTAAAATATATAAATATATTTGGCTTTTGAATTACATGTGATTTGTAAGAATCACATGTAATTCTACTTGAATTACATGTGATTCGGTGGTAATTACATGTGATTTTGCTT
The DNA here is from genome assembly GCA_025667525.1 of Glebionis coronaria. Lineage (NCBI taxonomy): Eukaryota > Viridiplantae > Streptophyta > Magnoliopsida > Asterales > Asteraceae > Glebionis > Glebionis coronaria. The sequence goes on from CM046880.1 coordinate 549,525,830, forward strand.
GAATTTCATGTGATTCATGTAATTATGTTAAATTTAATGTAGTATTTTTTACCTATCATCTGACCAATTAACATAAACATGTATGATTTTTATTCAAGTAACAAACAAATGCATTTTATATAATAAAATCAATCTGATCAAGTAACTATTCGATAATACATAGAATTAAAAACTGATCTAGTAACTATTCGACAATACATAGAATTCAAAAACAGAAAATGTTTTTAAGCATCAATTATTAGTGTCCCATTCTTCTTTCTCCATGCTTTCATACAAATTACATGTGATTCTGTCAGAATCACATGTGATTTTTGTCTATTAATAACCGAACAAATACCCAGCAAAATCACATGGGATTCACCATAATCACATGTGATTTACATCTCCACCTTCAAGTTTTTTCATAACATCGTCGTTTTCAAATTCAACATCATATAAAGATCAAAATTTTTTAACATTTATCAGAATTTTTCACTATCTCTTTCAACATAAGCATCTTCTACAATCATTCATGTGATCAACACCCATAAATTATAAACATCCATTTGATATTTTGTTGAATCAGATCTGTATCTGATGTTGGTGGTGGAGGTGGTGGTGCATTGATTTTTGGCAAAGAAGATACGATGGTGGTGGTGCGGTGGTACGAGGTGATGGTCGTGTGTGGTGGGAGGCAGTGGTCGGGGTGGTGCGGTGGTTAGAGGTGGTGGTCGGGGGTGGTGTGGTGGTCGTATGTGGTGGTCAGGGATGGTCAGGGTGGTGCGGTGGTCGGAGGTGGTGGGAGGGGGTGGATCTGGTGGTTTGGAGGTTGGGGTGGATGTGGGTGGTAGAGAGAGAAAGTAGAGGTGTGTGTTTTTTAGAGAGATAAAGTGAAATGATAAATGAGAGTGGTTTGTGTGTTTTTGAGGTTTATATATGGTTGGTGCTTTTAATATGGACCGTTGGATGATGGAAAACTAGATGGCTCTGATTGCTTCCTTTCTTCTTTTTTGGATGCACATTCTATGTTGATCCCACCTCATATACTAGAATGTCGTACGCACACTTATCATTAGTACCCTCTAACAACAAAATACAACAAATACATCTTTTGACAGGATAAGATAACTTTTTATGTTTATCATTTTCCATAACTTTTGTATTTTATAATTTTTAAATTGAAATTTTTTACATTTTTTGTTTTGTATTTTTTGAACAATTTTACGCATGCTATTAAAAAATAAAAGACACTTTACTGCTTCTTATTTTTCACGTATTATTACTTTTGAATTATCACGCTTTATATTATGTTTTCATTTTTTTAGGGATGAGTGATGTTGTAAAATCACACTTGTTTAGGAAAACAAGGCAATAATATAGGGTAAGCACGACGATTTAGGAAAACCGTGTGTAAATGACCCTAGAAGAGTGAGTTCGTTCTATCGAGGAGGCACGTGTGTTGTGTAATGAATGATATTAATGTTTTTGATTATTAATAAGAAGAAAAGAGAAGAGAGAATGACGAAGACGAAAAAAATAAAAATTAACAAAAACTACTACTAGAAAGTTAAGACGTAGAAACGTAAAAAAACACAAAAATTAAAATTTTAACCTAAAAATTCCTAAAAATTACTAAAAATCCACAATAAAATTCTAAGAGTTTACAAAAAAAATCAAAACTTGCTAAAACCTTTTAATTAATTAAATAATGACTTTTTAATGCTAATTAAAGCCCTAAAAATCACTTTTAAATATTAAAAAGTCCTAAACAAGATTTTATAGTTTGTAAACCTCAAAAATGACCTAATTAAGCTAAAAACTATTTTTAAAAATTTTAAAACCAAATTAAACCATTTTTAAACTCCTAAAAACTATTAAAATCTATTAAATCTTAAATTAATTCTAAAAATTAATTGAAAAGCCTAAAAAATATTTGGAAAGTGACAAAGTTCCTAGTTTAATGTCTACAATCTAGGAAAAATGAAAAAAAGTTAAAAAACAAACTTTGAATTTTTTTTAATAAAATAATATTAAAATAATCCAAAAAATGAAAAGTTTAAAAATAAATTCTAAAAAATTATCAAAAATCCTAAATATTCTAACTAAGACAAAAATGCAAGTTAAAGTTTCTAAAACCTTTTAATTAATTTTATATTAATTTTTAAATTTATTAAAAAACCCTAAAATCAAATAAAATTAAAAATAAGACTTTTTGAAAACTTTATTGAATGTAAACCTCAAAAATATAAATTAAAACCTAAAAACTATTTTTTTGGATTTTTAAAATACTTTTTATTATTTTTAAATTACTTTCTAAAATTAAATCTAAAATTAATCCTAATAAATAATTTAAAAAAAGGGAAAAATAATATTTTTGGACAGAAAAGTCCTAAAACCTAATACTATCCTAGGAAAAATAAGCTAGACCAAAAAAACTTAATAAATAAGCTGAAATAACCACAATAAGCTACGGCTTATTTAAATAAGCCAAACTGAAAATCACCTTAAGTATAATAAGAAACCAAACCTAGCAGTCAAAGACCCTAGGGCAAGATGGTTAGCACGTTGTGTTGTGAGAGGAGTGGCGCAGGTTCGAGTCCGGGCCACGTCCTTTTTGATAATTTTTTTTTTCTTTTTAACTTTTAAAAACCCAAACAGTAACACTTTTAAGCACAAATTCACAAACACAATTCCAATATTATGAAAATTAAAGGAAAATCAGGTCAAAAACGTGCCCAGTGTGGTACTTTTCAAGAACACAAGGCAAATGTGGTATTCACTTGTGTAATTTTGAACCAAGAGGAGCTTGGCTATGGTTTTTGGTGGTGTTTTATGGGACAAGCAGGCACCCTTGTACTCTTTGGAGTACAAGGAGTCAATATCAACACAAAACAAGCAGTTTGCAACACAAAATTCAAACACAAATAAGCCAAAAGTTTCTGATTAAGCAACAAGCAGGGCTGAGAGTTTTTTGCTGATTCAATGTGCACACAAGATGGATTTTAAGGTCTCATAACATGCATACAAGCTGACCAATTAGCATACCATTGATTCACAACCCTCAAACAACCTTAAATCTAGCAGCTTAACAAAAATCAAATACAAATTCCACAAAAACAGTCACTTATGCAGTTTTATGATTTTACTAACTTTTTCAAAGTTAGAGCATGCAAATGTGTGTAAAACTATTCCAAACTGAAACCCAAGTTCATATGACACTTAACAAGCACCCAAGTAGTGTTTCTAACAGATTTTTAACTCAAAATTCTTTCAAGATTCTCACTTAAATAGCAGACCCAAACACTCCTTAAAATTCTAAAACGATTTTTTAACACACCAAATAACTTCAAAGCACACTTAAACTGATTCTAATAGCTATTAACATGCATATCATACCATTTGAACTCAAATCAAATCATATTAACACACTTAACCACTTATCATGCAAATCACATCAAATTGCATAAAATTTTCAGAAACTAAGAATGAAAAGGGAAAATGAGAACTACCTTAAGGGTCCTACATCCAGGACCCTTTGTGGTTGAAAAACCACCTCCAATCAGGCTGGGGCCTGAGCTGATCCTTGATCAACAACAAATATCAATAATCAAACCTGCAAAATGAAAACAAAAGAAAAATACAATTTTTCTGATTTTTCTTAAAAACTCATAAACTTCTTAAACCAATGAATCCTGAAACTTAACAAGTTTCAAACAAGCACAATCCAAAAATCTAAACCCTCCTTATCCACTTTCACTTCAAAGGAACTTAGGTTTCTGAAATTTGCTTAAACCTTTTTCAAAAATCCTTTTTGAAAACTTACAACACACAAAATGATTTTGGAACTCAGTCTTAGCTTTCTTAATAAACACACATTTTTAATAATCATAAAAAGGAATTACACTTGCTCAAAGACAAACACCAAACTTTTATATTAAGAAAACGGAATTACAATATTTTGAAAGCCAAAAACTGGAACAAAGTGTATGAGTGACATGCCACTCATACTTATACTAGTCTATAGAAGAACCTAGAAGACTAAAACCTTAGCAATGGAATGCCCATATTGCCCTTGATTCTTTGACTGAAAATGGTCAAAATCGTGCCCATGTGATCTTGTTGTTGTAGCCAGCTGTGGAGAGTGATGTTTGAATGCATCCTAGCTGTTGAAATGAACTTGGGGGCCAAGGAGTGTGATCCTACCGTTTCTTTTGTCGGGTTAGGGTTTTGGGTGAAAATGATGTTGCAGGGGAGGGTCCCACAAGACACATGGGTGTGTCTTGTGGCGTTTTGTGATGTGGGATCAAGTGAGGTGGAGGGTAATCAGTGATCTGGAGTAATTAAGGGAAAACCCCTTTGTTTTGGTGTTGATTGGGTCTGGAATTGGTTAGGGTTTATAGGGGGATTAAGGGGGGGGGGGGTTTGATTCGTTTTGGGTAATTAAACATTTCAAATAAATGTTAAAGAGGGAAAGTGGGGTGGGTTTGACTGGGGTTTGACCCTGGTTTATTTAATAAACCGGGTTTGGATGGGTGGTGGGTACGGGTTGGGTATTTGGTTGGGTAAGGGTGACGTGGCAAAGCCTGAGTGGGTGAGGAGGTTTGGTTAGTTGGCAGACTTGGCCCCTTAAGTTTCATATTCCTTCCACTTTGTAAATAATGTCCATCAACGCCTCATTTCCCTTTATCAACTTTGGCAGATTTACAATTTTGGCACTAAAACTTTTAGAAACTTTATCCAAGGGTTTAAATGTATTTTCTTGGATTCTTCAAGGGCTGTTCTTGTAATATCTTCAAAATTTAAGGACCATACTTGCACAATTGACATTTGGAGGGTCATTTGTGACAAGTTCTTCAAAGATGAGGGACTAAAGTTGCCAATCTTCAATTCTTCAAGGGTCATTTTGCAAAATCCAAACTTGGGCCCGGTTCATTGTGCGGCTTTGTTTCCCGTGTTCGTTTTTGAATGATTCTTGTGATCTTTTGCCATTTCCTCAATATCCGTACCTAAAAATACACAAGTAACAAACACGAGCATATATTTGGTATATTTAATGATATTTTATGCATTTTAAGCCCGATTTGGACGATGAGACCATGTATAAAAGCAGTCTCATCAGTACCGGTCCCGTATTGAATTAGTGGTATTGATTTTTTTCCGAGCGTAAATTAGTGGTACCGGTATCGTACTGAATGGGATTCGAATATCGGTACCAGTACGGGTATCGGTACCAGTACCGAGAAATCGGGGTTTTCATGTTTATTCGAGAATTTTCTGATTTGCTATCGGCCCCGTACCGAATTAGTGGTCCCGGGTTTTTTTCACCTTATTTTACAGTTTCGGTATCATATCGAACAAGATTCGAATTAAAAAAAATGTACCTTTGAAGGTGTGTTGATATCATAGTTTTATAATAAAAATTAGAAAATAACTAAAAATTTTGGAGGGGTGTTGATATCACTTTTGAAGATGTACCAATAGCCAATCCTCTCTAACAATATTTCGTGCACTTACTAGCTTTTACGGCACAAACTTAAAAAAGAAACGTATACGCGAAATACATTGTCGACACACGAACACTGCATCAGCCACCTAAATTCACACGAATTTCAATTCCTAACTTTTAGACAACTAAGCGATTTACTATAAAGTTAAGCACGAATTTCAATTCATTCTTCAACATGGACGCTACTTCGAAAAATTTGATTTTTGCTTCTCCTCAAGTATTTTTTACTTCTAACGGGAATATTATTATTGAGACGATACGTGCGAATCAAGACCCTAAACTAAAGTTATAAACATATATCGGCACACCTTTACTAGATCTAGAGGTGTATGGAAGGTACATTGGCAAGCTAACATGTAAAACCCGTATAAAAATACATGAAACTACCATTTAATTAAAACTTTTAACGTTTAATTATTTCACGACAAGTATTATGTATACTGAATAAGACGTGACAAGTTATGTCACGAGAATTAAAATGACAAACATAAGACACACACGAAAATACAAGTTAAGACACGAAAATAAACAGGCTTCATATTAACAATAAACCTTACAAGACTTATAAAGGCCCAAGGCCCGGTCCACTAAAGGAACTAATAACAAAACATACGTATCTTTTTCCTTTCATTTACAACAAATAAGAAAACTTAAAGAAACCATAAAAGTCCTTAGTAGCGGCCGGCCACACAAGGGAAAAAGGGGTAGAAATCTTGAGTTGTGATCTTTAATTCTTAAGGAGGTGTTTGTGTTTGTTCATCCTTTAATCCTACATCATTCGCTCACGTGAAGTCGGAGTAGTACTTTCTCGCTATTCATCTCTTCCATCGATTACTGGACACAAGGTACGGATATTTCGTCCTTCAATAAGGACATTCAATTCTTCTCATGATTAGGATTCCCCGTTTGCTATGCCATATGTTCTCCCCAGTTTCATGTTATAAAACTTTTCATGTTTGCCATGCTATCGTTGTCATTTATTTCATGACCCACGTATTGCCCGAGCTATATACATGCATGACCATGACTTACATGAATTACCACCTAGTTATGGAGGTACCATGACCATGACATATGAGGCACCTGTGTCATGACTCTTCCGCGACGAGAGTGATTTGTCGCGGCGTCCCGTCACGGTACATGTTATATTACAAGTTGGTCATTTTTATTTTTTCGGGGCGTATGGGTGCATCCTAGTTTACATGTTTACACGTACAGGGTGATTGGTTTGGTGTGTGCTCTACACCCCATCACATTGGAGCTGATCCCTCCACTCAGGTTACTATTAATATAGGTCACCCCTCTATTGCATGACGTGGAAGCCCCTCTATTTAAACCCTTCTTTTGATGCTCAGGGAAGTTCTCTCTCCTTCTTGTTTCTATTACTGGTTACACATATTGTTAAATTTTATGTTGAGTATGGGATAAAATGGAATTTTGGTTTATTATCCTAAATGAAGACATTAACAAATTATTAGTGTTGCTCATCTTTATAAGTTATGTAGTCAGTGATATTTCTTAATTTGATCTTCTTTTGTTCCCTGAAATATGGTTAGTATGAAAGAGGGTGTTGGAGGTTTCAAACTAACACATGATTTTGTTTCTATTGTGTAATCTAGCTATACTAATCTACACCACTCTTTAAGTTATGCAGTCAGGTTGGTTCTTGAAATCAATTTCTGATTCATGTTTAATACCCTTGTCCAGTTTGACGGAGCGTTTTGAGATTATTCAAACTAACAAGTGTATTGTTAGTTCCTTTAATTTTCTGTGCTTATTATTTATGCAGGGACTATTCCCGCACTTCGTCATTTGTTGCTGGATGAAAGGCCGGTCTTGCTAAATTGTGATAGCTATTTAGTCATGGGATTTGTTACCTTTGGAACAATAGGGATAAGCTCATCTACTCATGATATACATCCGTTGCTGTTGCAAGGGTTGGGTAATGACAGGAAAAATGTAACACACACACACACACACACATCATGTGTAGTACTCTCTCTCTCTCTCTCTCTCTGTCTCTCTCTCTCTCTCTAACCTTATTTCGATAACCCTCTCAGTTGCTATGGTGTTGCATATGAGAGATTTAGCTACAAGTGTAATCTTATGAGTGTTTGAGTGATTATTGTTGTTAGGAGATCGGATCAACCTAGGTGGGACGATCTCACCTTATTTCCTTTGTAATCGTTTGGTTAGCACTCGTTTGAGGATTAATCGTGTGTACTTCATTTATAAATAAACTCATCATTGTAGAGGTTGGTTCGGTGATAGATTCTGTCTCACTGAGTATCTGATTTTGAATTTCTACAAGTTCAAAATTCTTTCCTGCCAATTAATTATCATGTGACATTTACAGTTGAGAGACTTACAGGTTGATGGATATAATAAACATAACACCCGTAACATATCTTTCATTGATGATGTTGATCACGTTACTACATATGGAAGCACTAGCTACTATACAAACTTTAATTCATGTTTATCATTTATGAATTTGTTTTGCTTATGCTTAATTTGTCACAAGAGGAAAATCAACTTTGATCAGATATCTTGTGGCTACTTTGGCATCACTACACAAGAAGTTTGTAGTAATGTGCCTACGACTATGACTGACACACATGTTGATGAAAAGCAAAGTGGTATTTTCAGTACAACAAATTTAGCTTTTATTCACACTTTTTTTTTCACATTTTAAAAAGTATAAACTTTATTTGTAAGTATTCACACTTATAAGTGTGAAGTATTAAAAAATTTAAAGTATTAAAAAGTTTACAAATAAAAGTGTGAAATATTAAAAAAAAAATTATAGAGAGACCTAATTCATATGCCTAAAAAGAGGCCTAATTACAGGATTAAAACACGTGGCACAATTAAAGGCTGAGATGAAGAAAGAGAATATATGAAATAGTGGGCCCCTGCATTTCACTAATCACAATACGACACATGGCATTAGGTATGTTTTAGGTCTTCTTATTAGGTCCATGTATCAACGCATATTAAAAAGTTCACATATAAAAGTGTAGTTTATAATAAATTTTCACACTTAAAAGTGTGAAATTATTCGTTACACCCTATTTGTTCACATAAAAAATACTAATGATACGGTGAACTTTTTATATTTATACATTCTAAAGTGTGAACAACAAAAAATCAACTAATTTATTGTAGTAGATGCAGCTCTTTAGAATTTACAAGGAGAACATAAGGAGAACAAACACCTCATAAATCTTATTGACTCACCTCGACATGTTGATATTTATACTGAGATCAATTATGACATACATATAAGTGAATTAGTAGTCGTTGATTATAGTAAAGGTGCAAGTGTCCAAACAAAAAGTGTTATTCGACAAGCCCTTAAAGAAAGGATTTGACCATTGTTTCTCCCTTAAAGTTGATGGAGAGGAAGCATATCAAAAAATCTAACGGGTTATTGAAAGTGTTAATGGCATAATTGTTGGTGATTTTGTATTATCAATAATGATTTAAGTGTAATGGGTTGACTTAGTTGACCAATGTGTAATCATGATAAACGTTCATCAAGTCGGGGTTGTGCGGAGTGCACACTTGTATGACATTATTATGGTTATCATACGGGGGCGAAGCCCCCCATACGACAGGGGTCCGGGGGCAGCGCCCCTAGGCAGGGTCCAAGGGGCGGCAGCCCCTGGCAGGGTCCAAGGGGCAGCGCCCCTGGCTGGGGTGGAGCTAGAAAATAAAATTCCCGGGTGTTCGGACCTATTTCTGCCCGTTGTTAAAAGTGTCGGTTTTTGGGGGTTATAACTGCTTTTGGCAGTTACAACCTTCCATACGTTTTATTGGTCATCTCCTTCATTTTTGTTCTGATTCATAACAACAAAACACATAAACAGTTCAAATCTGAGTTTTATCCGATTGGAGATTTTGATAGAACCATCAAAATACTTTGATCTGAAAGTGTTTGACACGACTCTCAGATTACTGTGACCAACCAAATCTCTAACAAAGATCAAAATATTATGTGATCATGGCGAACGTTGAATCTGTGAAGGACATGACGAGTAAGTTCGATAAGTTGGCTAAGTTTGAAGGGCAGGATTTTCGTCGTTGGCAGAAGAAGATGCACTTTCTTCTTACCCCATTGAAGGTTGTGTATGTTCTGAATACACCAAGTCCCGAATGGTCGGAGAATGAAACGCTGGAAACCACCAGGCAGCGGATGAAGTGGGAAAACGGCGACTACATATGCCGTGGTCATATTCTGAATGGTATGTCTGACTCACTCTTTGATATCTATCAAAATACTGAATCTGCAAGGCACTGTGGGAGTCCCTAGAATCCAAATACATAGCTGAAGATGCTTCTGCAAAGAAGTTTCTAGTAAGAATTTCACGAATTACAGGATGGTTGATTCCAGATCTGTAATGGACCAATATCATGAGATGTTAAGGATTCTGGGACAGATTACCCAACACAAACTGTTGATGGATGAGGCCATCTCGGTGGCAGTTATAATTGATAAACTGTCCCCTTCTTGGAAAGAATTCAAACATAGTTTGAAACATAATAAGGAAGAATTAAATTTGGTTCAACTCGGTAGTGCTCTCCGAATTGAGGAAGGGTTAAGAATTCATGAACTTGAAAATAACCCTAAAGGAAAGAACCAAATTGGGTCATCTTCTGTCAAGATGGTTGAAGGAGATGGAGCCAAGAATTCAAACAACAATAAGAACAAACGTAAGCACAACAACAGTGGTGATAATAAGTCTGGAAACAAGAAGTTACGGGGGCTTGTTGGAAATGTGGCAAATCTGGTCACATGAAGAAGGATTGTCGCTCTAAGGGCAAAAATGGCGCTAGTTCAAATGGGTCTAAGGATCCTGAAAAGCAATAAGGTTATAATTCTGATCTTATTCAGAAAATTGATAATGATTTACATTATGTTTCTGTAACTTCTGATGCATTTTATGTTCAGGATGATGATGTTGCTTGGTGGGTTGATTCGGGTGCAACAAGTCATGTTTGCAAGGATCTTCGTTGGTTTCAAGCCTGTAAATCAATTGAAGATGGATCATTTGTAAAGATGGGAAACGTTTCTATTGAACCAATCAAAGGAATAGGGCGTGTTTTATTAACTTTCACTTATGGAAAAACTTTGTGTTTAGATAATGTGTTGTATGTACCCGGGATTCGAAAGAATCTCGTTTCTGAAATTGTGTTGAATAAGTGTGGCTACAAACAAGTGTTGGAAAGTGACAAGTATATCTTGTCAAGACATGGTACTTTTGTTGGATTTGTTTATGTATGTAATGGAATGATCCGATTAAATCTAAATTATCCTTTGTTTAATGCTTCTACTTGTATGATTACTTCTGGTCATAGTAATGATGTAAGTAATTCTGAATTGTGGCATGCTAGACTAGGACATGTTCATTACAGGAGAATGATAGATATGGCTAAAATAAGTCTAATACCTGATTTTGACATGACAAATAAAAGTTGTAAAACTTGTATGTTAACAAAGATTACTAGACAACCTTTTAAGGGTGTTAATCGGGAAAGCAATGTATTAGATCTCATACATAGTGATCTATGTGATTTTCATGCCAATCCTTCACTAGGACAAAATAAGTATGTTATTACTTTTATTGATGATGTTTCTAGATATTGTTATGTATATCTTTTGCATGCTAAAAATGAATCTCTTGATAAATTTAAAATTTATAAACAAGAAGTAGAACTTCAAAGACAAAATTCAATAAAAGCATTTCGTACTGATCATGGTGGTGAGTATTATGATCCAGTTTATTTCCAATCTACTAGAATAATACATAAAACCACGTCTCCTTACACGCCACAACAGAATGGTGTGGCTGAAAGGAAGAATAGGACTTTAAAAAAAAAGGTGAACTCCATGTTATCCTATTCTGGTCTAAGTGAAGGGTTTTGGGGTGAGGCAATGTTGACAGCCTGTTATATTCTGAATAGAACTCTAAACAAACATAGCAAACAAACTCCTTATGAAATTTGGACCAAGAAGGTACCGATTTTTGCTTATTTAAGGGTTTAGGGCTGTAGAGCAGTTGTAGGGTTGACTCAGCCCAAGATGAAAAATCTGGGTGAGGAAGGTATAGATTGTATCTTCATTGGGTATGCTGGGCATTCCAAGTGTTACAGGTTTTATGTTATAGAACCTAATGATTATGTGTCGGTGAACTCTATAATAGAGTCAAGAGATGCAATATTTGATGAAGAACGTTTTTCATCTATACCTAGACCAAGAGGTATGATTCAGCCATCTTTAAGTGAGATAGCTGAAGATGAGATTGAAGGTGCACCTGATGTACCTGGTCCATCGGTTCCTAGGAAAAGCAGTAGAACAAGAAAAGCTAAGTCTTTTGGTTCTGATATTCAACTTTATTTGGTTGAAGGAACGAGAGATAAGCTTGTATCTCTACGTAAATATTGTTTCGCTGTTGAGGAGGACCCAAAGACCTTAAGTGAGGCAATGGCGTCTAGGGATGTTGCCTTCTGGAAAGATGCAATTCAAAGTGAGATTGATTCCATTATGCAAAATGATACTTGGGAATTAGTTGATTTACCTCCGGGATGCAAGGCATTAGGAGGTAAATGGATCCTCAAAAGGAAAATGAAAGTGGATGGAAGCATAGATAAGTTTAAAGCCAGATTGTTAATCCAAGGCTTTAGACAAAAGGAGGGAATTGACTTCTTTGATACATATGCTCCTGTTGTCAGGATATCCACTATTAGATTGTTGTTAGCTGTTGCTGCTATAAACAATCTTGTTATTCACCAAATGGATGTGAAAATTGCATTCTTGAATGGTGATTTGGATGAAGAAATTTACATGAAACAACCTGAAGGGTTTGTGATGCCTGGACATGAAAATAAGGTATGTAAACTGAAGAATTCATTGTATGGTCTAAAACAAGCACCAAAACAATGGTATCAAAAGTTTGATGATGTGGTGTTGTCTAATGGTTTTTGTTTAAACCAATCTGACAAATGTGTGTATAGCAGATTTGATGCTTCTGGTAAGGGAGTAATCATTTGCTTATATGTAGATGACATGTTGATCTTTGGCACTGACCAAGATCTAGTTGATAAGACAAAGGAATTTTTGTCATCTAAGTTTGATATGAAAGATCTGGGGGAGGCTGAGGTGATTCTTGGTATTAGAATTAAACGAGGAAACAATGGTATCTCGATTTCTCAATCTCATTATATTGAGAAGATACTAGCAAAGTTTAACTTTGCTGATTGTATTTCTGCTCATACTCTATTTGATTCTACTGTGAAACTGATTCCTAATAAGGGAATTGCAGTGTCTCAGCTAGAATACTCTAGTGCTGTTGGATGTCTAAAGTATGTCATGATTAGCACTAGGCCGAATATAGCGTTTGTTGTAGGAAAGCTTAGTAAGTATACTAGCAATCCTAGTGCTTTTCATTGGCAAGCTCTTACTCGAGTATTTCAATACTTGAAAGGAACCATGAATTTTGGTTTGACTTATAGCGGTTATCCTTCTGTGATAGAAGGTTACTCGGATGCCAGTTGGATTAACAACATGGAGGATCACTCGTCTACGAGTGCCTGGGTATTCCTACTTGGAGAAGGTGCTATTTCTTGGGCTTCTAAGAAACAGACTTGTATTACAAGCTCAACAATGGAGTCTGAGTTTGTGGCTTTGGCTGCTGCTGGTAAAGAAGCTGAATGGCTAAGGAATTTGGTTTATGAAATTCCTTTGTGGCCTAAACCGGTATCTACCATTTCTATCAGATGTGATAGTGCTGCTACCTTGGCTAGGGCTTATAGTCATGTGTACAATGGTAAGTCTAGACACCTAGGTATTAGACATAATATGATTCGTGACCTTATCATGAATGGTGTGATATCCGTGGAGTTTGTGAAAACTCAGTTGAATTTAGCCGACCATTTAACCAAAGGGTTAGTTAGAGATCTCGTGCGCAAGTCGGCTATTGGGATGGGTTTAAAGTCCACCTAATTAAATTCTTATATAAAGATACCCAATTCCCATCTAACGCAATGTTAGGTGCTGAATTCAATGTGGAAAGCTTGATATTTTGTATTGGAACGCATAATTACGTCATCCCACGGTATGTGTTCAGAACTGCAAGTAAAGGAGGTTGAAATTATATATTTCTTAATGATCTTTTGACAAATTGCATGTGCAGGTGCAAGAAGAAAAGATCACCTATATAAGAATGAAGTTTAGCTGCTTCAAGAAGTTTGGGACTTGGCTTTGATATGCTTATTGAAGGATAGGACACAAGCTAGTAAAAATAGTGTCAAGTAGAACATGTAAATCTGTAAACTGTTGTGTATATTATCTTCAGGTATTCTTTATGGATAGAAGAGTTTAATCCTTAGTGACACTCTAATATTCGAATATTTGGAATGCTGATATACTAATGTGAAATTCAATCATGTCGACATTTCATTTATACATCAGTTTGATTGTGTTATGATTTTCTTTAAGTTAATCAGATTACACTTAAATGGGGAGGATTGTTGGTGATTTTGTATTACAAATAATGATTTAAGTGTAATGGATTGACTTAGTTGACCAATGTGTAATCATGATAAACGTTCATCAAGTCGGGGTTGTGCGGAGTACACACTTGTATGAAATTATTATGGTTATCATACGGGGGCGAAGCCACCCGTACGACGGGGGTCCGGGGGCAGCGCCCCTGGGCAGGGTCCAAGGGGCGGCAGCCCCTGGCAGGGTACAAGGGGCAGCGGGTGTTCGGACCTATTTCTGCCCGTTGTTAAAAGTGTCGGTTTTTGGGGGTTATAATTGCTTTTGGCAGTTACAACCTTACAAACGTTTTATTGGTCATCTCCTTCATTTTGGTTCTGATTCATAACAACAAAACACATAAACAGTTCAAATCTGAGTTTTATCCGATTGGAGATTTTGATAGAACCATCGAAATACTTTGATCTGAAAGTGTTTGACACGACTCTCAGATTACTGTGACCAATCAAATCTCTAACAAAGATCAAAATATTATGTGATCATGGCGAACGTTGAATCTGTGAAGGACATGACGAGTAAGTTCGATAAGTTGGATAAGTTTGAAGGGCAGGATTTTCGTCGTTGGCAGAAGAATATGCACTTTCTTCTTACCCCTTTGAAGGTTGTGTATGTTCTGAATACACCAAGTCCCGAATGGTCGGAGAATGAAACGCTGGAAACCACCAGGCAACGGATGAAGTGGGAAAACGACGACTACATATGCCGTGGTCATATTCTGAATGGTATGTCTGACTCACTCTTTGATATCTATCAAAATACTGAATCTGAAAGGCACTGTGGGAGTCCCTAGAATCCAAATACATGGCTGAAGATGCTTCTGCAAAGAAGTTTCTAGTAAGCAATTTCATGAATTACAGGATGGTTGATTCCAGATCTGTAATGGACCAATATCATGAGATGTTAAGGATTCTGGGACAGATTACCCAACACAAACTGTTGATGGATGGGGCCATCTCGGTGGCAGTTATAATTGATAAACTGCCCCCTTCTTAGAAAGAATTCAAACATGGTTTGAAACATAAGAAGGAAGAATTAAATTTGGTTCAACTCGGTAGTGCTCTCTGAATTGAGGAAGGGTTAAGAATTCAGGAACTTGAAAATAACCCTAAAGGAAAGAACCAAATTGGGTCATCTTCTGTCAACATGGTTGAAGGAGATGGAGCCAAGAATTCAAACAACAATAAGAAAAAACGTAAGCACAACAACAATGGTGATAATAAGTCTGGCAACAAGAAGGTTACGGGGGCTTGTTGAAAATGTGGCAAATCTGGTCACATGAAGAAGGATTGTCGCTCTAAGGGCAAAAATGACGCTAGTTCAAATGGGTCTAAGGATCCTGAAAAGCAACAAGGTTATAATTCTGATCTTATTCAGAATACTGATAATGATTTACATTATGTTTCGGTTATTTCTGATGCATTTTATGTTCAAGATGATGATGTTGCTTGGTGGGTTGATTCGGGTGCGACAAGTCATGTTTGCAAGGATCTTCGTTGGTTTCAAGCCTGTAAATCAATTGAAGATGGACCATTTGTAAAGATGGGAAACGTTGCTATTGAACCAATCAAAGGAACAGGGCGTGTTTTATTAACTTTCACTTTTGGAAAAACTTTGTGTTTAGATAATGTGTTGTATGTACCCGGGATTCGAAAGAGTGGCTACAAACAAGTGTTGGAAAGTGACAATTATATTTTGTCAAGACATGGTACTTTTGTTGGATTTGTTTATGTATGTAATGGAATGATCCGATTAAATAATTATCCTTTGTTTAATGCTTCTACTTCTATGATTACTTCTGGTCATAGTAATGATGTAAGTAATTCTGAATTGTGGCATGCTAGACTAGGACATGTTCATTACAGGAGAATGATAGATATGGCTAAAATGAGTCTAATACCTGCTTTTGACATGACAAATAAAAGTTGTAAAACTTGTATGTTAACAAAGATTACTAGACAACCTTTTAAGGGTGTTAATCGGGAAAGCAATGTATTAGATCTCATACATAATGATCTATGTGATTTTCATGCCAATCCTTCACTAGGACAAAATAAGTATGTTATTACTTTTATTGATGATGTTTCTAGATATTGTTATGTATATCTTTTGCATGCTAAAAATGAAGCTCTTGATAAATTTAAAATTTATAAACAAGAAGTAGAACTTCAAAGGCAAAATTCAATAAAAGTATTTCGTACTGATCGTGGTGGTGAGTATTATGATCCAGTTTATTTCCAATCTACTAGAATAATACATCAAACCACGGCTCCTTACACGCCACAACAGAATGGTGTGGCTGAAAGGAAGAATAGGACTTTAAAAGAAAATGTGAACTCCATGTTATCCTATTCTGGTCTAGGGTTTTGAGGTGAGGCAATGTTGACAGCCTGTTATATTCTGAATAGAACTCCAAACAAACATAGCAAACAAACTCCTTATGAAATTTGGACCAAGAAGGTACCGAATTTAGCTTATTTAAGGGTTTGGGGCTGTAGAGCAGTCGTAGGGTTGACTCAGCCCAAGATGAAAAATCTGGGTGAGAAAGGTATATATTGTATCTTCATTGGGTATGCTGGGCATTCCAAGTGTTACAGGTTTTATGTTATAAAACCTAATGATTATGTGTCGGTGAACTCTATAATAGAGTCAAGAGATGCAATATTTGATGAAGAACGTTTTTCATCTATACCTAGACCAAGAGGTATGATTCAGCCATCTTTAACTGAGATAGGTGAAGATGAGATTGAAGGTGCACATGATGTACCTGGTCCATCGGTTCCTAGGAAAAGCAGTAGAACAAGAAAAGCTAAGTCTTTGAGTTGAAACATGTAAAATGCGACTTTGACACTTTGAGTTGTATTATTAGAGCTCTTGAAAGTTGAAACATGTAAAATTTTTTGACACACTTATTTAGCAAATAGAATCCAAATTATACAAACCTATTATACATTCAATACAGTACACACAAACCAAACGGTACAATACAGCCCACAATAAGCACTAAAGTTCGCACAAAATCAGTTGAGCGCCAAACTGAGGTTGCAACGTGAGATGGATATCTGGAGCATGCGAGTATGATGGAGAAATCTCAAAAGAGAAGCGTTGTAGAATCTTAACAAGTGCCATTTTTGCTTCTAACATAGTAAAATTTTGTCCGATGCATATACGTGGACCCCCTCCGAATGGCCAGTACGTGGCTAGTCCCTTGCCTGCCTTTGACACACCTTCAGCGAATCTATCTGGGTTGAACTCATCCACGTTGTCACCCCATATATCAGGGTCATGATGTAAAAGCATCATATGCAACATGAAGTGTGACTCGGCCGGAAATATCATGTTTCCTATTTTAGTTTCTTCATGAATCATTCGTAATGCCCCTACACCCGGTGGGTATAGCCTAAGTACCTCCTGCAATATCATATTGATCTGCAAAATGTACCGGTACTTATAAGTTACAACCAATATTGTGTACGTATTTGATATGGATTGTGTATAGTTAAGTGGTAAATTCATAAATTTAAGCACATAGAAACTTACAACTTTTAGGCGACTTAAGCCATCCATATCTGGTGTTTTATCTTTAAACACATTTAAAACTTCATCTCTAGCACGATCTTGCCAATTCGTGTGCTGAGCCAACAAAATCATCGTCCAAACGAGCAGATTTGCAGTAGTCTCTTGTCCAGCAACGTAAAAGACTTTGCACTCTTCAATGACATCATCAATACTCAGTCCCGGCTTTTTATTCCCTTGCTGATTGATTTCTTTGTCATTTGAATCCAATAATATGCCCAACAAGTCTTCTTTACTACTTTCTCCCATTTTCATCGCAGTCACCCGTTTAAGAATAATTTCTTTTATTGAACTCTTCACATTACGGGCTATCTCCTTCATCCTCCTGTTGCTTTTTGTAGGCAAAAATCTAAAATAATGTATGTAGAATCAAACATTATTAACTACTTCTAGGTAATTGGTCTTCTTTAATAAACGATTTATGAAAATTGTACTCACCGTGATCCTGGAATATATATTGATTGCATAGCCTTCATAACTAGTTGTGCTAGTTCGTGTTGAAGTTCAAATATCTTTCTTCCTTCCACATAGCTACTACCAAACGCGGCACGAGAAATTACATCACTAGTAAATGTATGGAGATGAGGAAACACGTCTATTTCACAAGATCTTCCTTTCGTCATTCCTTCCCATTTCGTGATCATTTCGTGACAACTAATGTAAAAGGCCGGTAACATATGCTACAAAAAGAAACAACGGAATTATGTGTCACAATCTTGTAGTGTGCAACTTCACCAAGGACAGAGTAAAAAAGATTTACTAGTGCTTTCATAGATAAAACTGTATATATACTAATACTACACAAAGCGACCCAGCTCGGCTCCATGTAGCAGCGTCGCTGAATATATATAAATTTAATAAGAAACACGAACCTTGAGTTTTTCGACATGAAACGCAGGGTTAATTATTTTTCTATGTTTTGCCCATTGATCGGTATCAGCATCAAAAACTCCTTTTCCTAACAAGCCGACTACCGGATTTCCTCCTCTTGCCCTTTGAAATACGTAATTATTAGCCAAAATCTCACGTATTAATGCAGGTTCTGTTATGTGCACCATCGGTATTGGCCCCATCCATGTAAAAAAGTTGTTTCCTGTAGAAACATAGATGATTTGTACACCATTAAGGCACCTGCCTTAAATTGCTAAACTGTTATGATATGGCAACAATTTATACAACTATGTAATTTTAAATAACACATTTGCTGATGTACTAAACAATTTAAGTTTTTTTCCTTGTATCCATTATGCTTAAGGTGAAACAAAAAAGAAAGACACGTACCATGAGTTTTAGCAGCCGTATAGATGAAAGGCATAACTCGTAGCTTGATATCATCAGTGAGTTTTATAGGTTTGGATTTGGCCATAGTTGTCATATGTACCATTTCTTTCACGTCTCCAAATAGAAACCTGTACGAATTTCCATTCAAGCCTTGGCCTCTAAGATACTTCTCCATCGCCTTTGGTCTTAGCCAAACCCAATTGAAAAATCTCCATGCATATGCTAAAATTGTGACCACTAGTACACTAAAACACACTGCATTCATGCTCAAGCTTAGCTCCATTTTGATATGGGGGAGAACACACTCTTTAAAAGTTTTATAACAATCTGATAATATGAAAATAGTAAGAGATAAAGAAATAACAAAGATTGGCAAGAAAGTGGTTTTGGAGTGTTGTGTTGATGAATGGAGTGATGGTTATTGTGGGATGATTTATAGTCAAGTCCATAATCGTTGACTCAAAGAAATATGGAAAATCGTTTTGCCAGCCATGTGTATCATGCCTAAAACAGACGTGCAATATCGTGTCATTAAAGTTTGGAGAGTTATCTTGAATGTCAAACTTTATATGTATGCCTTGTAACTAATTTTTGTCATCCTTCTCTATATATCAAATAAACAAGACTTAACCATTTTATTATTTCACTTGACTTTTATAATATAAACGTATTCTAAGTAGTTAATCGTTAGATAATAAAAATAGTGCCGTCATGGTAAAAATGTAATCATCTTTCATGTACTTTCGGATTTCTTTCGTTTTTACCTTTTCTGTTTCTTTTTATATTTTTTCGTTGTTGAAACTTATATGAAGAATTCATATGTAATGAAACACTAATTTGAATATTCGTATAAAATCATATATGACGACTTAACACTGCTATTCTATGTGATTTAAGAGTAATACCAAAGTACTTGTGATTCTATTAGAATTACATATCAAATGTTATTTAACGTTAATATCATATGCAGAGACGAGTGCACAATCGCACACGACATCTGATGTTGCATGTATCCCATGATTTTAGACGTTGGTATGATATAGTTCGACTATTGACCCAAAGTCAGTAAATATAAACCCCAGAAAAATTAATCTTGACAGGAGGTAAAAAGAAAATTGCTTTTTATAAAGTTTCTTAATAGTAGCAAGTAGTAACACAATATGGTGGATAAGGAGATGAAAATTTTAGGTTATCTACATTCCTATCATATTTTGTTTTTACATTGTTTGTCTTAGTTTTTAGATTTTGTTAACAAACAAGCGTAAATAAGGTGACAAAGTTGTTCGTTTAAGCCCACTTGTAAGAACTTTGTCGTAGATGGTAAGGTTTTTTTTATAGATTTAAGATTCCAAATATATAAGATATTGTTGAGGAAGGCATCACAATACATTAATATGACAAAATTGACGTAAAATGTAACTAGCTTCTTTGGAAAAAAGTTAGCTAAAACAAATTTCTTCAAAGTTCATAAGCTTATTTGGTGTATAGAAAGTTTTGGTGACACAAAACTTGAATTGAAATTGATAGAGTATTCTCTTAGGGTGAGAATGAACCACAAGTTCTTTGATAATAATCTGCTTGCATTCCTTTCATTTGGTAGTCCTTAAATACAAAGCAAGATGACAACCAAAAGGTTGTAACCATCTCACAATTAAACTAGGGACTAATGATATTAATTAGTGCTATTCTTGAGAAATAATGAGACTATTAAAATCTCTAGTAGACATTAACTCATGGTTTATTTTGACTCTATCATTACCCTCCTCTTGAGAAGAACCTTGACCACAAGGTTCACGATAATAAACGAAAGACTCGCGATCGCCCTCGTCTAAGGCGCTTTCCATAACTAGTAGTTTTGACCCTTTACACTTGTGACCCACACTAAATTTTTCATCACAATTGAAACATAGACCATGAGTCCTTTTCTTTTGCATCTCATCCCAAGTGAGCCGCTTCATAGTAGTGTTCTTGGTTGGTCCTAACGAGTATGGTTGTTTGATTGGCGACAATCGGTTCAATTGTTCATCTCTCATCCGAGCAAGACTCGTAGCATCCTTTAAATTGGTTGGCTTGAACATTCGAATGCCATCTGCAATTTCAGATTTAAGACCACCCATGAATGTGCCAACAAGTGCCTTTTGAGTCCATCCCCGAACTTGATTTCCCAACCTTTCGAATTCCTTTTGATATTCGCGAAAGGGGCCTGTTTGTTGTACCTTTGAAAGAGCTTCATCAAAGTCCTCACAATCTGTTGGACCAAACCGAGACCACAATTCGTCATGAAAAATATCCCATGTCACTTCTTTCTCTTCCTCTTTGTAAGCCTTGCATAACCACCGCTACCATTGGTTTGCTTCACCTTGCAAATGGTATGAAGCTAATGACACCTTTTGTGTTACCGGTGTGTCTTGGTATTCGAAGAATTGATCAACTTTTAAGAACCATTCAGTAGGATCCTCATCACCTCGGTATGTTGGAAACTCAAGTTTGGCCAACTTTGAATAAAACATTGACCTCCCTCCTTGTTTGAAGTTATCGCCACCTTTTCCAGCAAGAACCACCTCAGAAAGTTTCACCACAAGGTCTTCCAAGTGCTGAAACTTATCGGCGATACCGAGTTTCATCTTAGCAATACCATCTTGGAGTTGGCCTAAAGTAGCCTCCAAGTTCTCGATCTGTTCCTTGTTTGTTGCCATAGCTCTGGTACCAATTGATAGGTCCCGACATAAAACTTGAATTGAAATTGATAGAGTATTCTCTTAGGGTGAGAATGAATCACAAGTTCTTTGATAATAATCTGCTTGCATTCCTTTCATTTGGTAGTCCTTAAATACAAAGCAAGATGACAACCAAAAGGTTGTAACCATCTCACAATTAAACTAGGGACTAATGATATTAATTAGTGCTATTCTTGAAAAATAATGAGACTATTAAAATCTCTAGTAGACATTAACTCATGGCTTATTTTGACTCTATCATTTGCCTTATTATTTTTGCATAAGGCCTCTAAAAATCACAGGACGGCTTTGATCCTATATAATTTAACAGTAATATCTACATCATATATGTTTTGACATTAATATCACATTTGATTTTATTAGAAATTAGTGTTTAAACATATGTAATTTGTCATATGTAAATTTCAACAATAGAGAAAAAAGAAAAAGACGAATACATGGAGAAAAAAATAATTAAATGTTCACCGTGATAATATATTTTTTGCGTTTAACGACTAACCGTTTAATAAATATTAATTTTCGAAAAGAAAATTTATAAAAACAAGTTTAAGTTTAAGCTTATTCATTCGAAAATATATATTCAGCATTTTGTCAAAATGTGAATAGATTTGATTTTTTTAGGTCTATTTAGCGCCGATATATAAAAAAATATACATAATTTCTGACTTCTAGCTAATAAAATGTAACTAACTATACGTTTTTAAATACTCGTTTATAAGGCTGCTTTTAGCATCATGCATGAGGCTAATGTCGTGACCCAAAAAAATAATCTCGTTCGTGACATTGCTGTGGCAAAAAAGGATGGTTCGTGACCAAGAAACCGTGAGGCCAAAATGTGGGAAAATAGGTGAGATGCTCAGTTTTTGAATATTGTGTAAAAGGTGGTCCCACATGCAACGGTTGTTTTATTATTAAAAAATACTTTTTCTATCCCCTATAAATATATTTCAAATCAAACTAATTTTCACACAACAAAAAATACAACTTCTACACACTTAACACAACTCTTAATCACAAAATGTTTAACTCTCATACTCCCCGTAACCAGAACCGTCAACAATCAAGAACTATCAGAAGCTCACCCCCGACACCTGGTGAAACCTTCGATCTCCGCAATACTTCACCGACAATGAATGAACATCAACGAATTAATTTCGCACTACCCCAATTGGTTTACCCAAACAAATTTTACAACCAACCATACAATAACACGACATTTTTACCACCACAAATGGTTTACCCGAACTACGGCCAGTACGGCATCGGCGGTTCTTCAAGTGAAAGTAACTTTGGCGTGGGCGGTTCCTCATCTCAACCTCATGTCGGTGGTTTTACATCTCTGATTAATCATTTTAGTTTAATAGAGGAGGACATGTACTCCCCTCTATTTTCAGAAACAAATCCTCTTGATTTTTCTGAGAATGTTGAAAACGTAGACTAGGAGATACATGCGCTGAAGGCAAAGCTAAGAAGGGAAGAAGACACAAACCGATAACCAACGTTGTATTCCATGGACCATTGAAGAAGAGGCTGCATTATGTAAATCTTGGGTGCGTGTTTCCGAGGACAGCTGCATTAGCAACGAGAGAAAGTCACATGGTTTTTGGACATACATCATGAAACACATGCACAAGATTTGTCCCGTCAGTCAACGTCGGATTTACGACATGATTAACGGAAAGTAGAAGAACGTGCGTCCGAAGGTATGTCAATTTTTAGATGTTTATTATAACGCTTATCGGACATACAATAGTGGATCCAGTGATAGCGATTATATCGAACGGGCATTGGCAGATTATAGTATTAAGTATGGTGTTTCGTTTACACTAACTGATTGTTGGAAGGAGTTAAAGGACTCTATGAAATAGACTAGCAGAGAAATGGCAGCATTTCAGTAGGAAGTGGAGGAGAAAAAGAAGAAAACATATAAGTCTAGCGGGTCAAGTTCTTTTTCCACAAAAGAATCTGGTGAAGGCGTTATCAATTTGAATATTATCGACGTATAGTCGGTCAAGGGCCCAACCTGACAGGCCCGCGGCCCAAACCTTACTTATCCCTCAAGAAGCCATAGCACTATATAAACACGGGTAGGGGTCTCATTCTACAACAGGTTATCTCTCACAAATACACCTATTTTATAATATATATTTCCGATACTAACTTGACTGTCGGAGATGGGCCCTGGGGGTCCGGCCTCGGATCCACGTCTAACCGGTTCTACTTTATTTGCAGCATTACTCAAGACCTGGGAGACGAAGAACAGCCTAGGGGAGACGACAAGACCGGCCTAGCCAAACTATGTTTCAAAAAGTTGGTGCCATCCGTGGGACCCAGACTAAACCATGTTTCATGGTCTCACATTAACAAAGAGCAAAATCAGTTTCGAAAGTTGGTAATCTTATAAATTTCGTAATTTTGTTTTTTTACACGGTACATCGTACTGCTTGACTGGAAAATAATTATGCAATCATACATGTTATATAGTAATGAAACAAAAGGCTATATTACATGTAACTGGTGATAATTAACGGCTCAATTTTCATGGCTGAATTTTGAAATTCCGTATGTGAATGCTACATGTAACTAGTATCATATTTTATGAGCATTGCATATTATTCTATCACGTGTCAATAATTACCATATGTAATATTGCATAATAGACATCGCATGGTATTTACGAATGTTGTATAGCTGATATTATAATCTACGGATATCACATAATAAGGTTCCCTGTGCAAATATCGCATAATGACATAATTTAAGAAAGTATATTCTATGTTTCGCATAACATTTGATCATGTAATCGGTCAATTTTTTAACAAAAATATTTTATTCTTGATGTATCTCGTATGGTAGAAAAAAATTTCCCACTCTCTTCTCTCCTCCCTCTTTTGCCGTCCAACATACACCACAAACACCACCATCCATCAATAATCTAGCCATAAACTTTATACACAATCTACATATGATGATCACCACTTGAAGATAAGAAGATTGGAGGCGATTTTAACAAGTAGAAAGGAGTTTCCATGGAGGTTTAGGGCTGATTTCTCAAGAAGTATTCATACTCTTGGTGATCTGAAAGTGATCTTGCTAATCTCATAAGATTTGGTTACCAAAAACCAAGTCTTGTTCATCATTAATCTTAACCTTTCATCATATTGGTTGGTACAAGATCATTTCTTTCAATCACCTTATTATTTTGTAAATGTATTCATTTATTTTCTTCAAAAATGTATATGTATGATGATGATAAATGATGATCAATATATTATGTGGGGATTTTGTGTTACTAGATTAGGTTAAAAAGGCTAAAACCAACAAGTAAAAATATTAAAATCATGGTTAGTCACATAAGTTGTATAAAACAGTAAGTATCAATATCTTCACTTGGTTAAATGGCTTATATTATTAGAATTACAGATAGATAATTGATTTTTACACAAGTGGTGAATTGGTCACTCAATGGAATGATTAAAATGAGCAAGATATGGCCAAAATACTATTGAAGTACAAATCTGGCTGGTCTGTTTTGGACGAATTATTACTAATACTTAGAAGGTGATTGAGCAGGAGATATACACGAGTTATTTGTAGCAGACATCATGTAGTTTATGCTGTTGAAATTTGAGGTTCTAACTCATTGCAGAACTCAAGATATGATCAAAATCGTTAACTTGAGATTTGAGATCAGATTTCTTAAAATACTATAAATATAAAAAGGTCACTTGAACTAAAATAATATATAAAACAAGTGTGTATAAATAATTAATTGATATAACTATATTATAAAATATGTTGTTACACTATAATAAGTAAATATTACATTTTATAAAAATAAAACTCAAATGTTTTCTAAACTACAAACTATATATAGATTTTTACGTCTTTTCGGCTAGAACTGAAAGGATGGCGTTTTCGCCAAATAAAACTTAGATGGTCGGACCCGTATAATGTAACACTTTTATAAATCATATACGGATATGTAAACACACTTGACAAGTAAAAATCGACAAAACCGAGCTTTGTAACATATGGACCATAATGAGCCAAATTAGCCTTGTTGGACCACTAGGCCCAACTAATTTGATTTAATATTATTGGACTTACTCATGGGCTTAACCCACTTGGGTCCAACATATGATTATGGGCCTGGTCTTAAAAAAAGTATAAATGGGCTAATATAATGTATTTCACTCTTAATGGGCTTATTGGGCCTTAATATGTAAATGGGCTAAAACTAGTATAACTACTCTAAGTTAACTAACACATAACAACTAATAATGTTGTATGAAGCAATAAAATCCCACTTGATCATCATCATATTTATGACATCATCACATATACATAACAACTTTTATAAAGTTATTTAGCATGGTCTAAGACCGAGTATTATTTGTTTAGGTTTCCCGTGATCGAGTCACGCGCCATACGCTCTAGTTGTCGAAACCCGCCTTTCCCAACTAATGTGAGTTCATAGCCTCACACTCTTAATTTTTTATGAAATGTTTTATAAACCCGCGAGGGAGATAACATGCTAGTTTTAATAAAATAGGAAACAAGTTGTCCCGATTGAATGTTTATTGATATGGACCCGAATGATTTGATGACCTAATGATTGCAATGAAATGGATTATTATTAGTTAGGTTATGTCACTAAAAGTCCCATTAGCATGAATAGGGAACTACCTGGATTTGGTAGACGCGTATGCATATAATAGTACTATTTGGGGAAGATCACCCTAGTTCGCGTCTTGACGGTTGATCCCAGTCGTGCCACATTGTTTGGTAAGCGAATTTATGTATGAGAGTGGTATATTTAGCGTGATTATTGTGACGACACGCTGATTTAAATGGGCAAAGGAATTTTGGGTTAGCTACCCGCTATATATTATAGAAAGGTAACAATGTCATGCAGCTTATAATAATCCGATAATAAAAATACTGATATATGATTTGAATTATAATATGTTGCCTGACTAGCAATATGGGGTCTTATTTATTATTGTACATGTGTTTTGGTTTTACATAACTGTTTTTATATAACGGTTTCTATTAAATCCTATACAACGTTCTAAAACGTATTGTATGATGTTTTTACGACTATGGTTCGTATAATGGTTTTGAAGGCAAAGGCCTACATTATGATTTACGACAAAGATTCGTATAAAATGTTTTTCGGTAATGGTTATATACCGGTGATATATTAATGGTTTTTATTAAACTCTATGGATTCACTCGGCGTTTCGCTGACTTTTAACATGGTTTATCTTAGGTACTTGAAGGTAATTCTCTAGAAGACGACAAGAATTTATGGCCCGCACTTAAATAAAATTTTTCATTCAAATGCTTTGTAAATTTGTAAGACATACATTGACCTGAGGACCTATGTAATTTGATATTTATGAATGGAAAATCCTTTATTATTAAACGGCACGATTTTTAAGCGTTGTCTATGATTTGAGTTATGTGCTATCCCGTAACACAAACGACTCTTCCGCTGAATTGAAATATGAAAATTTGGGGGTGTTACAGTTTGGTATCAGAGCTCTCGTTATAGAGAACGAAAGATTTTTAAAACCAAGATTTTGAATAAAACATTTCAAAAATCTTTTAACCATAAATATTTTTAAATAAATATTTTGAGTAAAATGTTTGAAAATCTTTTGACTATAACGGTGCCGAAGAATTCCCGAGTTACCGACAAGGCCAGAATGAGAAGTGTTATTTTAATATATATAACTTGGATTATATATATGTTGTAATTTGATTACACGATTGTTTGCTGATTATTCTAATACTTATACGAGATATTTATACGACGTAGATTGTCACAAGGAACCCTAACTCTTCTAGCAAATCAATCGAAGCTATTTCTGTAGGAATTCTAGCTATTCCAGATCTAAACCAAGTTGTGGATGTTCATAATCCCAACAAAATCGTTGGCATTCGTAGCAATGTTGATATTAGTTTATTGTAATATTGAAGATGAATTTTCGAGATTAAATCTGATATCGATGTCATGACGGTCTTTTCTTATAGAGTTGATTTTGACAAAACCTCACCACCTAGAAATGTGTCATCTGATTTGGTGTCACCCAATTCATAAATTTGAAATCGAAAAGGTAAATGTTGCACCTGAGACTGTCATTGGAACCATTACCCAAAAGCCTCATGCCACTAGTACCTTTCCGAGAAGTCTAATTGAATGTGTGAGTCATTTCTTACTCGTGACTCATTTGATAATTATTGTTATAAGAGCTATAGAATTGGAAATTAAGTGTTGTTCATGTCGAGCTTTTATTGCCCTTCCAAGGTCTAAGAATAAGGTTGTAAGTAATGGAGAATGAGGTAGGATGTCGCATTGAGTATAAGTTGGTTGAAACTTGAATAAAGTCAAATCTAACTCGTATGGAATATGATATTGTTAAGAGGAAGTCGTTGAGTCATGTGATTGAGTTATAAGGTTTAAAGGATTGTTAGTTCCTGTTAAGGGTTGTTCCTAGATCATTGTCTAATGACGAGGATGCCTAGTGTCCAAGAAACAAATTGAAGAAATCTTCTTCTGAATTGGGACCGATTGATCTTCCGGGACACGTGGAACCCCTAATGACTTTTGTAGATTAGTAATCATTATAGTATTTTTTAAAATCACTATGTTAACTGAGATATCAGTTGGTAGGATGAGTTCTTGGAATTGTATGACATAGTGACACGTAATATGTGACGGTACAATTTGTGACTTGTTTGTGATTAATGAAAAGATTTTCTTCGATTACTAAATTCTACATGTACGTTATCATCTATCTTTTCTTGTTTCTTCTAACTATTCTATTATTGATGCAACCATTGAATGAATACTCATTTCGAACAGAGTTGCGTTGTAGGTTCTTCTCTTTGTATTCTTGAGTGCCATCGAGGTCATGAACCTCATGATTAATTGGCTAAGCTCATTTCCTATTATGTTGTAATTAGTTCTTGGTGAGAAAATGATCATCACTCCTTTGCAGATCACTCATTGTTTTTATAAATAATACAATACCATCTGAGGGAAAATATGAAAATTCTTATTTTCATATGACTTATTTAAAGCGGTACCATTAAGTAATTACTATCGAAATAAAGTTTTTATTAAACATTTTGTAAATAAAATGCTTTCACAATGATGAACATCTCAGTAAAATCATTTTTATTTTTATTTCATAATTAAACATGAATATATATTTTAAAACATGATAACAAAAATTTTGACGAACTGAGAATTGCATCGTTAATCCTAGGTTGTACATAGAAGCGTGCCTACGTACAATTTGGAAGAGACCATGCAAGGCTGATTAGTAGTTACCATGAAATTGTTGCTAAACATTACATTTTTCTTTGTAATTGCGAAAGACTGAATTTCTATGAGATCTGCAAGAAGTGCAAAATAGGGACATATTGTTAGGGACACCTACATATGTGCCCGTACCATTTATTTTTCCTAATCGAATTTACTCATCTGTGGATATTGTCTTATTAGACAATTGACGTCCCCTTCTTGTTCAATTCTCTCAAGATGAGATTATATTTAAAATTTTATAATTATCGAGTGTTGATACCCGACTGGGTGTATCGACGTTCCTATCATTTCTTTTGATTAGATTCTATTTGAATGACATGGGTAACGATCCGAGGTGCTTCCGGATGCATACACAAACCATGAAAACATGGAGTATACCCATAATATTAATATTTTCGTCATTATCTGATTCGAAATTCTCCCGTGATAATCATGCGTTGACCTTACTCTTTTAATGTTAATTATGTCTCCAAATATCCTTGATTTGTGAAGGGTTACGAGTTATTCTTAGCCTTTTTAGAAGTTCTCATCTTATCAACGGTAATAAAACTGGAAAGTTGGTAATGCCATTAGGATGGATTGGTTGATTATGACATGATGTCATTGTCTTAATTAATGGGAGCCCGAGTAAAAATCCCCTAAAAAGATAAGATGTTGATTATCAAAGGTGATCTAAATAATTCCTGATGGGTGACCGTATCCTACATTTGGGCTTGAAATTTATACCATGAATGGTTGTGAACTAGTCATAGACCTTGTAATCTAGAAAGAACCTAAGGTGAATTTATTAAAAGATGTTCCTGTTATCTAAAACGTTCGGAGGTATTTGCTGATGATTTACCTAGACTTCCGCCATTAAGGCAACTTGAATTTGGTATTGACTATATTCCCGGTGCTGCACTTGTGGCATGTGAACCATAAGTCGGCACCATATAAATCAAAAGAATTACCGTACAACTGAGAGAGTTGTTGGAGAAAGCTTTTATTCTACCGACCTCGTCATCATGAAGAGCTATGGTATTATCATTCCTTATATTCATTGATTACTGTGAACTGAATAAATTGACGATCAAAATTGATATCCATTACCCAAGATGAAAGATTTGTTCGATCATTTACAAGGTTCTAACGTATATTCCAAAATTTTAATCTATGATTTGGTTGTTATCACCGCAAGGAAGATATTCTAAATACTACGCCAAGAACTAGGAATGGACATTATGAGTTTCAAGTGATACCGTTTGGATTGACCAATGCACGTGTGGCATTCATGAATTTCATAAATCGTGGGTGTAAGCTATAGGTTTTATTCATTCACTTCCACAATGTAACCTACTGTTGCTTTGATCTCTAGGTGTGGGATTCAATGTACAAACACCTAGAGTGGTTTGTGTTAATCAATAATACAAACCCTTTGGGGAGAATTCGTCTTTGTTAAACACATTGTTCCAGTTATTGTTTTATTCCGCTATGTTGAATCATATGAATGATGACTACCCTAGATATAACGGTTTCGACTGTTTGAGTCTAACGATCATGGATTCAACACCAACCATAGACTACCCTGAGTATTTATCGTGTGATTTAAGGTTTGATCCTTTACATTATTTGACCATATGATTAATGGTAGTGGATTCTATGCTGACTCTTCAAAGATCGGAGCCATTAAGGCTTTGGGTTATACCAAAAAGGAAATACGAATATATTTTGACAGATATTTATCGAAGGACTATTAAGGAAATTATTCCCTTATACCCAAATTATTTAACTAAACTCGCTTAGGAGTAGATGTTTGCGTATACCTCAAGACAACCTAAGAGGAATT
The DNA here is from genome assembly GCA_025667525.1 of Glebionis coronaria. Lineage (NCBI taxonomy): Eukaryota > Viridiplantae > Streptophyta > Magnoliopsida > Asterales > Asteraceae > Glebionis > Glebionis coronaria. The sequence goes on from CM046880.1 coordinate 549,556,634, forward strand.
GAGGAAACCATATAACTCATGACTTGGAATTTGGAGCGGCAATTTTTGCTCTTCAACTAAGAAAATTTTGACCAAAGTTTAAACAATTTCGAACATTTACGGATCTTGTTAAATTATTTTTGATAAATCAACGAAGATCGTGTTAACTAAATTCAAATTATTTTGAACATTTTTCTATAATTGTGAAAACTGAGAAATTTAAAAAAATTTACGTTTACGTTTCATAAATTAAATATTTATTATTTAATGACATTTAATATTTATCGACGCTTTAAACGTCAGACTGGGCAAAACTAATAAAGATAATAGTTGAGACGAAACAAAAACTTAGAAAATATGAAGAAATAATCTGAGTAATTATGGTCATGATATTTATTACACCAGGGAAGGTAAATGTAGTTACTGACGCGTTGTGTAGAAGGACAAAGAATCAATTAGGATGTGTTCCTTAGTAATGACTGTGCAAAATAATTTCCCCGAGCAATTTAAAAATAACTGATGCTTGTAAAATGGATAATATAGATAATTAAGGGTTTCACGACTAATGAGAACCACTAGAAATGGGAGCCGATGGAGTTAAGTTTTTAAAAGGTCGTTTGTGGTTGCCTAAATATGGAGGTTTATGAGATTTAGTCATGTAGGAATCTCATAAGTTTAAGTATTCTATTCATGCCATTTCTGATTAAATGTATCTTATCTGAAGAAGTTGTACTGATGGCCAAATATGAAAGCAGACATCGCAACATACGTTGGCAAATGTCTAACTTTTGCGAAGGTCAAGGCTGAACGCCAAAATCCATCAGGATTGATTCTACAGCTTATTATTCCTGTTTGGAAGTAGGATAGAACCACCATGGATTCTTATCACAAATCTTTCAAGGACATCATCTGGATTTGATTCGATTTGGGTCATCGTCGACAGACTGACCAAATCTGCTCATTTCATTCCCGTTAATGATAGGTTCTCGATAGAGAAGTTGATTCTATTGTATTTAAAGGAGTTGTGTAAGCATGGTGTGCCTGTATCGATCATCTCTATCAAGATCCTCGCCTCACATCGAATTTCTGGAGATTCTTTCAGAGGTCATTGGGAACAAATCTTGATATGAGTACTTCTTAACACCCCCAATCGAAGGGACAAGGTGAAAGAACGATACAAACACTAGAAGTCTTGTTTTGTGCTTGTATGATTGACCTTTGGTAGTGTCTAGGATGAGCATTTACCTTTGGATGGATTACCGTTGATAATTATCGCATTAGGATTGAGATCGAATCTTGTGAAGATATATATAAAAAGCACTTGTAGGAGGGAGTTGGGATGAAGATACCCGCCCCGCGAGACCTGAAATGAGTGTGAAAATTTAGATCTGATTATAGACTGCCGGTAGTGGGCAGGTGGTTATGAGAATGTGAGATGTAGGTCTTGAAGTGCAGGATGGGTAGCGAAGTTATGCCAAGAATTTTCACCATGGACAGGTGAATTGATGATCTGAAAGATCATGGGAGGCTAAGTCCCCGTTGTATAGGACCATTGAGGTAATGTAAAGACTTGGTCCGAGAGGCATATAAGCTGGATCTACCCTAGGACTTCAAGGGCTGCATGAATTATGTTCCATATATCGAACTTGATAAAACGTCTATCAAGTGAAAATCTGATTATTTCTTAATGAAGTTTGAGTCGGCGAAAAGTTGCATTCATCGAAAACCCGTGGACATCATGGAAAGAGAAAGTAAATCATCTTAAGCACGATCGTATTCCTATGGTTATGTTAATGAAACTCGCGTATTGTAATGAATTACACTTAAGAGAAAAGACCGAAGGTGGAGGAAATGCCCACATGTCTTTGACTCTATAAAAAGCGAGTAGTAAAATGAATTGATCTTTGAGGACAAAGATCCTCTTTGGGGGAACTGTTGTGACAATCCGTCAATTTGAGGTCATTATTTTATTCTTAAGTATTATTTATAGTCATTATTTTAATATTTATTTATGAACTCACTCACTTTTGGGAAGATATTAGGGTTTAGTCTTAAAGTAGTATCAACTATGTTTAAACCGGAGAGCTCTACGTTACGTGTTTACGTTTACATGCTCCGTTTTTGTAACAGTCCGACATTTAAAATAATAAATTTATTCTCGTATATTATTTTGAAATTTTTGTTTGTGTTGGTTAATAAACTCACAAATTTACGAGAAGAAATTAGGAATTACGTGCATAATTTAGCGTCTTTTACGATTAAACTAGAAACCCTAGGTTTACGTATTTACGCTTTTGTGCTCCGTTTTTGATGAGACAAACTTTATTAGAATCGTTTTGTGCCGTAGTTTCATATTTTATAAAACCGTTTCCATGGATTTTTAGCGATGATTTCTCAAGAAGTATTCATACTCTTGGTGATCTAAAATTGATGTTGCTAAACTCATAAGATTTGGTTACCAAAATTCAAGTCTTGTTCATCATTAATCTTAACCTTTCATCATATTGGTTGGTACAAGATCATTTCTTTCAGTCACCTTATTATTTTGTAAATGTATTCATTTATTTTCTTCAAAAATTTATATGCATGATGATGATAAATGATGATCAATATATTGTGTGAGGATTTTGTGTTACTAGATTAGGTTAAAAAGGCTAAAACCAACAAGTAAAAATATTAAAATCATGGTTAGTCACATAGGCTGTATAAAACAGTAAGTATCAATATCTTCACTTTGTTAAATGGCTTAGATTATTGGATATTCAGATAGATAATTGATTTTTACACACGTGGTGAATTGGCCACTCAATGGAATGATTAAAATGAGCATGATATGGCCAAAATACTATTGAGGTACAAATCTGGCTGGTCTGTTTTGGACGAATTATTACTAATACTTAGAGGCTCATTGAGCAGGAGCTATAAAATAGTTATTTGTGACACACATCATTTAGTTTATGATGTTGAAATTTGAGGTTCTAACTCATTGTAGAACTCAAGATATGATCAAAATGGTGAACTTGAGATTTGAGATCGGATTTTTTAAAATACTATATAATATAAAAAGGCCACTTGAACTAAAATAATATATAAAACAAGTTTGTACAAATAATTAATTGATATAGATATATTATAAAATATGTTATTACACTATAATAAGTAAATATTACATTTTATAAAAGTTAAATTCAAATATTTTCTAAACTACAAACAATATATAGATTTTTACGTCTTTTCGGCTAAAACCGAAAGGATGGCGTTTTTGCCAAATAAAACTTAGATGGTCGGACTCGTCTAATGTAACACTTTTATAAATCATTTATTGATATGTAAACACACTTTACAAGTAAAAATCGACAAAACCGAGCTTTGTAACATATGGACCATAATGGGCAAAATTAGCCTTGTTGGACCACTAGGCCAAACTAATTTAATTTAATATTATTGGACTTACTCATGGGCTTAACCCACTTGGGCCCAACATATTAGTATAGGCCTGGTCCTAGAAAAAAGTATAAATGGGTTAAAATAATGTATTGGACTCTTAATGAGTTTATTGGGCCTTAATATGTAAATGGGCTAAAACTAGTATAACTAGTCTAAGTTAACTAACACATAACAACTAATAATGTTGTATGAAGCAATAAAATCCCACTTGATCAGCATCATAGTTATGACATCATCACATATACATAACAACTTTTATAAAGTTATTTAGCATGGTCTAAGACCGAGTATTATTTGTTTAGGTTTCCCGTGATCGAGTCACGCGCCGTACGCTCTAGTTGCCGAAACCCGCCTTTCCCAACCAATGTGAGTTCATAGCCTCACACTCTTTTAGATGTTTTATGAAATATTTAATAAACCCGCGAGGGAGATAACATGCTAGTTTTAATAAAATAGGACACAAGTTGTCCCGATTGAATGTTTATTGATATGGACCAGCATGATTTGATGACCCAATGATTGCAATGAAATGGATCATTATTAGTTAGGTTATGTCACTAAAAGTCCCATTAGCATGAATTGTTTACTACCGGGATTTGGTAGACGCTTATGCATATAATAGTATTATTTGGGGAAGATCACCCCAGTTCACGTCTTGATGGTTGATCCCCGTCGTGCCACAAATTTTGTTAAACGAATTTATGTATGAGAGTGGTATATTTAGCGTGATAATTGTGACGACATGTTGATTTAAATGGGCAAAGGAATTACGGGTTAGCTACTCGATATATATTATAGAAAGGTAACAATGTCATGCAGTGTGACAATCCATCAATTTATGGTTGATATTTTATTCTCAAATATTATTTAAAAACATTATTTTAATGTTATATTATGAACTCACTCATTTATGGGAAGAAATTTGGATTTACGTCTTGAAGTAGCATCGACTACGTCTAAACCGGAGGATTCTACGTTACGTGCTTACGTTTATATACACCGTTTTTGGTGAAAGTCCGACATTTCAGGAAATAAATTTAACCGTGAATATTATTTTGGGATTTTAAATTTGTGTTGGTTCATAAACTCACAAATTTACGAGAAGAGATTAGGACTTACGATTATAATTTAACGTCCTTTACGACTAAACACTTATAAAAATTACTTATTGGGCTTAACCCATTTGGGCCCAACATATAAAGTATAAATACTGATAATACAAGTATAAAATGAATTTATACAATTTAATGAATTTATAATAGGCTTATTGAACCTACAACATGTAAATAGGTAAAACTAGTAAACTAGTAAAAGGTTACCAATACATAAACACAAAAATGAGTGAATGAGAACATATAAACCCACTTGATCATCATATATATATATATAAAATCATCATATATATACATAATTGTTATTTTTATAAAGTCATTGGACAAAAGTCTAAGACGAGTATTATTTGTCTAGGTTTCCGTGATTGAAGCACGTACCGTACATCCGAATTGCCGATAACCCGCTTTCCCACATCCACGTGAGTTCATAGCCTCGCACTCTTTTAAATGTTTTTATGAAATGTTTTATAAACCTGCGAGGGAGATAACATGTTAGTTTTTATGAAATAGGACACTAGTTGTCCCGATTGTTTGTTTGTTGATTTGGACCCGAATAATTGTATGACCCGATGAATGATTAAATGACCCGATTGATGAAATAAAATGGATTATTAAAGTTAGGTTATGTCACTAAAAGTCCCATTAGCATGAATTGTGAACTACCGGGATTTGGTAGACGCTTATGCATATAATAGTACTATTTGGGGACGATCACCCCAGTTCGCGCCTTGACGGTTGATCCCCGTCGTGCCACATTGATTGGTAAGCAAATTTATGTATGAGAAGATTTCTAAGCGTGATTATTGTGACGACACGCTAACTTAGATGGGCAAATTGAGTCTCGGGCTAGCTACCCGTTGTTTGTTGTAGTAAGGTAACAATGTCATGCGGCTTATAATAATCCAAAATACCGAAATACTGCTATACGCACCGAATTATGATATATTACCAGACTAGCAATACGGGGTCTTACTATTGATCTTATGTTTGCATTTTGGTTTTACATAACCATATTCATATAACGGTTTTTATTTCGATACAACGTTATAAAACGTATTGTATGATATTTTTACGACATTAGTTCGTATAATGGTTTTGAAGGCGAAAGCCTATGTTATGATTTTGATAAGGATTTGTATAAAATGACTTTGGCTATTTTATGGCCTATTACAAAGATTTGCACAAAATGATTTTTGGTAATAATTTTATACCAATGTTATATTGATGGATTTTATTAAACTCCATGAATTCACTCAGCGTTATCGTTGACCTTTTATTTTAACATGTTTTATCTCAGGTACTTGAAGGTAATTCTCGGGAAGACAACAAGAATTCATGGCCCGCACTTAAACAATAATTTCCATTCAAATGCTTTGTAAAATTTTATGAAATAATATGACTTGGGACCTATGTGAAATTTGATATTTATGAATGGAAATGTTTTATTATCAAACGATGTGATTTTTAAAGCGTTGTCTATGATGTGAGTAATGTGCTATCCCGTAACACAACGAGTCTTCCGCTGTATTGAATTGTGTAAATTTGGGGATGTTACAGTTTGGTACCAGAGCTCTCGTTATAGAGAACGAAAGATTTTTAAAACTAAGGTTTTGAATAAAACATTTCAAAATCTTTTAACTATAAACATTTTTCTAAAAATGTCTAAAAATCTTTTGACTATAACGGTGCCGAAGAATTCCCGAGTTACCGACAAGGCCAGACTGAGAAGTGTTATTTTAATATATATATTACTTAGATTATATATATATATATATGATGTAATTTGATTACATGATTGTTTGATGATTATTTTGATATTTATACGAGGTATTTATATGACGTAGATTGTCACAAGGAACCCTAAATCCCCTAGTAAATTAATCGAAGCTATTCTCGTAGGAATTCTAGCTATCCTAGATCTAAACCAAGTTGTGGATATTTATGATCCCAACAAATGGTTGATATTCATAGAAATGTTGATATTAGTTGATTGTGATATTAAAGAAGAATTGGCGAGATTAAAACTGATATCGATGTCATGACGATCTTTCCTTATAGAGTGGAGTTTGACAAAACGTTACCACCTAGAAAGATGTCATCTGATTCGTTGTCACCCAATCTTAAATTTGAAATCGAAAGGGTGAATGTTGCACTTGAGGCTGTCATTGGAACCATTACCCAAAAGCCTCATGCCACTAGTACCTTTCCGAGAAGTCTAGTTGAATGATCAAGTCATTTCATACTAATGACTCATTTGATAACTATTGATGAAGGAGCTATTGGATTGGAAATTATGTGTTGTTCATATTGAGCTTTTATTGCCCTATTAAGGTCGAAGAATAAGATTGAAAGTATTGGAAAGTGAGATAGGATATCGCATTGAGTATAAGTTGGTTGAAACTTGAATGAGGTAAAAATTTAACTTGTTTGGAATATAAGATGGTTAAGAGGAAGTCGTTAAGTTTTTTGATTGAATTATAAGGTTTTAATTGATTGTTGATTCGTGTTAAGGGTTGTTCCTAGGCCATTGTCCAATGATGAGGATGCCTAGTGTCCAAGAAATAAATTGAAGAAATCTTCTTCTGAATTGGGACCGATGGATCTTCCGGGACAGGTGGAACCCCCATAACTCTTGTAGATTAGTAGTCACTGTGGTATCTTTTAAAAATAATCCCTAACTTAACTGAGACATCAGTTGGAAGGATGAGTTATTGGAATTGTATGACATAGTGACACGCAATGTGTTACGGTACAATTTGACTTGTTTGTGATTAATGAAAAGACTACCTTTGATTGCTAAATCCTACATGTATCGATATTATCTATCTTTTCTTGCTTCTTCCTAATGTTCGCATTGGTGATGCAACCATTGAACAAGTACTCATCTCGATTTGAGTTACGTTGTGGATTATTCTTTTTGAGCGTCATCAAGGTCATGAACCTCATGATTATTTGGCTAAGCTCATCTCCTATTATATTGTAGTTAGTTCTTGGTGAACAACTCTTCATCACTCTTTTGCAGATCACTGATTGTTTTTACAAGATAAAACAGTATCCCTTGATAAAAGATTGAATTTTCATCACCGTAAGGATTATTTAAAGTGAGATTTATAAGTAATTGTTATCGAAATGAAGTTGTTTATAAAACACCTTGAAAAACTTAATTGTTTTCATAACAAAGAAAATCTTTGTAAAGTTATTTTTGATTCTTATTTAAGAATTAAGCATGAAAAAGTTTTTATTATGAACATGATGATAAAATTTTGACGAACTGAGTATTGCATCGTTAATCTTGAAATTGTATATAGTTGCGCGCCTACATACAATTTGGAATGGACCATGCAAGGCTGATTAGTAGTCACCATAAAAAAAATGTTAATAAACATTAATTTTCTTTGAAAATTGTGAAAGATTAAATTTTATGAGATCTGCAAGAAGTGCAAAATAGGGACATATTGTTAGGAACACCTACATATGTGCCTGTAGCATCTATTCTTCTGAGTCGAATTTACTCATCTGTGGAATTTGTCTTATTTGACAATTGATATTCCCTTCTTGTCCAATTCTCCCGTAGTGAGATTCTTGGGAAAAGTATCTGATTACCGAGTGTTGATACCCGACTGGATGTATCGAAGTTCCTATCATTTCTTTTGATTTGATTTCATTTGAATGGCCCAGGTAACGATCCGAGGAGCTTTCGAATGCGTACTCCAATTTATGAAAACATGGGATATATTCATATTCATTAAATGTTTTCGTCTGTATCTTATTTGAAATTCTCTCCCGTAGATTATGCGTTGACCTTACTCTTTTAAGGTTAGTTATGTCTCCAGATATCCTTGAATTGTGAAGGATTATGAGCTATTATTAGTCTTTTGAAAAGTTCACATCTTATCGGCGGCAATAAAACTAAAAAGTCGATAGTGCCAGTAGAATGGATTGATTGATTATGACATGACGACATTGTCTTAATTGATGGGAACTCAAGTAGAATCCCCTAAATGATAAGATGTTGATTATCAAAAGTGATCTAAATAATTCTTGATGGATGACCATACCATGCATTTAGACTTGAAATTATACCATGAATGGTTATGAATTAGTCATAGATATTATAATCTAGAAAGAACTTAAAATAAATATATTAAAAGATGTTTATGTTATCTGAAACCGTAGGAGGTATTTGCTGGTGAATTACCTAGACTTTCGCCATTAAGGCAAGTTGAATTTGGTATTGATTATATACCCGGTGTTGCACCTATGGCATGTGCACTGTACGTCAGCACCATCTGAATTAAAGGAATTACCGTACGACTGAGAGAGTTGTCGGAGAAAGCTTTTATTCTACCAAGCTCGTCATTATGAAGAGCTATGGTATTATTATTTCTTATATTTATTGATTACTGTGAACTGAGTAAATTGACAATCGAAAACGATATCCATGACTCGAAATGGAAGATTTGTTCGATCATTTACAAGGTTCTAGCATATGTTTTAAAATTTTTATCCATGGCATGGTTATCATCAACTTCGCATCTGCGAAAAAGATTATCTATTCCAATCACTACATCTGATACTTGTAATGAACGTTATGAGTTTCACGTGATGTCGTTTGGATTGACTAATACACATGTAGCATTCATAAATTTGGTGAATCACATGTATAGGCTGTAATTTGATAAATTCATGCTCGTGATCATTAAGGACTATTTGTTTGTTTATAAGAATAAGAATGAGTTAATAATTATTTATAGACTGCCCTAAATTTGCCGAACAATGAAAACCTGTACCTTGAATATATAACATGTTATTTAAGACTTAATCTTTTACATTATTTGATCGTGTGATTAAAAGATAAAGGAATCTATATTGACTCTTCAAAAATTAAGAGCCCTTTTAAGACTTTGGGTTTTACCAAAAAGGAAGTGCAAATGTGTTTTGACAAATGTTTTAACAAAGAACTTTTGAGGGATTATTCCCTTATACCTAGAACATTTAACTAAACTCCTGTTTAGGGGTAAATGTTCGTGTATACCTCAAGACAACCTAAGAGGGATTGAGGAAACCATTTAAACCATGACTTGAAATTTGAAACGATAATTTACGCTTTTCAACTAAGGAAATTTTGACCAAAATATAAACAAAGATTTTTCGAACATTTACGAAACCTATTAATTATTTTTGATAAATCAACAAAAATCATGTTAATTAAATTAAAAATTATTTTGAACATTTTCATCTAATTGGACGGACTAAGAAATTTAAAATCTTTACATTTACGTTTCATAAAAATTGAATATTTATTATTTAATTATTCGTAATAATTCGCTTTAGACGTCGGATTGAGTAAAACGGATAAAAATAATAGTTGAGATAGAACTAAGACTTAGAAAATGTGAAGAAAGAATTTCGAATAAATACGGTCATGATAATTATTCCATCTAGGAAAGTGAACGTAATTACTGACACATTATGTATAAAAGATAAAGAACCAATTAGGACACGTTCCTTAATAATGAAGGTGCAAAATAAATTGCCGAACAATATAAAAATAGCTGATACTTATAAAAAGGATAATATAGATAATAAAAAGGGGTTCGCGACTAATATGAATCATTAGAATTAAGAAGCCGATGGCATTAAATGTTTTAAAAGGCCACTTGTGGTTGCCTAAATATGGAGATTTTGAGATGTAGTCATCCCGTAAGTATAAGTATTCTATTCATGACATTTCTGACTAAATGTATCTTTATCTGAAGAAGTTGTACTGATGGAAAATTATGAAGGCAGACACCGCCTCATACATTAGTAAACGTCTAGCTATTGCAAAGGTCATCATCTGAATTCGATTCGATTTGGGTCATCGTCGACAGACTGACCAAATCTGCTAATATTATTCCTGTTAATGATAGATTCTTGATGAATAAATTGACTCTTTTGTATTTAAAGGAGTTATGTAAACATGGTGTGCCTGTATCGATCATCTCTATCAAGATCCTCGCTTCACATCGAATTTCTAGAGATTTGCTCAGAAGTCATTGGGAACGAACCTTGATGAGAGTACTATTTACAACCCCAATCGAAGGGACGAGGCAAAGTAACGATACAAAACACTAGAAGTCTTGTGTTATGCTTGAATAATTGACCTTTGGTAATAAACCGTATAATCGTTTTCATTTGGAGAGATTATCATTGAAAACTATCGTATTAGGATCTAGATCGAATCTTGTGAGGATATATATTAGAGCATCTGTAAGTAGGAATTGGGATGAAGACACCCGACATACCCCCATTGTGAGTTGGACATGTCTTTTAGGTTTAAGGTTGCCTATGATGACAAACCTAACCTTACAAAATACCCGACCCGCGAGACCTAAAATGATTGTTGAAATTAGGATTTGATTATTGACTGCCGGTAGTGGGTAGGAGGTTATGTGAATATGAAAATGTAGATCTTGAAGTGCCAGATGGGTAGCGAAGTTATGCCAAAAAAATTTAACCATGGAAAAATGAATAGATGATCTGAAAGATCATGGGAAATAAGTCCCCGTAGTATGGGACCATTGAGATGATGTAAAAAGTTGGTTGAAAGGCATATAAGCTGGATCTACCCTAGGACTTCAAGGGCTGCGTGAATTATGATTCGTATATCTAACTTGATTAAATGTCTATCAAGTGAAAATCTAACTAGTCCTTAATGAAGTTTAGATCGGCGAAAAGTTGCATTCATCAAAAACCCGTGAACATCACGGGTAGAGAAAGTAAGTCAACATTAAGCCTGATCTTATTCCCGTAGTTATGTTTGATGAAACTCGCGTATTGTAATGAATTACACTTGTGAGGAAAGACCGAATGTGGAGGAAATACCCACATGGCTCTAACTCTATAAGAAGCGAGTAGTAAGATAAATTGATCTTTGAGGACAAAGATCCTGTTTAGGGGTAAATGCTGTGACAATCCATCAATTTATGGTTGATATTTTATTCTCAAATATTATTTAAAAACATTATTTTAATGTTATATTATGAACTCACTCATTTATGGGAAGAAATTTGGATTTACGTCTTGAAGTAGCATCGACTACGTCTAAACCGGAGGATTCTACGTTACGTGCTTACGTTTATATACACCGTTTTTGGTGAAAGTCCGACATTTCAGGAAATAAATTTAACCGTGAATATTATTTTGGGATTTTAAATTTGTGTTGGTTCATAAACTCACAAATTTACGAGAAGAGATTAGGACTTACGATTATAATTTAACGTCCTTTACGACTAAACACTTATAAAAATTACTTATTGGGCTTAACCCATTTGGGCCCAACATATAAAGTATAAATACTGATAATACAAGTATAAAATGAATTTATACAATTTAATGAATTTATAATAGGCTTATTGAACCTACAACATGTAAATAGGTAAAACTAGTAAACTAGTAAAAGGTTACCAATACATAAACACAAAAATGAGTGAATGAGAACATATAAACCCACTTGATCATCATATATATATAAAATCATCATATATATACATAATTGTTATTTTTATAAAGTCATTGGACAAAAGTCTAAGACGAGTATTATTTGTCTAGGTTTCCGTGATTGAAGCACGTACCGTACATCCGAATTGCCGATAACCCGCTTTCCCACATCCACGTGAGTTCATAGCCTCGCACTCTTTTAAATGTTTTTATGAAATGTTTTATAAACCTGCGAGGGAGATAACATGTTAGTTTTTATGAAATAGGACACTAGTTGTCCCGATTGTTTGTTTGTTGATTTGGACCCGAATGATTGTATGACCCGATGAATGATTAAATGACCCGATTGATGAAATAAAATGGATTATTAAAGTTAGGTTATGTCACTAAAAGTCCCATTAGCATGAATTGTGAACTACCGGGATTTGGTAGACGCTTATGCATATAATAGTACTATTTGGGGACGATCACCCCAGTTCGCGCCTTGACGGTTGATCCCCGTCGTGCCACATTGATTGGTAAGCAAATTTATGTATGAGAAGATTTCTAAGCGTGATTATTGTGACGACACGCTAACTTAGATGGGCAAATTGAGTCTCGGGCTAGCTACCCGTTGTTTGTTGTAGTAAGGTAACAATGTCATGCGGCTTATAATAATCCAAAATACCGAAATACTGCTATACGCACCGAATTACGATATATTACCTGACTAGCAATACGGGGTCTTACTATTGATTTTATGTTTGCATTTTGGTTTTACATAACCATATTCATATAACGGTTTTTATTTCGATACAACGTTATAAAACGTATTGTATGATATTTTTACGACATTAGTTCGTATAATGGTTTTGAAGGCGAAAGCCTATGTTATGATTTTGATAAGGATTTGTATAAAATGACTTTGGCTATTTTATGGCCTATTACAAAGATTTGCACAAAATGATTTTTGGTAATAATTTTATACCAATGTTATATTGATGGATTTTATTAAACTCCATGAATTCACTCAGCGTTATCGTTGACCTTTTATTTTAACATGTTTTATCTCAGGTACTTGAAGGTAATTCTCGGGAAGACAACAAGAATTCATGGCCCGCACTTAAACAATAATTTCCATTCAAATGCTTTGTAAAATTTTATGAAATAATATGACTTGGGACCTATGTGAAATTTGATATTTATGAATGGAAATGTTTTATTATCAAACGACGTGATTTTTAAAGCGTTGTCTATGATGTGAGTAATGTGCTATCCCGTAACACAACGAGTCTTCCGCTGTATTGAATTGTGTAAATTTGGGGATGTTACATGCATCTTATAATAATCCGATAATAAAAATACTAAAATATGATTTGAATTATAATATATTGCCTGATAGAAATATGGGGTCTTATTTATTATTGTACATGTGTTTTGGTTTTACATAACTTTTTTTATATAACGGTTTCTATTAAACCCTATACAACGTTCTAAAACGTATTGTATGATGTTTTTACGACTATGGTTCGTATAATGGTTTTGAAGGCAAAGGCCTACATTATGATTTACGACAAAGATTCGTATAAAATGTTTTTCGGTAATGGTTATATACCGGTGATATATTAATGGTTTTTATTAAACTCTATGGATTCACTCGGCGTTTCGCTGACTTTTAACATGTTTTATCTCAGGTACTTGAAGGTAATTCTCGGGAAGACGACAAGAATTTATGGCCCGCACTTAAATAAAAATTTCCATTCAAATGCTTTGTAAATTTATAAGACATACATTGACCTGAGGACCTATGTAATTTGATATTTATGAATGGAAAAAGCTTTATTATTAAACGACGCGATTTTTAAGCGTTGTTTATGATTTGAGTAATGTGTTATCCCGTAACACCAACGACTCTTGAGATGAATTGAAATATGAAAATTTGGGGGTGTTACAAATATATAGTTCAATTGCGTATTAACTTCACACCTGGTAATGGGCTTGGAGGTATAGAGTATACACCAGTTGCTCCCTAAACACCCTAACTCAGATAGTGGTTAAGTTATGTTCAGTGGTACTTAGGATTACAGTAAAGGTACTTGGTTTTACACTAGCGGTACTTGCAAGTACTGCTAGTGTTATGCAATTATCGCTAGTTATATGTAAGTACTGGCGATAAACATGTAACAGTCTTTGACTGTATTTATGACCACGTTTAATTGGTCATGTACCACTACTCCAGGTATTATGGAGCATATTAAGAGGGTTATGGGCCGTTAAATTCTCTTAATACCATTGACTAAGGAATGAGTGATCTCTAATATAAATAGATATCATCACTGTTGCATGAAACACATTGAAAACAAGAAACACAGAGCAGTAAAAGGGCTAGCGATTTGTGCCAAAATCACTAACTGCGTTTGGTCTTATCCCAAGTAAGTATTCGTGATACCCATGCATGAGGGTCGAATAATTTAGTTTTGAAAGTGATTACACGATTCCAAGTGATATCCGGTAACCATATTTTTGATACGTAGCTAGAATTGATTATCTTACCCTGATTGGGATGAGTATACATCAATAGATTTTTTTTCGCAATATACGGTAAATATTTGCAATGTATTCTTATTGAAAATTACCTTTTGTTAAACTTCATCCTTTTTGCCAATGTATTCTTAATGTATTCTTTCTTCCCTTCATCAGCCTTTAACTTACTTTTATATTAAATTTTATAATTTTTTACCGATTTGTTCATCTCATATTTTTCACAAGATTAATTTGTTCATTAAAGAATTTAACTATCTCATAAAACAATATGACGTTACGTGAGACAAAAAGACTTGAAATTTAAAGAATTCTAATTTCAATAAAATGTAATGAAAATTTAAGTTAAGTTTAAAATAAATGTTACTTCATCCGTCTCATAATTATAGTTCATCAATAAAAAACACGTATTATAATTAAAAAACATCATAATTTCAGTTTTTTCCCTCTTACTTTTTACAAAATAATAATTTTTCCTCTAACCAATTAATTTACAATTGTTTACTGTTTGTAATAATATCGTGAGAGTGCTATCGTAAACTTAATTTGCGTTCTTTATCCAGTTTTAAAAATCGACAACTAATTTGGGACGTGCGAAGATATTAAACTGTAATTTCGGGACGGAAGGAGTACTAATAGGGATGTTAACGTACCGGACGTACTCACGTACATGAACGAAGCCTTGTTCAAATTCGTTCATTTAATTTTAACCGGACAAATAAACGAACACGAGCGCTTAAACGGACTGATTTTCTTGTTCATGTTCTTTTATTAAGAAAATGAGGTTTTCATTTTTGTTTATGTTCGTTTATTAAGAAACTAAACAAACTTTAAAAGATCAGTTATATATGAACGAAGAAAAAAATAAAATTTATCAAATTATGCATAATATTTTGTTTAATAAGTGTTCTTAGTTTAAACATATAAGTTACTAATAGAATACAATTAAAAGATATGGTGTACAAATATAAACATATAAATGAACATAAAAGAACGCTAATGAATATATAATCGGATGTTCACAAACATAAACGAACGGACGTGATTTATGTTAATGTTTGTTCATTTAATTAAAAGAATGTAAAATAATATTCATGTTCGTTCATTTAATAAATAAAAGAATATAAACAAACTTTTTACCCAATGATTTATAAAAAAATCACTAAATGTTCACTTTGTTTACAGCTATAAGTACTACGTAATATTCACTAAATGTTTACTAAATGTTTGTTCATTTAATTAAAAGAACATAAAATTATATTCATATTCGTTCATTTAGTAAATAAACGAATATAAACAAACTTTTTACCCAACGATTTATAAAATCTTCACTAAATTTCCTAAAAAGAAAAGTATTTAATGTAAGATAAAACAGTGTAAAAAAATTGTCTTTCAGGTTCAACATGTCAATTGATAATAATAAAAGGATCAAAATGCATGTTTTACTAAAAAGGTCAACCCAATCTTATAATAAGAATAAAATATAACACTTCAGTAATATTTATATAAAGGGTGACAATCAAATCGTGTTTGTGTTGATTTGTTAGTATTTGTGTGTTGTCGTGTTATTATAACCTTAACCCGCACACGATCTATTTAATAATCTTGTCACGAAACTTAACCATCACCCGGACCTACATAACACGTGTAACCCGTTTTTCACTCGTTTAACTTGTTTAAGTAAATAGGTCAAGTGGTTAAAAAGGTTAGTGGCTCATCGATTAAACTAAATTGTATGAAAAATGATATAAGGATATAAAAAATGATAAAATGTTAGCCTCAAAATATTTAGTTAAACAAGAATGTTTGGTCATAGGTTTTTATTGTAACATTTATTAGAACGTTGTAATAGTTAGTTAAATAGTTGTGACATTACGAGCTTGATGGCTAGTTTAAAAGGCCTCTTTCAAGGTAATAAACGTTTTATTCAAGCCCAACCCATCAAACAATATAGCCCATTATGGTTACATGTAAGCCCGGCTATATAAAGCCCTTCCTAGCATGTTAGGAAGGGTTTGGTGTTCTAATGTTTCTTAATCTAATATTCCTAAAGTTTCCAACCACTTCTTTCTACTTTCTCTCGCTAGAATTCATCCATTTTCTTACTTTCTATCTTGTTTCATCATCAAATAATATGGGACAATATTTGGTATCAATCGCCACGGGGTAGATTAGTGATTGTTTTGTTGTTATTGATTTTGGTGTGATTTTATCATCAAATCATCTCGTCTCAAAAAATTTATGTTTTCCGAGCTCTAAATCTTCATAAAAGTTGCATACATAGTTGTGGTAGGGATTTGTGCTATTCATTTTGGTGATTTACACGTAACAATTGGTATTTTTGGCTTGATTCTTTGGTAAAAACACGAAATATAAAGTTCTTGTGCTATTCCGGTATTTGGCATAAGATTTATTCCGAAATCTGGTTAGTTAACGATTTCGGAATATGGTGTTGTTTAGTATTCCGAATTTTGGAAATTCTGATATTCCGAATTTTGGAAATCTTGGTATTCCCGAATTCTGTTTTAATATTTTCAAAAATCTGTGGAATTATATATTTCGGAATCTAGTTTGTTTCTATATTCCGAAATTCTTTCAGAATCACGTATTCCGACATATGTTCTTCACATTTATTTCGAATTCAATACAATTCATATATTCCGAATTCCATACAAGACATTTATTCCGAATTTAATACACGACATATATTCCGAATTCCATACAAGACATATATTCCGAATTCCATACAAGACATATATTATGATTTCTGTACTTTGTTCAAGATCCTTATTCTGACTTTTGGTCATGATACTTATTCCAAATTCAATACAAGACATATATTCCGGATATCTGATCAGAAATTATTCCGAAATTATTCATGAGTTTTTTGGTCTAAGAATTTTTGGTTTCTTAAGAAGACATTGTTTAGGGTTTTTCATATAGTTTCTTGGAATATCAACCACAACCCAATCACACCATATCTACTTAAGATCCGAAGTCACTTCATCAACTGAGACACCATAATCTTGGAAAAGAGCAATAAGTGTTCCGACGTAACTGACGTAGAGATGGAACGACTACAACAGCGGATATGTATCTTGAGAAAAAACTCAATGGACGGTTTTAGAGTACTTCAAGAGTATTTTAGGTACCTTTCAAAAGTCTTGCTCGACTTAGGTGATTCCACTGGTACATTCAGAAAAACATTCACTCGTGCCATGGATAAACTTGAAGCACAACTTGTCAACGAAAGAATCATTGCTAGTGAATGCAAGACCACTTTCACTGATCTCTAGACGACACTTGAAAAGACATTTACTTATGAATTCATTAAGTCTTCGCGTACAAAGGACTGCTTCAAGAGAAATAATGGAATGGATGCTTTATCATACAAAGATTTGATAACCCGCAACATAGACTTCATTGTAACCTATGTGAACCACACCATACAGATGCAACAAACGATTGACGAAAGACTCAATGCCACTTCTGGAATAGCATCAGATATTGAGAATCTGCAGATATGAGACTCCCACGCATAGTTCAAGGACTGATGACAACAGCTCTGGGAAAGAAAGCAGCAACTCTGGCAAACAAGGCAACGACTCTGAGAAAGTCATCAGCAATACACCTTCCTACAACAATGGTCCTGTTTTCGATTCTGATCCATTGGAAGAGGTACAAAATGATGAATATAATGTGCTTGCCATTTCTAATACGCATAAGCATTGTGATGAAACTCAAACCCTTATTGACACATGTATGACGGAAAAGGTTGATGGCAATACCGTACCTGATCCCTCAGACACGTGCAATAATGAGTCTGCCGATGATCAACATGCAAATGAGTATGATGATGAGGAGCGTATTACGCTTGATAATTTAATTTCCACTTTACAAAAAGATGTCAAAGAAACTAGAAAGAGTCACGACAGATGCATGAGTCGGAACGTAATAGCTAGGCACAAAAGCAATTAAAGAAGGCAAACGCTACGCTCACTTAAAATTTTGAAGAATGCAAAGCTGCTCTAATTAAATCTAGTGAGACCATTGATAGCTATAGAGCTCAGACTCTTCAGAAGACCAACGAGATTGAGGGGTACAAAGGGTGTTTAGTTAACGTAAAAAAGGACGATTATCAACAGAAGTATAACGAAAATCTTAAGATTCTAGAACAAGAGACACGTAATCATAATACCTCTTTGAGTACCGAACGTCACAAAATGTATCTTGCTACCACTAAAGTCAATGAGCTAAATCAAGTAAATGGTTTTCTTCAAGAGGATAAAATTAAAGTTTTTAATGAAAAGAAAGCAGTGGTTGAAAAGTTGGAAAGGATTTCCAAACCAATCAAGCGAATGACATCGACAAAATGGTGGAACTTGAAACTCAAATTGATTTTTACAATAAAAATGTTTACAAAACTAATCAATTAATTCAAACCATGAGAATGTTTAATAAGTGTGTAAACACTTATCCTTTTGCCACTAAAATCAAGGAAAAACAAGACCTAATCATGTGTTTAGTATCATAAAAGTCGGAATTACGCGTGGTTTTATGTTTTGTGAGTTAAATAGGTACAAAATATCAAAAGGAAAGAAAACACAGGATTTCACGGTTAAATGTTGAAGAAAAGTCCAAGAAAGAGACAAAGACAAAGTTAAAGAACCAAAAGTGTGCCAAAGATCACGAAAACCGGCAAATTCGACACGACTTTAAAGGAAAGATCATGAAAGCCAAAATCGAGCTCGTTTTTAGTGGATTTAATCTCATTGGAGTAAATTGGGCCTTGTGGGTCCCACATTTGCTTATTGGGCCCAAAAGCCCAATAATAGATTTATTTATCCATTTTCTTTTATCAAAAATCCCATCATGAGCCCAAAGCCCAAAATCAATAAATACGGATGGAAGATTGGGCTTTAAAGCCCAATTGCTTAAACGAATTTTTTGGGACGGAAGAAACAATGACTAGGTCAAAAATTTGGTCAACTCACAAACATATTATTTACTCCCACACCAACCGTTTACTTACCCACTCACACACACTTTCTTTTTTGTTAATAACAAAGTTACTCTCTCTCTCTCTCTCTTCACCCAAACACAAACGCAGACTCCCCTCTTTTTATTTACCCTAATCTAAAAACCCTAAAACACAAATATTACATCAAAAACTGGGGCTTTGTTTTGATTCGTGTGATTCACACGTTTTATCAATTAAATCCCCCCTTAATTCGGGAAGAACACTAGGTGGTCCTCACCTACGTGGCCAATCTCCTTCATTTGATTGGTTTAAACACGTCTCCACCCCCAATCCACCAATAAAAATGGGCCACCTCAGATTCAAGAAGCACAAGAAGCACAACCCCTTGACACGTTGGCAATCCGTGTGCAAGGGGTGTGTTTTCCACCGTTAATCAAGACAGAGAAGAAAAGAGATGGAATCAAGGGCCAGGATTTGATATCTTCATCAAACTTCCTCAACAATTTTTCTAGGGTTTTCCTATAAAAAACCCTCATCCTGTAATTCATAGTGTGCCTTATGTTATTTTTAATTTTTATTTTTATGCAAAAATTAGATGTTAGGTTTATTGTAATTTTTCTTTCAAAAGTATTGTAATCAGTTTATTATTATTAATAAATTTTATTTCGGTTTAAATTCTGTCTCAACTTTAATTTTTGTCAGTTATTACAATTTAATATTAAATATGATTTTAATTAATTATTTAAAATAAAGTTTGGTAGAAAATTTTCCCCCACTGGGAAAATTATAAAATCTGGTTCGAATAAGTGTACTTGGTTCGTGGTTCGAGAAGTGATATTTTTCAAAGATGATGATGTTTGGGGTATAAGGTGATTTCGGTTTGGATTATAAGGGGGCTAAGCGCTCACCCTTCTTCCCAAAGGTTATCATCACCAGGTGTTTAATCTCTTTTTTTTATTTTTGTTAAGTTTTTTTATTTAATTTATGTTTATTAATCTGCTTGTTTAGTTACTGTTTGGATTTGATTTTATTTGGACTTGCTAGTATAAGTCGTTTGTTTAAGCTTGTTTAGACCTTTTAGTTTTGCTTATTTTGGTTTTGAGTTATATAGCTGCATATCTGTTTTGTTTGAGTATAAGTTATTGATATAAGTTACTTACTGAGTTAGAGTTTGATCTGCTGATTTTTGATTTAATTTTGGATTGAGTCTGCCTGCGTTACTTTATATCTGCTTATCTATCTTGTTTGTTATTTATTTTGGTTGCTGATTATCAGGTTATTAGATAGATTTGGGTTTACCTTATATCTGCTTTTTATTTTGCCTATTTATTAGATAGATTTTCTTTTTAAGCACTTTAGCTTATTATCGTTTTTTTTTTAGTATCTGCTTATTTGCTTTTCGTCTGTTTAAGTTCTTTCTGCTTATTTAGTTAGATAAGTTGTTTTTATCTGCTTAAAGTCCTCAGACCCATTTGGTGTGAGGAATCATAAATTCCAAAAAAAATAAAATATATTAGCCAAAAAGGTCACTGCTGGGTCTCGTACCCTTGACCTCGCGTTTAACTGTCCAACACCTTTACCATCTACTCTAACCCTTTATTTGTGTTTTAATTCAGACTATTTAATTAATGTAGGGTATTTTAGACTGGCAGTTTTATTAATATAGTTTAATACAAGTTTTAGTTTAATTAATTAATTTTAATTAAAAGTTTTCTTTTATAAAGTTTTAAAAAATATAAAAATAAAAATATTTTAATTACTTTTATAACTTTTAATTGTTTTTAAATTTAGTTTAAGTTTTATTTAATATAGATTTTATATAAAATTAGTTTTTAAATTTTTTTTAAATTCAAAATAGTTTTTTAATTAGTTTAATTAATTTTGTTTTCAAATTAGCTTTAAATTAGTTTAAAATAGTTTTCATATTTGTTTAAATAGTTTTAAATAGTAATTAATTAGCTTTTAATTAAATAGTTTTTAATTAGTTTTAAATACCAAAAGAGTTTTATTTACCAAAACCAATTAATCCTTTAAAATTGGAAATCAATTCGAGTCGAGTCGAGGAGAAAACGATAATTGCAAAACACATAAAATTCCTATATTAAATTGGCACCGCTGCCGCTTCGCTCGTTACGATTGAAGATTTCGTGAGACGTTTGGATTTTGGGATCCGTTCATTTTGAAAGTTAATTTTCTTGCAAAAAATCAAAAAAACATAAAAACATAAAAAAATCAAAAAGATAAAAATACAAAAAAATAAAAAAAATCACAAAAGCAAACTCTTTCCTAAGATTTGCACCAAAAAAAATTAAAAATCAGAAGTAATAGTTTTCCTAAAGTATTACACCAAAAATATTACATATTATTGTTATTTTTCTTATTTTGATTTCTTTCGATTTTTATTGTGAATATATATATATTTTTATTTAAAATACAAAAAGATTTTTCATTTACTATATTATATTACGTAGCATAATTAATTTACCTACTTTTCAAATAAGATCTTAGTTGGGATTTCATCGCCTAACTATTGTACTCGAATCCTAAACGAGAAAAAAAGGCAAAATAGATAAATACTAGTAAGAATTTTGAACTCGATATATACAAACTATAAGGTGGGTATAAGGCGACGCGCTATAAAAGGCCGTCTAAGGAAAAAGGTTTTTAAGTGCTTTGTGCCACCTCGTTTCCCCGCTTCCTTGTGCGTATATTGAGATGGACGACCGATTATTGGTTTGCCAACTCAATTAGTATTAAGTATATATTTTTGTAGCTTTTTAATATTGCACCTCGATAGGGATAATCCCTTTCCTCTCAAAGTCGACCGAGGTTTCCTACCTCATTCCTTGATTTTAATTGTATAAGCACTCGCGCACGCGTACATACATACCGATTGGTGTACCAAATTCTTCCAATTCTTCCAAAAAGAAGAAGAAGAAGAAAAACAAAAAGACCGTCATTCAAGCCGATCCCGAGAATCGTGCTTTCGAAAATACCATGGCAACAGATAACCGACCTATGATCGAGATTTTGCAATCACACGTTGAGGGAAACGATGACGCTATCGTTGTCCCCGTAATTGGAGCAAATAATTTTGAAATCAAAACGGGTTTTATTCAAATGGTTTCCGCTACACCATTTTTGGGCCGTTCCCAAGATGAACCCCATGAACATATCAAGAGATTTATCTATTTGACTAATACGGTGAAATACAATGGGGTGCCACAACAGGCTATTCGTTTACAACTCTTTCCTTTTTCCCTCGAGGAACAAGCCCGGATTTGGCTTGATAAGGAACCACCCCAAAGTATTACAACTTGGATTGATTTAGAGACCAAGTTCATTAACTACTTTTTCTCACCATCACGGACCACCTCTTTAAGGGAATGACATCATTACCTTTGAACAAAAATATGGGGAAATGTTTAGTGAGTCTTCAGATCGATTTAAGGAGCTTTTAAGAAAATGTCCACAACATGGTTTCACTAAAGTGCATCAAATTAATACGTTTTACAATGGTTTAACTCTTAATGACCAAGCCTCACTTAATAGTGCCGCGGGGGGCAATATTCTTGTGAAATCCATGAACGAGGCTTGGGCCATAATTGAAAACAAGGCTGAAGTACAAACCAAGAGTGTTAGGGCCACTATGGCAAGTGATAGTTCTAGTGAGAATGACAAAAGAATTGATAAGCTTACTTCGCTTGTTGAATCAATTGCTTTACAAACCAAAGCCATCAATGTGCAAGTGAATGCCTTAAAAGAAACTTGTGAAACGTGTGAGACTTGTGGTGGACCACATTCGTATTTTATGTTGATCCAAAACTTAGATCAATTTAGCTTGTGTAAACGAGATTAGATCAAGTTAAACACGTAGAGAAACTTTGTTTATGTATAAAACAATTTAAGTGTTATGCGGAATTAACACTCAAACAAGAACACACAAACAGTAGTAAAACAAACTTTCACTTGATTGATAATAACGAACTTGCTTACAATGAAAGTGTTAAACGTATGAAAAACTTATATGAAACATAACCTAAAGGTATTCTTTTATAGACATAAGAAGCCTTGTACAAGAGTCTACGTATCAACTATTCTAGGTAAAGATAATTATAGAAAATACATTATTGATCCTATCTTTACTAGAAACAAACTAGAAACAAAATACGCGTAGACCATATCTTTCTATCAGTGCTTGTCTTCAACCTATCAACGCTTGACTTCTTCCTGTCAACGCTTGATCTGTCAGCGCTTGTTCTCTTCTTATCAACGCTTGTTTTCTTCTTGTCAGCGTTCAAGTGCACTGCTTCATTTTATTCCCAACAATCCTCCCCTAAACTTGATATCTACTCTAGTAATCAAGTTTCTGAATAAAAATTAAGAACTAGGAGGAATCTTACAAATCTTATCATATTGGTAATAAACATGCCTAATCAAATCTTTGGCCACGTCACTTGAATAGTCAATCTCTAGCTGTGTTGTCTTCATCTTGTCCAAAACTTCTTTGGACATGGGATACTGAGCATCTACAAGAAGATACTCAGCAAACTTTGTAGAGTTCAAATAATACACACCAGCAGCTGAATACAAACGCCATTGAATACCACTAATATCATCCTCAAGATCCTTCCAAACAGGATTTTCTTCTTCTGGTGCACACATTCTCTTGAATGTTGACCAAAGTTTTATTCCATTGACTGAAGTAGGAGCTTCAGTCTCATACTTGGCTATCAACAACCTCCAAGGGTCTGCCAAGTCTTCCCTATCCATACTTGCAAAGAGAGACATAAGAGTAGTAAATGTGTGTACCTCTTTCCCATATCTGCCAATCTTCCAAAACCCACTTGCATCTTCTTCATAGCTAATGATAGGGTTTCTGGCATCAAGGGGTAACACTTGTACCATATCTGAAGCTTCCATGGGTGAGAGCTTAATGCTTCTTCTAAGAACAGCTTCACTGGGAACCACTTTATTTAGATCTTTAGGAAACTCAACTGGGACTCCCTTCTTTAAAGGCCTTGGAACAATCATTACCTTCTGAATCTCCATCTCTTCTGCAAGTTCTTCTTTCCTTTCGTTTGAAAGAAGTCTAAGAGTGTTCATTTCCTGCACTCTTGCCCAAATGGGATAAGCCTTGTACTCCAATTCTTGAAAGGATAATCCCTACAATTTCTTGAAGTCCATCCAGTTCCATGACATCTGAGTAACATGTAGTAAAGCTCTCTTCTATCCCTCTTCAGCAGTGAGAAAACATTGCTAGCCTTATGTTTTATAATTACCTTGCATTCTCTTTGAACTCTTAGAAGAATCTCCAATCCCCAAATTTGGTCTGAAATTGTCAAATCTGGATTCTCCATAATCCTATTCTCCTAAGCATGGTACATCTGAACTACTTCTGGCATATCAAAATCTACTTGCAATTTTAACTCTCTAAGCTTCTCTCTTGCCAAGTCATCACCATATTCAATTCTTTCTGGTTGTTCAATTATCATCACACTTGAATCTGAACTTTCTTCATCACTTCCTTCTTGTTCCTCAGAAGTGACAACAAATGGTGATTCACGAACCTTCTTCCTTTCTTGTTCCATAAGTTGTGCAGCCAACCTTGAATCAAACTCTACTTGTGCTGCATCCTTTGGAACTTCTACTTCTACCATGATTCCTTTACCCTTATCTAATGGATCAATGATGGGTAAGGATGATGGTAATACCTGTGAGTACACTTCTTTGATGATAGCTGATGACTGGAATACATCAACCATATCTACAGATCTGTCAATGCTCAAATTCCTTGTGTCAGCGCCCAAATTATTCTTGTCAGCGCTTGGTGTGTCAGCGTTCAAATTTTTCTTGTCAACGCCCAACTTACTTGTCTCAACGTCTCTTGTGAACTGCTCCATCATAGCTGTAAAAGACAAGTTCAAATTTGTAAGAGTAACCAGAGATGTATCAAAACTTGATTGCTTCTTCAATTCAGTAAGGGCTTCAGCAACACCCAAAGATTCTCCATCATATGAGCCTTTTCCACTCAAATCAAATGGCTCTGTAGCAGCTTCATGTGAGCCTTTATCACTCAAATTAACAGGCTCTGTAGCAGCTTCCTCCCCTTTGTAAGAATCCTCCTCTGATAAAAGGACTCTTGTCTGCCTTCTCCTAGACTCAGCAGTTTCCAAAATAACAATCCTCTCCCTTAATTTCTTGAGTTCAAGGCCTTGTGTACTGACTGTTTGTACTAGGTCTGCATTTTGCTTTTGCAAGCTAATGCAGACAGCCGTCAATTCCATCAGTGTATATGGTTCCAATCTGCCCTCCTCTAGAATGGGTATTTGACCTCCCAAAGTAGAGTCATGGGGCATGGATGAGGTCTTAAAGAAGTTAGGACTGTCTTGGCCTGCATCTAAGCCAGTACCAATAGTCCCAGCCTCATCCATATCACCAACCACACTTATGGTGGTGGTTCTCTCTGCTACATGGCTAGGACCGCTAGAGGAGAACACTCTAGTAGTCCTTGGGTTTAACACCCCAAAATTTACACGCAGCGGAATACATCTTTGGGTGCTAAACAATGATACAACAACACATAATTTATAAAGAACGACTCGGAAAAAGACGTTTCAAATTTATCGTTCCTAAAACATTTGTCAGAGTAGCGTAGTCCCAAGACATCGTAACCAAAGTACAACCAAAACAAAAGATTTAAATTGTTTTGAACAAAAGGAACGACAAACATTCAAAGAGTTTATATTACAAAACTAGTGCACAACATTCATTCCCGTGGCTTCCAAGGTTCACCCTTCCTGATTACCTGAAATACATGTGAGAAAATCATCAGCAAAAACGCCGAGTGAATCTATAGGTTTATATAATCATTTTGAACACAAGTAAAGTTTATAAGTTTGTGGCATGCTTAATATGCATCGAATAATAATTTGCATCAACAATAATAATTGTATATAGCATAAATTGCAATAAGCTCATGGAACCGAGCCCTTAGACACTCCGTTAGGTCTAATAAGATAAGAGATTTATTAATTGTCGGTTACCTCTAGATTATTGGTACATTGCCGTATACCTGACTTCTCAATACAATATGTTCAAACAGTGTGGAGGTCGGGCCTAAGCTTCTATGACAAGTCCACAAAAACTGAACCGGGGCGGCTTCCCCCATAGATATATTAATTGTACTAGCGGCTAGCCCATCATAAGCTAGTTAACGGTCCATAATTGAGGCTTTAACAAAGGCAATCACCTAATGAAATTTAAAGGCAACCACGGGTCTATTCATAGAGGGACAAGCATACCATAAAAATCTTGTGTTCTAAGTTTACAAAACATGTATTCCCCCTCGCGGGTTTTAAAATATTTGAATGAGCTCAAACGAGGCTATAGACTCACCTTAAGTAGTAGAAGTAGTTGAAGACGATCGCCGACGATAGTAGATGCCCGATAAACAAGACAACCGCAACCTAGCAAATAAGGTGCGTATATTAATAATAAACTCGAGAAATAAATGATACTTAATAAAATCAAACTCAAGTATAAAATCACGACAACTCGAGAGAAAACGATGCAAGTGATACTATTATACTCTCCTATATATTCATTTTATTATGCTATGCCTTTAATAAAAATCTGTCGGGGAACATACCGAATGTCCAAGCCGTTTTCCCATACTTAGACATATCAAAACTTCTTGGTACTACTCAGAGAACTTACTTACTATATATAGAAATTCCTCTTAAAATCCCATTAAAAGATTTTACTTCTAAAGTTCCCTGCCCGACTCATTCTTGAATCACAAAATCCGGACAGTTTAGCGACCTTGACTTACGAAACCATTTTGACCATTCTAAACAACTCCATTTGTAAAACCGCCACTTGATTCTAAAAATAGACTCAAAATACTAAACATGGAGCCTGAGAACAGCCCTTGAATCATTTTGAAACTCATTTTATAGTCCCCGAGATTCGATCCAAATATCGACAACAATTTTCGGATTGTGTCGACACTCGTCTCCCGGTACACGAAAATCAAACTAGTGTATCTTCCACCTCGTTATGAGTTGGAAGGCCTACCTTATATCAAATCGAAGCTAACGAAATTCTCTACGACATAATCCCATAATAACAACCTATATTCAGACTTAAGACCCCCGAAATTGGTCTCGAACCTACTGCCTAAAATTGATCATTTAAAAACCATACAAAATCAATTTTTCAACACAATTTACCCATTCCTATACCACTAATATGATCATACTATCATTCCTACACTATGATCAAACCTATAACACACTTGCATGTAACTTTTTACAAAATTCTTTCAAAAATTTAAAAACAACTAGTAGAATCACTAGCCAATATAATATATAATATAATAAGATGATCATACAAGCATCATCTTGATCAAAAGTCATCAAAAATAAAAATGTAATGCATGTAGGTAAATTTCATACCAAATTGTAGCCCTTGTGATTTGTAGGATGGGACTTGATTTAGATTTTGAAGATTCAATGTTGAAAATCAAAATTTTGGAGGTCTTTTGTTGATGGGGGTGTACGGCAAAAACAAGGGGAGAGGAAGAAAGATGGTTGTTTTTGTTAAATGAATTTTTTCAAGGAAAAGTGCTAGTGGAAATGTTATATATAGTGTGGGGTTAGGGTGGTTTTTGCCAATTTGTGATAGTTTTGGTCCAGAATATAAATATTAGTTAAAAAGCGGGAAATGACTAAAAGTCAATTTTACAAATATTTACGGGACTCGGGTTTCGTAAAAATACTTAAAAGTTTAAACGCACACAAAAAATAATAATATAACGACTCGATACGAAATTAAAATGATATCGTCGAAAATATTAAATATCGAAATGATCGATATTAAAAATATGAAATTGTGGGCATCCGTCGGTATCGCGATCACTAGTAGTCCTCGTTGCTCGTCAAAATATTAAAATAAATTATTTAATACGGGTTTCAACTTAAATCGTTAAACATAATAATATTTAACGTCATAAATACTTCAAAAATATTTGAAAAGTAAGAATTAAGTAATGACCTTATTTTGTGGGTTTTACATCCTCACCACCTTAGGAGAGCACCGTCCCGGGGCTTACTTCTCCTTAGGTCCGTCTACGAATAAATGTGGATACTTGTTCTTGAAGTTGTCCTCTCGCTCCCAAGTGTATTCGGGTCCACGTCGGGAATTGCATCGCACTTTCACTATCGGGATCCGACTTTGCTTAAGCCGTTTCACCTCTCGATCCATAATCTCCACCGGTTCCTCAATAATATGTAGGTTGTCGTCCAGTTGAATCTCCTCAAGTGGAATTATCAAATCCTCATCCGCCAAACACCTCTTAAGATTAGAAACGTGAAAAGTATTGTGAATAGCACTTAACTTCTCTGGCAATTCCAACTTATATGCCACAGGACCAACCCGATCAATAATCTTGAATGGACCAATATAGCGTGGACTAAGCTTTCCTCGCTTGCCAAATCGAATTACTCCTTTCCAAGGTGATACTTTCAATATAACCATATCGCCAATATCAAACTCCAATGGTTTTCTCCTCTTATCCGCATAACTCTTCTGCCTACTACGAGCTGTCAATAAACGATTCTTGATTTGCACGATCTTCTCAGTTGTTTCTCTAATTAATTCAGGACCCGTCAACTGACTTTCTCCAACTTCACACCAACCAACAGGTGATCTACACTTTCGCCCGTAAAGTGCTTCAAAAGGCGCAGCCTTGATACTTGCATGATAACTGTTGTTGTATGAGAACTCCACCAAAGGTAAGTGCCGATCCTAACTACCTCCAAAATCCATTACGCATGCTCGTAACATATCCTCCAAAGTCTGAATAGTCCTTTCACTTTGTCCGTCCGTTTCCGGGTGATACGCAGTGCTCATGTCCAACTGAGTCCCCAAAGCTCGCTGAAGCGATTTCCAAAACTCAGATGTGAACCGACTATCTCGATCAGAAATAATTGACAAAGGAACTCCATGTCTACAAACAACTTCCTTCAAATACAACCGAGTAAGTTTGTCTAAGTCATCAGTTTTCTTTATCAGCAAGAACTGAGCCGACTTAGTCAACCGATCAACAATCACCCAAATCATATCGTAACCACTAGAAGTTCTCGGAAGTCCCAAAACAAAGTCCATAGTGATCTTCTCCCATTTCCATTCTGGGTTTTCAGGTTGTTGCAGTAAACCCGAAGGTCTCTTGTGCTCAAACTTCACCTTAGCACACGTCAAGCATTTACTAACATAAGTAGCAATGTTAGCCTTCATATTCGGCCACCAGTAGTATTTCTTCAAGTCTTGGTAAATTTTATCCGATCCTGGGTGAATAGAATATTTAGACTTATGAGATTCGTGCATAATTAGATCTCGCAGTCCTCCATACACCGGTAACCATACACGATTCTCGAAATACCGAATTTCGTCATCACGAATTTCGAATATAGGTGTCATCCTTCTACCCAAGTCTTCATTTCTCACATTCTCCTCTTTCATCGCCTTTGTTTGAGCTTTAAGTATTCGATTATATAAATCAGAATAAGTTTTCATGGCTAAAGCTCTAACCCTTTTGGTTATTTCTCTATCCTTCCTACTAAGTGCATCGGCAACTACATTCGCCTTGCCGGGATGGTAGCAAATTTGAATGTCGTAATCACTCAACAATTCTACCCATCTTCTCTGCCTCATATTGAGCTCCTTCTGATCTAGAATATGTTGCAGGCTTTTATGATCGGTATATACCACACTCTTTGTACCGTAGAGATAGTGTCTCCAAAGTCTAAGAGCAAAGACAACAACTCCAAATTCCTAATCATGTGTAGTATATTTCTCCTCATGCTTCCTCAATTGACGAGATGCATACGCGATCACTTTCTCCCTCTGCATCAACACAACACCAAAACCCTTACGTGATGCATCACAATATACCACAAAGTCTTCAGCTCCGTCGGGCAAAGCCAAAATTGGTGCAGAACACAGCTTCCGCTTCAAAGTTTGGAATGCTTCTTCTTCTTCTGAACCCCACTCATACTTCTTGTTTTTCTCTGTAAGTTTAGTGAGAGGTTTAGAAATTAAAGAGAATCCTTCTATGAATCGCCGGTAGTATCCAGCTAATCCCAGGAATTGTTTAACTTCAGTCGGGGTCGTAGGCCTAGCCCAATCTCTAATAGCTTCAATTTTGGAAGGATCAACATGAACACCGCTACTATCGATCACGTGCCCAAGGAACTGGACTGAATCCAACCAAAATCACACTTGGAGAATTTTGCATAAAACTTCTCCTTCTTCAAGAACTCCAAAATAATCCTCAGATGACCTTCATGCTCCTCCCGACTTTTGGAATAAATCAGGATATCGTCGATAAATACAATCACAAACTTGTCGAGGTATGGTTTACACACACGATTCATTAAGTCTATGAATACCGCAGGTCCGTTAGTTAACCCAAACGGCATCACTTGAAATTCAAAGTGTCCATAACGCGTTCGAAAAGCTGTAATAGGTATGTCCTTCTCTTTAACACGAAGTTGATGATAACCCGACCTCAAGTCGATCTTCGAGTACACACACGAACCTTGAAGTTGATCGAACAAATCATCGATCCTAGGAAGTGGATAACGATTTTCGATAGTTAACTTGTTCAACTCTCGGTAGTCTATGCACATTCTGAACGATCCGTCCTTCTTCTTCACGAACAACACTGGAGCTCCCCAAGGTGACGAACTTGGTCTAATGAACCCCTTCTCCATTAACTCCTTCAACTGATCTGCCAACTCCTTCATCTCAGACGGTGCCAAACGATAAGGTGCACGCGTTACCGGTGCAACTCCTGGCACTAGATCAATCTTGAATTTTACTTCTCGCTGAGGCGGAAGCCCTGGCAAGTCATCGGGAAATACTTCAGAAAAATCACGAATAACCGGAACATCTTCCGTACGCCTTACCGGTAGTTCTTTCTCCACTACTTGAGAAAAGAACAGGTGACAACCTCTCTCTACATATTTCCTCGCCTTGATACAAGATATCACCGTCAGACGAGATCTACCGACATCACCTTTAACTACTAACACCTTACCCTTAACCGGTATGTGAACAACTTTCTCCCGACATACAATCACCACATCATGAGCAACCAACCAATCCATACCAACAATCACATCAAACGAACCCAACTCTATCGGCATCAAATCAATTTCAAACAAATGATTGGCTAATTTCAAAGGACACTTCTTAAATATAGTGGTAGTACTAACTAATTGTCCATCAGCTAACTCAACCTCATAACTAGTATTTAGGCTTGTTGGCTCAATATCAATTAAACGACTAAAGGAAGTGATTATAAAGCTCCTATCAGATCATGAGTCAAACAACACACTAGCATAACGATGGCTGAGTAAGAACGTACCCGTCACCACATTTGGACCTTGTGCCTGATCAGCATCCTTAACAACATAAACTGCCCCAGCAGCTTCACCTGCTTTCTTGTTCACCAACTTTGGACATCTAGGGCGATAATGATCACGTTCTCCACATTCAAAACAAGTCTTGACCGGAATAGCATTTGCTCCAGTGGCAGGGGTCCTTGCCTTGCATTTCTCCACAACATGTCCAACCATTCCACATTTAGTGCACCTTGGTGGACAATTACCAAAGTGACAAACACCACAGCTTTTACATTTTTGGGCTGGTCCCCCATGATCAGCATTATTATCCTTGTTAGTTGCAGCTCTAGCCCCATCATTTCTCTTCTGATTGTACTTCCTATGGCGGCTACTACCTTGATTACCACTCTGCGAATTCTCCCATTTCCTTTTACTACCCTCAGCAGCTCTCTCAGCCCTATCTTAAACCTTCTGCCCCATAAGTGTATGAGCCATTCTCACAGTTTCAACAAATTTCTTGGGTCGAGATGAAGTTGTCTCACCTTTAATGTACCCAGGCAACCCTTTAATGTATTGATCCATCTTTTTCTTCTCAGTAACAAAAGCATCTGGACACAACAAAACCAACTCATTGAATCGGCTAGTATATGCAGCAATGTTATTATCCTTCAGCTTCAGGTGCCTCAACTCATCCTCCAAAGCAGATAACTCTTCTTCTGGATAGAACTCTTCTTTCAGTAACCTTTTAATTTCATGCCAAGGTTTCCTATTTGCAGCTTCTAAACCAACTGTAGCAACTTGAGTCTTCCACCAGCTTAAAGCTCGATCCTTGAAAGTAGCAACTGCGAACTTGACCTTGTTCCTTTCTGAGCAATCACTAATCTCAAATGTTGTTTCTGTTTTCTCGATCCACCTGAATAACTCTAGTGCTCCACCAGTTCCTTGAAATGTAGTAGGTCCACACTTCATGTATCCAGCAAAAGTACATTCTTTAACAGCAGCAGCAGCCGGAGCAACTTCATCTACATGATTCTCAGCTGCACCTGCTCCTACAACAGCTTCTGGTCCAGCAGGTTCACCTTCACCTTCAGCACCCGCACCTCCAGAGCCACCTGCTCCTTCAGTGTTAACACGTGCAGCTCTATCCGCAGCTAATGCTTTCGCAACCTCTTCAGCAACTAGCCTTGCAATGGCATCATTTGTCATTATCCTAGGTGGCATGATTCTGTCACATCACAAAGAGAGAAGATAAAATGAATGAGTTAATTGTAATCATGGTATAGTCATATCATGTACAAAATCAATCATCAAATGCATACACATTATCAATACAAGGATTCACAATCATTATAAGGATCAAAGGAAACTTATTATCATAGATCAACAAGGAATGATCTTAAAGACAAATAGAGTACAATGACACAAAATAATATACACTAGGCACGTGGGGATCCACATGGCTTAGTTGATTGTGACTCGCGTGCAGCAGTGGAACCTGCTTCCTTCTCATCGAAGACATAATTTGACGGTGATAAATTCACAAAATAGGTATAAGGTCATAACAAAATAAAATAGAATAATTTCCAAAAATTTAAATAAATATAGAAAATCCTTCAATATAATTATAGGAAAATTCCAAAAATTTATTTAAATAAATCATTAATAAATGATAACTTTTATCGAAAAGTTTAACGATATCAATATATCGATCAAGGTTTATAGTATTTATTTATAAATACTTAGCAATAAGGCATACATAATAATGTATACTAAAGTTGTAATCCCAGAAGTAGCTTCAACCTGAAGTCACGCGAAATCATGTGCACCGACTCTTTGAAAAATAAAACCGACAGTTATAGTTTAGGTTTTTAGAAAAAGACCTAGTTCTCTATAACTCATGGCTCTGGTACCAAACTTTAACACCCCCAAATTTACACGCAGCGGAATACATCTTTGGGTGCTAAACAATGATACAACAACACATAATTTATAAAGAACGACTCGAAAAGAGACGTTTCAAATTTATCGTTCCTAAAACATCTGTCAGAGTAGCGTAGTCCCAAGACATCGTAACCAGAGTACAACCAAAACAAAAGATTTAAATTGTTTTGAACAAAAGAAACGACAAACATTCAAAGAGTTTATATTACAAAAGTAGTGCACAACATTCATTCCCGTGGCTTCCAAGCTTCACCCTTCCTGAATACCTGAAATACATGTGAGAAAATCATCAGCAAAAATGCCGAGTGAATCTATAGGTTTATATAATCATTTTGAACACAAGTAAAGTTTATAACTTTGTGGCATGCTTAATAAGCATCGAATAATAATTTGCATCAACAATAATAATTGTATATAGCATAAATTGCAATAAGCTCATGGAACCGAGCCCTTAGACATTCCGTTAGGTCTAATAATACAAGAGATTTATTAATTTTCGGTTACCTCTAGATTATTGTTACATTGCCGTATACCTGACTTCTCAATACAATATGTTCAAACAGTGTGGAGGTCGGGCTTAAGCTTCTATGACAAGTCCACAAAAACTGAACCGGGGCGGCTTCCCCCATAGATCTATTAATTGTACTAGCGGCTAGCCCATCATAAGCTAGTTAACGGTCCATAATTGAGGCTTTAACAAAGGCAATCACCTAATGCAATTTAAAGGCAACCACGAGTCCATTCATAGAGGGACAAGCATACCATAAAAATCTTGTGTTCTAAGTTTACAAAACACGTATTCCCCCTCGCGGGTTTTAAAATATTTGAATGAGCTCAAACGAGGCTATAGACTCACCTTAAGTAGTAGAAGTAGTTGAAGACGATCGCCGACGATAATAGATGCCTGATAAACAACACAACCGCAACCAAGCAAATAAGGTGCGTATATTAATAATAAACTCGAGAAATAAATGATACTTAACAAAATCAAACTCAATGTCCAAGCCATTAATAAAAATCACGACAACTCGAGAGAAAACGTGCAAGTGATACTATTATACTCTCCTATATATTCATTTTATTATGCTATGCTATTAATAAAAATCTGCCGGAACATACCGAATGTCCAAGCCATTTTCCCATACTTAGACACATCAAAACTTCTTGGTACTACTTAGAGAACTTACTTAATATATATAGAAAGTCCTCTCAAAAGACCATTAAAAGATTTTACTTCTAATGTTCCCTGCCCGACTCATCCTTGAATCACAAAATCCGGACAGTTTGGCCACCTTGACTTACGAAACCATTTTGACCATTCTAAACAACTCCATTTATAAAACCGCCACTTGATTCTAAAAATAGACTCAAAATACTAAACTTGGAGCCTGAGAACAGCCCTTGAATCATTTTGAAACTCATTTTATAGTCCCCGAGATTCGATCCAAATATCGACAACAATTTTCGGATTGTGTCGACACTCGTCTCCCGGTACACGAAAATTAAACTAGTGTATCTTCCACCTCGTTATGAGTTGGAAGGCCTACCTTATATCAAATAGAAGCTAACGAAATTATCTACGACATAATCCCATAATAACAACCTATATTCAGACTTAAGGCCCCCGAAATTGGTCTCGAACCTACTGCCTAAAATTGATCATTTAAAAACCATACAAAATCAATTTTTCAACACAATTTACCCATTCCTATACCACTAATATGATCATACTATCATTCCTACACTATGATCAAACCTATAACACACTTGCATGTAACTTTTTACAAAATTCTTTCAAAAATTTAAACACAACAACTAGTAGAATCACTAGCCAATATAATATATAATATAATAAGATGATCATACAAGCATCATCTTGATCAAAATTCATCAAAAATAAAAATGTAATGCATCTAGATAAATTTCATACCAAATTGTAGCCCTTGTGATTTCTAGGATGGGACTTGATTTAGATTTTGAAGATTCAATGTTGAAAATCAAAATTTTGGAGGTCTTTTGTTGATGGGGGTGTACGACAAAAACAAGGGGAGAGGAAGAAAGATGGTTGTTTTTGTTAAATGAATTTTTTAAAGGAAAAGTGCTAGTGGAAATGTTATATATAGTGTGGGGTTAGGGTAGTTTTTGCCAATTTGTGATAGTTTTGGTCCAAAATATAAATATTAGTTAAAAAGCGGGAAATGACTAAAAGTCAATTTTACAAATATTTACGGGACTCGGGTTTCGTAAAAATACTTAAAAGTTTAAACGCACACGAAAAATAATAATATAACGACTCGATACGAAATTAAAATGATTTTGTCGAAAATATTAAATATCGAAACGATCGACAATAAAATATAAAATTGTGGGCATCCGTCGGTATCGCGATCACTATTAGTCCTCGTTGCTCGTCAAAATATTAAAATAAATTATTTAATATCGGTTTCAACTTAAACCTTTAAACATAATAATATTTAACGTCATAAATACTTCAAAAATATCTGAAAAGTAAGAATTAAGTAATGACCTTATTTTGTGGGTTTTACATTGGGCGTTTTTGCAACCTATATTCAGGTGGGGTAGAAGATGATGTGGATTGGGTGGTAGTTTGAAGGTTAAGGGGTGTTTGGGTCTGTGAAGGAAAGGTGTCAACGTTTGGATTACTTGTGTCAATGCCAACATTTAATGTGTCAGCGTTGAAGGGTTCTTGGTCAATTTCCATGTGTTGAGGTGAAGGCAAAGGTTCTGGTATTGGGTCAAGTTGTGGTTGTGGTTCTGGTTGGGGTTGTGCTGCTGCTATAATAGCAAGCATAGCTTGGGTGAGGGGTAATTCACGATCAGGGGGTGAGTTCATCTTGGTAAAAATAGCTTTCTTTTGCACAGGGATCTCATAAAAATCATCGTGATCCCTTGTGCAGTAATTTTGCACATCAAAAACCATTTGCAAAAATCTGGGATAAGCCAAAGTCATCTTATTCCTTTTGTTTTTACACATGCCATCAAAAATCAGTTTTGAAAATTAAATTTTTTCTCATTTGCAATGCACACAATTGCACTAGCAATTGATCTATTAATTTCATTGTGTGCAGTACATTTAGGACTCAAGCATTGAAGGATGACATGTATGAGGTACTTCCAGACTGGGGGAAACTCTTGTTTATGATATTTGTTTAAAGTGCCCTCATCAGGGAAAGGATACCCCAAAGCCCAAAGTCCTTGTTCTATTTCATTGATGGGGAGGGTGGTTATACCATCTACATCATCAAGATGCAAAGCCTGGCAAACCAAGGCTTCAGTAACCACCCAAGTACGCCCATGAACAATAGATGTTAATGTAGTCACATTATTAAGCGTTGAGGAACTTACAGTGTTTCAAAACTGTTAAATATGAGTGACAGGGATGAGAGGAGCATGAGAAAGTCCATACCTAATTGGAGATGCATTCAAATACGCCACCATTTGGGTGTATTGTGGAAACAAAGTATCATCAGCGTCCAAATAAGCAATCATGTTGTGCTGACTCCTGAATCCCAATACCAAGTCACTTGGTTTAAACTTTGGTGCCATTGTTGAAGAAAGCTGTTTGTGAATTATTGAGAAAGATGAATTATAGGAGAAAATTGTTCGACAAGAATATGAGGTACCCTGTTTAAAAATAAGAGCCAAATATGTAGGAGAGATAGGCACATGTGATTGGTCAAAAATAAGGCAAGTATTTTCAAAATATAATGATGAAAATCTTGAAAAAAAATAATTTATCTTGTGCATTAATTAAAAGTTATCTACTCCCAAAATTACTGCCCCAAAATTCGTCAAAAATAACAACTTGGTAGGTCCCAATGAGTGTCAACGGTCAAAAATAACCCATCAATGCCCAACGGCTATATTCTTGTCAACGTTTGCCAAAGCCATGTCAGCGTCTAAATTGGTCATAGCAACGCTTGGAAAAATATTTGTCAGCGTCCAAAAATAAAAGAAATAAAAATGAAAAAGGACCTTAACAAAGTAATTTAACCTAGTGAAGATAACCTATAAATTGATAGTTATTATAGGGAGGCAAGCACTTTATGCACACTTGCTTATGCACGATAGACATAACAGTCCTCTAGTGTCCCTTGCAAACCAAAATTCTTAACAATTAAGTTATCTCATAAAATTCCTTGTAACTCCCAGGTAAACCCATTATAAATCATTCCTAAGTTTCCCAACAGACCACATCCAATTCTAGGCCAAAAATGTCTTGGCAGCATGCATAGTATGTCAACTTTGCATGCTACAGTGCCTCATGATTTAGTAAACTAACTCATACTCACCTATGGACACAATCTAGAATTATGATAAGAGTATTATAAGAATACCCAAAAGTCCTAAAGGTTCCTAAAACCTCCCCTTAAACTGTGATACATATGTTGCCCAATAATATGCATGTATATAAAAATTTATGTCAAGATAGGAATATAAATATTCCAACCATCATCCATAAATTGAAACATGCTCCAATGATTCTCCAAGGATCCATACGAAACTCTGTATCCAATGGTACAATGCTAACAACGCCTACACACTTAGATCAAAAACCACAAAACTAACATGTTGCTGACAACGTCACGATAACACTTATCAGCGTCAAGAAAACCTTTGTCAGCGTTAGACAAATATAGTGGAAAATCTAACTTTTCAAAAAGACCAATAACAATGCATATCCTGTACATACTTTTACAAAAAGACCCCAAAACACATATTAAGTGAGATTGATCATTCCAATACTTGTTACCAAGTATTGAAACCTTCCAGTATCAAAAGGTTTAGTTAATAAATCAGTCACATTTTCTTCTGTGTCAACCCTATCTGGTTGTATTAAACCCTTTTCAAAACAATCTCTTATAAAATGATGTCTAATTTCTATGTGTTTTGTTTTAGAATGATGTACAGGATTTTTAATAATGCATAAAGTACTGTTATTGTCTACAAAAATCTTGGTATGCATGAAATTATACCCATAATCCAACAGCTGGTTCTGAATCCATAAGATTTGTCCACAACAAGCAGCTGCAGCTACATACTCTGCTTCAGTTGTAGAATTGGCCACCACTGTTTGTTTCTTGCATTGCCAAGATATCAACCTACTCCCAAGAAACTGACATCCACCAATTGTGGATTTTCTATCAAATTTATCACCACCATAGTCACTATCTGAATATGCAATAAGCTCTAATGGTGAATCTTTTGGATACCATTATTCAAGATCTGGATAACATCTAAGGTACCTAAAGATTCTCTTGATAGCATGAAGGTGACACTCTTTGGGAGTCACTTGATGGCGTGCACATGCACACACAGCAAACATAATGTCAGGTCTTGAGGCTGTGAGATACATCAATGAACCAATCATTGATCTATAGTGCCTGACATCCACATCTTTTCCATCTCCAACTTTTCCCCAAGGGTGTTCTCTATCTATAGGAGTACTAGCCCGTTTTTCATATGGAGAAAAGCCAAACTTCTTCAAGATTTCTGCCACATATTTATCTTGAGAGATGAAGATACCATCTTCTTTCTGCTGAACTTGTAACCCTAGAAAGAAGTTCATCTCCCCCATTGCACTCATCTTGAATTTGTCTGTCATAAGCTTGGAAAAGTCTTCACTCATATTTGGATTTGTAGAGCCAAAGATGATATCATCCACATAAACCTAAACAAGTAAGACATCCTTACCAGTCTTCTTTGTAAATAAGGTCTGGTCTATCGTGCCCCTTTTGAATCCATTTTCCACCAGATAAGTGGACAATGTGCCATACCATGCTCTTGGGGCTTGATGAAGTCCATACATAGCTTTCTTGACTCTATACACCTTGTCTGGATGCTCTGGATCTTCAAAACCAAGAGGCTGCATGACATACACCTCCTCAACAATTGTGCCATAAAGGAAAGCACTCTTCACATCCATTTGATAGACAGTAAAGCCCATGCAGGAAGCATAGGCTAGAAATGTCCTTATAGCCTCAATCCTTGCAACTGGTGCAAAGACCTCCTCATAGTCTATCCCTTCCTCTTGTGTATACCCTTGAGCCACTAAACGTGCCTTGTTTCTGACCATAATGCCTCTTTCATCTTTCTTGTTTCTAAGAACCCATCTTTTCCCAATAGGTCTGACAGATCTGGGACAATCAACCAGCTCCCAAACATCCTGAATAGCAAATTGGTGAAGCTCATCCTACATTGCTTCCACCCAACTTGGTTCTTTGAGAGCATCAAAAATCTTCTTGGGTTCCTGTTGTGACAGAAAACAGGCAAACAAACATGCTTGAACAAGAGGGGTATCAACCTTCTTGTATGATGAGACTGCTTTTATACATAGTCTCATTGTCCAAATAGGGCTTAAAATGCATTAAATATCATCAAAATACCCATATATATGCTTGTGTTTGTTGCTTGTGTATTTTAGGTACGGATATTGAGAAAATGACAAAAGATCACAAAAATCATTCAAAAACGAACACGGGAAACGAAGCCGCACAATGAACCAAGCCCTAATGAAACTTACCCAATAAGATTTGAAGAATTATGAAGAAGGGTCCTCCAATATGGATGAATTGACACTTTATACGCTTGTATCTTCATAATTACAAGATTGGTCCCTAAAGTTTGTCAAAATTACAAAAAGGGCCCTCCACTTTGAAGAATTGGCAAGTTTAGCCCCTCAACAAAGCTAAATTGTCAACCATTATCCTCCATAAAGTCAAATACATCATAAAGTCCTTCAAAGTATAAGAAATTACAAGATTGGTCCTTTGAAAATCCCAAAATTACAAAAAGGACCCTTGACTTTCAACATTTGGCAAAAATGGTCCCTCATCAAACAAGACTTACAGTGCTCCAAAACATCAATTATACAATTCAAGACCATTATCCATCATCAAAATGCTAAATCAGCCCTTGAAGAATTCAAAAATGGCAAGAATTACCCCTGAATTCACTTTGTAAAAGTTTTTGGGGCAAAAATGCAAAGTTGCAAAAGTTGATAAGGCTGAAATGGGCGTTGATAGCTATTTAAAGTGAAAAGACAAGAGAAGAAGAAAAGGGGGGCTTAAGTTGGCCAGACACCAAACTTACCTTAACCAACCCAACTCTGCCACCTCACCCCACTCACAATTTCCACCAATCCTCTCTCTCCATTCTGCCACCTCACCAATCCACTCACCACCGGTTTAAACTTAATAATTAATTAAGTTTAACTCGCGCCTAAACACTTATTTAAATCCCAAACAAGATCAAACAACCTGTTCTTCATGTTCTTGATAAAATTAGGGATTTCTTAATTACTTGTAATTAAGCCCTAAAAACCTCCAGAATCTTAATTAATGGCCTCTTAATCAAAACCCAACCCCTAAACTCCCATCACTCTCATGCATGTGACATTGCCAACCCTCCGCTGACCCACTCTTCACGTCCAAACAAAACAGGCCAGTAAATCCAACGCTCAAGAACTTGGCTTACTTTTCAAGCTTCATCTACACCCTTGGATGCATTTTCCCTTTGCCAGCTTCAACAAACAGCCAAGAATTCTTCACAAGACTCCAAGATATTCAAACTTTCCAAGGGAATTTTTGGGACTTCACAACTAGGGTTTATGTTATTTTTCAGCTCCCTTAGTCTCATTGTAGCCTATATAAAGGCATTAGGTCTTAACATTTACGTTTGCTTTTGGTTTTTCCTTGTTCAAGCACTTGTAAATCCCTTTTCAGTTTTATGAAATTTGAGTTAAGTGATTTGAATAAAGACCAAGTGCCATCTTATTGTTGCTTGTTTATGTTCTTAGTTTACTGATTTTGAAGTTAAAAACCTGTTTTCAAAAGAGGAGTGTGCAAAAGTTTGCACATTTTCTTCATTTTTCTTGATATTTTGCTAAGTTCTTGGTCTATCTTGGAATTCTTGGGTTATAGGGCTGATCATAGCATCCTAATTGTGTTGATTAAGGTGTGGTGAGGCTTATAACTTGGGGATAATCAAGTGTGGAGGAGAAGAGTTGCATCAATCAAGAATTTTTCAAGTTTCTGATTTTATACTTGTGCTTCTAACCTTGTTGATTCTTAGCAGGGGTGTTATTGGAAGCTTGTACTTGTTCTTGCTAGTACATAAGCTCATAAATTCGTGGGTGTGGATGTACATCCATGAGGTTTGCATACTCAATCCTAAAATCTGCTTAAAATCTTGATTTTTGGTGATATTTGTATGTGGCTTGTGTTCTTGTGAATATTGTGGCTTAAATCTGATTGAATCTGTTAATCTTACTTGTTATTGTGATTATCTGAGCTTGGGTAGTCTTGAATCTCACTTTTCCTTTGAAAAATTTGGATTTGAAAAGATAAAGGGGTGTTTGGGATTACCTGTATGTGATTGCAACTTGGTATTGTGTTGTTAGAAGGTATTGTTTGTGCTTGGTATCTGATATATGCTTGGTTGAGAGTATTTTGCTGCAAGTTTTTGGGTTTGAAACCTTGAATCAAACAATCTGCTATAGAACCTTTGTTATTGCCTGTTTTGACCTAGGATTTTGGGAACACTTAGTGTGTATGCATGCTTAGGGTTGAAAGTGGTTTAAAAAAAGTCATTATAACCTATTTGAAAGATTTGAGGTGTTGAATCTGGCTTGTGTGTCAAATACATCAGCAAAGTATAAAACTACATGTGTTAGTGTTCATTAGTAACATTCATTGGCTTGAATCTTGCTTAATTCTTTGAATCATTGCATGAAACCTGTTTAGACTTGCTTATTTGAGTTTAATATAGCTTGTGTATGCATTTGGTTGAATGTGGCTGGCTGATTTGTGCTAAAACTACTTATAAGTGCTTAACTGCTTATTTGTTCATATCTGTATCATATCTGGGACTTTATTGATTAAACTGTATCAATTGGGTGTTTGTGATTGTGATATTTTGATTGTTCTTGACTCCTTTTGATCCAAAGATCATTTGGGTGCCTTTGTGTAATATGAATCTCCAAAAAAGTCAATAAAGGCAAAAAGTCAAACAAGTAAAGCAGTGGAAAAAGTTTCCACTGCTCAACACTCAAAAGTAGCCCCTGCTAGTGTAAAATTGAACTCAGCTTATCAATAAGCTATTCTAGCTTATCCAGACTTGCAACAACTTATTTTTTGTGATAGATCCTCATTATTTGACCCATTTAAGTAGACTGGAGCTTATTGGACTTTGACTTTGACTTTTTACTAGAAAACCAACTTATTTGACTTTTACATAAGTGCTTATTTGCTTTTTCCAGCTTATTGAGTCAGCTTCTTTGAAAACTCTTTGTTGATTTTGCTTAATTAAGTCATTTAGAAGCTATAGAAACTTGAATCAGCACTTGGGGAGGCCTAGAACTCAAAAACGACTATTTTGACGTTTTCTGTAGATTGCTTATTGCATTTTCAGGCTTATTCCTTGGGCTTATTTCAAATTTCTTTTTGCAGAAGTCTTATATAGGTCAAAAGAAGCCTGTGTGTCAAATTTTAGCTTATGACATTGGCTTATAGCTTAATGGGCCAAAAAGCCCATTAAGAATAAGCTGTTTGGTATAAGCTAGCTTATTTCACACTTTCAGCTTTTGGGCCTTTGGAAAAAGTTGTTTAAAATCAAATTTTGAGTCAACAAGTGCTTTTTGTGCTTATTTTGAACACTTTTTGTTATTGGGCCCAAATTTGGCCCAATAAGGTACTGTTTTGGGTTTAGCCCATTTTCTAGGCCCATTAAGGGTATTTAGATAATTTCACTTTCATTTCTGAGTTATTTAGGTTAAATTAAGCTAGTTCGCAAGTTTTTAGAATTTTTTATGATTTTTGGATTTTTAATAATATTTTAATATTATTTTATTGTTAAAAATTAAAAGTCTAATTTTCTAAGTTTTTATATTTTTCCTAGGTTCTAAACACTTAATTAGGAATTTTGCAACTTTCTAAATATTTTTAGAGTCTTTTAATTACTTTCTAGAATTAATTTAAGTTTTAAGTAATTTTAGTAGTTTTTAATGGTTTAAAAATAGTTTTTAGTGATTTTAAATTTTGAAAAATACTATTTAGCTTAATTAGGGTATTTTTGAGGTTTACAAACTTTAAAATCTTGTTTGGGACTTTTTAATAATTAGTTTTGATTTTTAGGGCTTTAATTAGCATTAAAAAGTCATTATCTAATTAATTAAAAGGTTTTGGCAAGTTTGGA
Source organism: Glebionis coronaria (assembly GCA_025667525.1). Taxonomy (NCBI): domain Eukaryota; kingdom Viridiplantae; phylum Streptophyta; class Magnoliopsida; order Asterales; family Asteraceae; genus Glebionis; species Glebionis coronaria. Next base: position 549,600,721 of record CM046880.1, read on the forward strand.
TTTTTTGTAAACTCTTAGAATATTATTGTGGATTTTTGGTAATTTTTAGGGTAAAATTTTAATTTTGGTACTTTTTACGATTTTACGTGTATACCTTTTTCGACTTAGTTTAATCCGTCTTCTTAACCGTCTTTCTCTTCTAATCTCATTTCTTTTTTTTCTTTCTCAAAAATATAATCACAAATCTAATCCAAGTCATTACACACATAACACACTAGCCTCCTTGAGAACGAACTCATTTTAGGGTCATTAATACACGGTTTTCCTAAATCGTCGTATTCACTACTTGTCCTATTTGCTCTCTTTTCCTAAAGAGTAGTAAAACCACTACATCATTTTGGCGCCGCTGCCGGGGAGGCGTGTTGTGTTTTGATTTGGAATTGTTGTTTTTATATACTAACCATAAATAGTATTTGTATTAGTAGCACTCTACTAATACGTATTATCGGTTTTCGGTTTTTGTGTGAATACTATTACTATAGTGTATACGTAGAACAATAAATTCATAAGTACTCCAAATACGTGAGAAATCACAACCTTGACTTGGGAGGTCATTACCCAATCATTGTATTCGAATCTCAAACCAAAGAAAAAAGGAAAAAATAGATAAATACTTTCGTGAAGCTCAATCTTGAAAAATACAAACTATAAGGTGGGTATAAGGCGGATATTATAAAATATATCCTAAGGAAAAAGGCTCTTAAGTGCTTCGCGCCGGCTCGTTTCCCCGCTTGCTTGTGAGTATTTAATTTTGAGAGCTAATCGAGGGTTTTGCCGCCCAAAGTATTACTAAGTATCATATATATTTTCTTGGTTTCCATTGATTAAACCCTCTTGAACGTTTTGGTGTTCCACCAACGTTCTAAAGTCATCGAAGGTGTTCACTTCACGTGATCGTTTTCATTCCTTGAGGCTTCTTTAATCGAGAGATTTGATTAAGGAGGAGATTTGTAGATTTGTGTCTACTTAATACATTCACCAAGATCCAAAAAGGTTAATCAATCAAAAACCACAAAAAAATTGAAAAATACAAAACACCAAAAAGAATCTTCTTTGCTCGTCCCCTCGTTGTATGTGACGTTTATGCTAACTCGTAATCAAGCAAGACGTGCACGTAAACGAAAGAACAAAACTCCCACTCTCAATCTTTCTAGTGAGGAGTCTCCTATTGACGAACCCATTGTAAGAGAAGCACCAACCATGGCGAATCGAACTATGATGGAGTTACTTCAAGCACCCACCGAGGGTTATGGAGAGGCTATTGTGATTCCCGCTATCCTTGCGGAGAATTTTGAGGTGAAAACGGGTTTGTTGTCGATGATCCAAAACAACAAATTCTGTGGTGATGAGAAGGACAATCCACACAACCATATCCGCCAATTCAATCGTCTTACCGCCACTTGCAAGTTAAGGATGTCTCGAATGACTCGATTAAGATGATGCTTTTTCCGTATTCCTTAGCAGGGCCCGCTAAAATTTGGTTAGAGAAAGAGCCACCCAATTCTAATTGACGTGGAAGGATCTCGTGTCTAAGTTTGTGAACCGATTTTTTCCGCCCTCTAAGACTACGCACTTGAAAAATGAGATTTCAAAGTTTTCACAAGAATTTAATGAAAGTTTTTCAACGGCTTGGAATAGGTTTAAGGAAATGTTACATGAATGTCCTCATCACGGTTTTTCCGACTTGCATCAAATTGACACGTTTTACAATGGACTTATGATCATGAAAGGGATTATTTGAATGCCGCCGCGGGTGGTAATTTTTTGTGTAAAACAGTTGAGGAAGCTTTGGTGATAATTGAGAATAGATCTAAGGTGTATAGTCCTCGTAGCACGTCTAGTGTTCGTAAGGCTTCGTCTACGGCTTCACATTCTTTGTCTACTACCATCGATGCTTGCCAAATTGAGGCGAACTTGGAAAATAAGATTTTTGATAAGTTAAAAGGACTTTTGATTGAGTTTAAAGTTGGTGAACAAAGTGCTCCCGCTACGGCTAAAGCGGTTGAGGTTTCTTGCATGTATTGTGGTGGAGGTCATGATTTCTCCGAGTGAATTACCAACGGTGGTATCACTTCGAGTGCCTTCGCGGCCACGGGAAATTACAACCAAAACGGTCAAGTTTCCCGCTCTAATCAATTGACTCCACCGGGTTTTGGTTCAAATCAAAATGCTAACAACAACTATCGCAACAATCAAGTTGGTTTCAAAAACAATTACAACAAGGGAAACTATGGGAATCAAGGGGCTAATAATCAAGTTTCAAACAAGAATCAAAATGATTTTCAAAACAACAACAAAGGTTTGCAAACATTGAAAGATCTTCCAAGTGAGTTTGTTGAATACGCTAGTGGAAATGATGCTAGGTTTGACAATATTCAAAGAGTAATCATTAGCCTAAGATCCGAGTTTAAGAACGACTTGAAGAAAGAGTTGAAAAATGAGTTAGCTAATGAACTTAAAATCCACACCAACAAGATGGAAGGAAATGTCACTAGGTTACAACAAAACCAACAAAAAATGGAACAAGGGCAACATGAGATTAAACAAGAAATGATTAAAGCCGAGAAGAGGCAATCCGTGTTTGAAGATAAAATCTCGTCTATGTTTGAGGCAATAATGTGTAAACCGTCTTCGAGTAGTCTTCCTAGCAACACCGTATCCAACACTAAGGGTGAGATGAAAGTGATTACCACACGTAGTGGTAAGACACTTAAGGAACCGACTCCTCAACCAATTGATCCTACGGAGGAAGCAATTGAGGAAGAACCCGAGGCGGTGGTCCAAAAGGAGCATGTCCAAATCCCACGAAGTACCGCTCATGCCACACCTACGGTTGACCCATTACCATCATTGGAACCCGAGATTCCAAAGGCTATGCCTACTATGCCTCAACCCACACCACCTTTGCCCTATCCATCGAGACTTAGGAAGGAGAAACGTCAAGAGCGCGACAATTATCAATTTGAGCTTTTTATGAAAATGTTTCGTGATTTGCACTTTAATGTGAGTTTCGCCGATGCTTTAGTCATGATGCCTCGATTTGCCGCTAACTTTAAGAGTATGTTGAACAACAAGGAGAAATTGCACAAATTTTCTAGTTGTTCGTCGGTTTATCTTAATCGCATACCTCAAAAAGTCGGTGATCCCGGTAAATTTTTGATCATTTGTGCAATCCAAGATATGGAGGAATGCTTCGCCTTGGCCGATCTTGGTGCTAGCATTAACTTGATGCCACTTGCAATCTTCAAGTCGCTCAATCTTCCTAATCTTACTCCTTCACTAATGTCTATCGAGTTGGTCGACCATTCCACGATTCCCACATGTGGTTTGGCGGAAGACGTTTTTGTGAAAGTGGGGAAGTTCTACTATCCCGTAGACTTTATCGTTGTTGATATCCCCACGGATCCTCAAGTTCCTCTCATTTTAGGTCGTTCGTTTTTAGATACGTCTATGGCTTTGATCGATGTTCATGCTAGAAAGATCACCTTACGTTTCAACGACGAGGAACTTGTTATAAACGCAACTCAAAACTCTCAAATTTCTCATGTTTATTCCGTTGCAACCATAAACCTCGTTGATATGATTGACGTGGTTTGCGAGGATTTTTCACAAGAAGTTCTAGGTTTTGGTGATGAAGAAACTAGTGGCAATCCCACTATGTTAGATCCAATTCTTGATAGTTCGACACCAACCTTCACTCCATTTGAAGGTGGTGGTTTTACGTTGGAAGAATTCGATGTTCCACGTACTTGCAACGAAGACCTCGACAACGATGAGGACTTCTCGATTATCAAGGATTTTCTTAACGATTTCCCATTTCCTCCACCCGAGGAGGTTATGAGTATCGAGCCCAAATCTTCACTTGAGGAACCACCTATCCTTGAGTTGAAAGATTTACCTCCTCATCTCGTATATGTCTATTTGGAGGAGGACTACAATTGCCGGTTATTATTGCGAAGGAACTTTCGAATAATGAAAAAACCGCACTTGTCGATGTTCTAAAGGATCACAAAGGGGTAATTGCGTGGAAGTTATCCGACATTAAGGGGATCGATCCCAAGTTTTGTACCCACAAAATCTTAATGGAGGAGGATTACAAGCCCGCAATCCAAAGTCAAAGGAGGGTGAACCCCAAAATTCACGACGTCATCAAAAAGGAGGTCCTAAAACTCCTTGACGCGGGAATGATTTACCCTATTTCCGATATCCCTTGGGTGAGTCCTATTCATTGTGTCCCTAAAAAGGGAGGGATGACCGTTGTGCCAAACGATGCCAACGAGTTAATTCCCACTAGACTCGTGACCGGATGGAGAGTGTGCATTGACTATCATAAGTTGAATGAAGCCACTCGAAAAGACCATTTTCCCTTGCCCTTCATGGACCAAATGTTGGAGCGTCTTGCGGGAAACGATTTCTATTGTTTTTTAGATGGTTTTTCCGGTTACTTCCAAATTCCCATCGATCCTCGTGATCAAGAAAAAACTACGTTTACGTGTCCATATGGAACGTTTGCCTATCGTAGAATGCCATTCGGACTTTGTAATGCACCGGGAACCTTTCAAAGGTGCATGATGGCTATTTTTCATGACATGATCGAGAAGACGATGAAAGTCTTCATGGATGACTTTTCCGTGTTTGGTAATTCGTTCACTTCGTGTTTGTCGAACCTTGAGAGAATGTTGTAACGTTGTGAGGAAACCAACCTTGTGCTCAATTGGGAAAAGTGTCATTTTATGATCAAGAGTGGAATCGTCTTAGGGCACAAGGTCTCGAAAGCGGGGATTGAGGTAGATCAAGCTAAGGTAGACGTCATCGCCAAATTACCTCATCCCACAATCGTTAAGGGAGTTAGGAGTTTCCAAGGCCACGTGGGCTTTTATCGTCGATTTATCAAGGATTTTTCAAAGATCTCTCGACCCATTACACATCTTCTTGAAAAAGAGGCACGTTTTTGTCTTTGACGAAGATTCTGTACGAGCCTTTGAAATCCTTAATAGGAAACTTACCGAAGCTCCCATTCTTGTTGCTCCCAATTGGAACCTCCCCTTTGAGCTCATGTGTGATGCTAGTGATTATGCTATTGGGGCCGTTTTGGGGCAACGTCATGATAGCACTTCTTGCCTATTCACTATGCTAGCAAGACGATGACCGAGGCTCAACTAAAATACACTACAACGGAAAAGGAGTTCCTTGCCGTGGTGTATGCATTTGAGAAGTTCCGACCTTATCTCGTCTTAGCTAAATGCATAGTGTATACGGATCATTCGGCTATCAAGTATCTCATGGCAAAGCAAGATGCTAAGCCTAGATTACTTCGTTGGATTCTCCTCCTTCAAGAATTTGATCACAAAATCGTTGACAAAAAAGGAGCCGAGAATCTAGCGGCCGATCATCTTTCTCGTTTGGAAGATCCTCACCAAAGTGTTTACGAGCCCAAGGAAATCACCGAAACATTTCCGCTCGAGACACTTGGTGTAGTGAATTCTAAGCTTGATTCTTCCACCCCATGGTTTGCGGACATCGCAAATTACCATGCGGGTAACTTCGTCATTAAGGGTATGACGACTCAAGAAAAACGAAAATTCTTTCGTGACGTCAAGTTCTACTTTTGGAACGACCCTTACTTGTTTCGAACTTGTGCGGATCAAATCATCCGACGTTGTGTATTTGGCACCGAAGCTTCTAACATCCTTAGAGCTTGCCATGAGGGACCCACGGGTGGTCACCACGGTGCTAATCTCACGGCTAAGAAGGTGTTTGATGCCGGCTTCTTTTGGCCTACTATTTACCGAGATGCACAAGATCTTGTGAAGTCATGTGATTCATGCCAACGACAAGGAAAAGCCTCACAAAAAGATGAAATACCACAAAATGTCATCCAAGTGTGTGAGATCTTTGACGTTTGGGGTATAGACTTTATGGGGCCGTTCCCATCATCTCGTGGTAATAAGTACATTCTCGTTGCGGTTGACTACCTATCTAAGTGGGTGGAGGCCAAAGCCTTGCCCACCAATGATGCTCGTGTGGTAGTTAAGTTCTTGAAAAGCTTGTTTTCTTGGTTTGGAACCCCTCGTGCGATCATAAGCGATCGTGGAACCCATTTTTGTAACGACCAATTTGAAAGGGTCCTAAGGAAATATGGGGTTACACATCGGCTTTCTACGGCTTATCACCCACAAACGAGTGGGCAAGTCGAGGTTTCAAACCGAGCTTTGAAGAGGATCTTGGAGATATCCGTTGGGGAAAACCGACAATTATGGTCGGATAAGTTGGACGATGCTTTATGGGCCTTTAGGACCGCTCATAAGACGCCCATTGGGTGCACTCCCAATAAGCTTGTGTATGGAAAGAATTGTCATTTGCCTATCGAGTTAGAACACAAGGCTTATTGGGCCCTAAATCATTCTAATGATGATATGGAGACCGCGGGAAAACACCAGAAAATGCAATTAAATGAATTGGATGAATTGAGGGACATTGCTTATGAAAATTCATTGATTTATAAGGAAAAAACTAAAAAGTTGCATGATTCTAAAATTAAAAACCGGGTTTTTAACATTGGGGATCAAGTTTTGCTTTTTAACTCTCGATTGAAAATCTTTTCCGGTAAGTTGAAATCCCGTTGGTCCGGTCCATTCACCGTGACTCAAGTGTTTCCGTATGGGACCATCGAGCTAGCTCAAGATGATGGTCCTAACTTCAAGGTGAATGGACATAGGTTGAAGCACTACTTTGGCGGGGAAGTTCGATCCTTGAACTACCTCGACCAAGTCACCTTCCCCAATGATAATTAGTATTGAGGGGATCGAGTCGAGCTCATGACTCGGTAATCAAAAACGAGGTGCCTCGTGGGGGAGTCCCATGCTTATCCTATGTACATATTATCGCTTTCTAATGTCGTTAACGTGTTGGGATTTGTGCCCTTCCAACCTTTGTTCCATGGTTGTTTGTGAATTGTGGACTTTAGATGATCATGATCTTCACGATTGGAGCTTCTAGTGTTCGTTTATGGGAGCACTCGATCGTTTGCTTTGAAGACTTTCTCAATATCCATGATATATCCTTTTGATGTTCTAACCTTAGGTTATTAGCACACCTCATAAATGGCTATTAATTTATTGGTTGCACCCTTTCCATGCTAGATTATGCATTCGACTACGTCTCTAGTATGGGGGTGTTTGCACCCCTAGACTCGAAACATTGAGGACAATGTTTAACTTTAGTATGGGGGGGTGAATAGATACTTGCCTTGCCAAACCTTCACGCTTTCCAAAGTTTATCTTTTTGTTTATCGTTTTTGTCGCAAAATAAGGCTAAAAATGGCCAAATTTTAAAATTTTTCTCATGTTTCATAAGTATTTGAAGACACGAATGTAGGTTTTCCGATGGCGAGAATAAGAGTAATTTTTTACTCGACCGTGCGTGTTGAGCACTTAGCTTTGGTTCCTTAACTACACATTAGGCTAAGTCTCTTAAATGAGGACGAGAAATGATAGGGTTAATTATAAGTTACTATGCTAAACGTAGAGTACTCGTATTCTTTCAAAAACTCATGTGTTCTCGTTGTTTGCTTATTTCTCCCTTCGCATGTGAATAATTTTTGCTTAATAAATATTGACTTAGCGGTTTAGTTGGGATTGTTGGGTTTCTAGTCTTTTCTACTAGCTTCCGTGTAATTAAATTGGGAAGACATTAAGGTATCGCCAGCGTCACGGTTTTGAAGTATTGGCACCCGAATAATCAAAAGCTTCACCCAATAATAAGATTTCAAGTGCTCACCTAAATCAAGCAAACAATTTGAAGCCCCACAAGGCCGAAAAATCTATGCAAAATTGAAAGTGAATCAAGCCTTAATCTTTGAAGCTTTAAAGATCCAAAATTCGCCTTAGCGAGAGGATATACGTCTTTGGCTAATAAAACTACCGATGAGGTGGATAATAAAAGGCAAGGCAAGACCGAAGTCATAATAAAAGCTTCATGGCGAAGTTGAATAAAAGATGGAGGTAAACCAAAGATAATAAGGCCCTTCCGTTAGGGGGCGTATAAAATTCTTGGTAATAAGTCTCATGTTCAAAACCGTTATAAAACCGTGTTTATTGATTCTTCTTGTCAACTTAATTTTTTGACATCGTTGTCTATTGGGAGGGGCTATTGATTTGATGGTCTTGGTTACACCGTTAGGACTCTATTTTTAGACCTAAATCTCTATTATCGCATAAGTCAACAATGTATCCTCGTGAAACATTCAAGACAAAATAAAATATAAGAGATACAACTTAGGAATAATGGGAGGATAAGTACGTGATTAGGGCATACGAGTAGTGTTAGCATTACTAACTTATAACGACAATGATCTCGTTACACGCTTGGCATGGAATTAGGGTGAAAATCGAGGACGATGAAATTATTTCTAACGAAGCATTCACGTGTTCTTATTCTATGAACCTAAACGTCCCATTTTGCGATGAAAATCATACATTATGTCTAAAACACAAGTAGTAGTAGCAATAGTAGCAGTGTAGCTAGTTTATCGTTCAATAAAATGAATAAAAATGAATTTTGGAGATGCTACGATACTTTATTCTAGCATTGCGTGAGGGCACGGCAATGGTTTAGTATGGGGGAGTGATGAGACTGCTTTTATACATAGTCTCATCGTCCAAATAGGGCTTAAAATGCATTAAATATCATCAAAATACCCATATATATGCTTGTGTTTGTTGCTTGTGTATTTTAGGTACGGATATTGAGAAAATGACAAAAGATCACAAGAATCATTCAAAACGAACACGGGAAACGAAGCCGCACAATGAACCAAGCCCTAATGAAGACTTACCCAAGAAGATTTGAAGAATTATGAAGAAGGGTCCTCCAATATGGAAGAATTGACACTTTATACCCTTGTATCTTCATAATTACAAGATTGGTCCCTAAAGTTTGTCAAAATTACAAAAAGGGCCCTCTACTTTGAAGAATTGGCAAGTTTAGCCCCTCAACAAAGCTAAATTGTCAACCATTATCCTCCACAAAGTAAAATACATCATGAAGTCCTTCAAAGTAAAAGAAATTACAAGATTGGTCCTTTGAAAATCCCAAAATTACAAAAGGACCCTCGACTTTCAACATTTGGCAAAAATGGTCCCTCATCAAACAAGACTTGGAAAATTCAGTCCTCCAAAACATCAATTATACAAGTCAAGACCATTATCCATCATCAAAATGCCAAATCAGCCCTTGAAGAATTCAAAAATGGCAAGAATTACCCCTAAATTCACTTTGTAAAAGTTTTTGGGGCAAAAATGCAAAGTTGCAAAAGTTGATAAGGCTGAAATGGGCGTTGATAGCTATTTAAAGTAAAAAGACAAGAGAAGAAGAAAAGGGGGGCTTAAGTTGGCCAGACACCAAAATTACATTAACCAACCCAATTCTGCCACCTCACCCACTCACAATTTCCACCAATCCCCTCTCTCCATTCTGCCACCTCACCAATCCACTCACCACCGGTTTAAACTTAATAATTAATTAAGTTTAACTCGCGCCTAAACACTTATTTAAATCCCAAACAAGATCAAACAACCCGTTCTTCATGTTCTTGATAAAATTAGGGATTTCTTAATTACTTGTAATTAAGCCCTAAAAACCTCCAGAATCTTGATTAATGGCCTCTTAATCAAAACCCAACCCCTAAAATCCCATCACTCTCATGCATGTGACATTGCCAACCCTCCCCTGACACACTCTTTACGTCCAAACAAAACAGGCCAGCAAATCCAACGCTCAAGAACTTGGCTTACTTTTCAAGCTTCATCTACACCCTTGGATGCATTTTCCCTTTGCCAGCTTCAACAAACAGCCAAGAATTCTTCACAAGACTCCAAGATATTCAAATTTTCCAAGGGCATTTTTGGGACTTCACAACTAGGGTTTATGTTATTTTTCAGCTCCCTTAGTCTCATTGTAGCCTATATAAAGGCATTAGGTCTTAACATTTACGTTTGCTTTTGGTTTTTCCTTGTTCAAGCACTTGTAAATCCCTTTTCAGTTTTATGAAATTTGAGTTAAGTGTTTTGAAGAAAGACCAATTGCCATCTTATTATGGCTTGTTTATGTTCTTAGTTTACTGATTTTGAAGTTAAAAACCTGTTTTCAAAAGAGGAGTGTGCAAAACTTTGCACATTTTCTTCATTTTTCTTGATATTTTGCTAAGTTCTTGGTCTATCTTGGAATTCTTGGGTTATAGGGCTGATCATAGCATCCTAATTGTGTTGATTAAGGTGTGGTGAGGCTTATAACTTGGGGATAATCAAGTGTGGAGGACAAGAGTTGCATCAATCTAGAACTTTTCATGTTTCTGATTTTATACTTGTGCTTCTAACCGTGTTGATTCTTAGCAGGGGTGTTATTGGAATCTTGTACTTGTTCTTGCTAGTACATAAGCTCATAAATTCGTGGGTGTGGATGTACATCCATGAGGTTTGCATACTCAATCCTAAAATCTGCTTAAAATCTTGATTTTTGGTGATATTTGTATGTGGCTTGTGTTCTTGTGAATTTTGTGGCTTAAATCTGCTTGAATCTGTTAATCTTACTTGTTATTGTGATTATCTGAGCTAGGGTAGTCTTGAATCTCACTTTTCCTTTGAAAAATTTGGATTTGAAAAGATAAAGGGGTGTTTGGGATTACCTGTTTGTGATTGCAACTTGGTATTGTGTTGTTAGAAGGTATTGTTTGTGCTTGGTATCTGATATATGCTTGGTTGAGAGTATTTCGCTGCAAGTTTTTGGGTTTGAAACCTTGAATCAAACAATCTGCTATAGAACCTTTGTTATTGCCTGTTTTGACCTAGGATTTTGGGAACACTTAGTGTGTATGCATGCTTAGGGTTGAAAGTGGTTTAAACAAAGTCATTATAACCTGTTTGAAAGTTTTGAGGTGTTGAATCTGGTTTGTGTGTCAAATACATCAGCAAAGTATAAAACTGCATGTGTTAGTGTTCATCAGTAACATTCATTGGCTTGAATCTTGCTTAATTCTTTGAATCATTGCATGAAACCTGTTTAGACTTGCTTATTTGAGTTTAATATAGCTTGTGTATGCATTTGGTTGAATTTGGCTGGCTGATTTGTGCTAAAACTACTTATAAGTGCTCAACTGCTTATTTGTTCATGTCTGTATCATATCTGGGACTTTATTGATTAAACTGTATCAATTGGGTGTTTGTGATTGTGATATTTTGATTGTTCTTGACTCCTTTTGATCCAAAGATCATTTGGGTGCCTTTGTGTAATCTGAATCTCCAAAAAAGTCACTAAAGACAAAAAGTCAAACAAGTCAAGCAGTGGAAAAAGTCCACTGCTCAACACTCAAAACTAGCCCCTGCTAGTGTAAAACTGAACTCAGATTATCAATAAGCTATTCTAGCTTATCCAGACTTGCAACAACTTATTTTTTGTGATAGATCCTCATTATTTGACCCATTTAAGTAGACTGGAGCTTATTGGACTTTGACTTTGACTTTTTACTAGAAAACCAACTTATTTGACTCTAAATGGTAAATTTTATAAAGAGAGAAAGGGCAAGTAGCCAAGTTTGATACAAAATGCACAAAGAATAAATCAACAAGGACACATCCCTTGTTAACAGACTAAGGCATGAAACAAAAAATCAAAATGCACAAAGAATAAAACCAACTTATTTAACTTTTATATAAGTGCTTATTTGCTTTTTCCAGCTTATTGAGTCAGCTTATTTGAAAACTCTTTGTTGATTTTGCTTAATTAAGTCATTTAGAAGCTATAGAAACTTGAATCGGCACTTGGGGTGGCCTAGAACTCAAAAACGGCTATTTTGTCGTTTTCTTTAGATTGCTTATTGCATTTTCAGGCTTATTCCTTGGGCTTATTTCAAATTTCTTTTTGCAGAAGTCTTATTTAGGTCAAAAGAAGCCTGTGTGTCAAATTTTAGCTTATGGCATTGGCTTATAGCTTAATGGGCCAAAAAGCCCATTAAGAATTAGCTGTTTGGTATAAGCTAGCTTATTTCACACTTTCAGCTTTTGGGCCTTTGGAAAAACTTGTTTAAAATCAAATTTTGAGTCAACCAGTGCTTTTTGGGCTTATTTTGAACACTTTTTGTTATTGGGCCCAAATTTGGCCCAATAAGGTACTGTTTTGGGTTTAGCCCATTTTCTAGGCCCATTAAGGGTATTTAGGTAATTTAACTTTCATTTCTGAGTTATTTAGGTTAAATTAAGCTAGTTTGAAAGTTTTTAGAATTTTTATGATTTTTGGATTTTTAATATTATTTTATTGTTAAAAATTAAAAGTCTGATTTTCTAAGTTTTTATATTTTTCCTAGGTTCTAAACACTTAATTAGGAATTTTGCAACTTTCCAAATATTTTTAGAGTCTTTTAATTATTCTCTAGAATTAATTTAAGTTTTAAGTAATTTTAGTAGTTTTTAATGGTTTAAAAATAGTTTTTAGTGATTTTAAATTTTGAAAAATACTATTTAGCTTAATTAGGGTATTTTTGAGGTTTACAAACTTTAAAATCTTGTTTGGGACTTTTTAATAATTTATTTTGATTTTTAGGGCTTTAATTAGCATTAAAAAGTCATTATCTAATTAATTAAAAGGTTTTGGCAAGTTTGGATTTTTTGTAAACTCTTAGAATATTATTGTGGATTTTTGGTCATTTTTAGCAATTTTTAGGGTAAAATTTTAATTTTGGTACTTTTTACGATTTTACGTGTATACCTTTTTCGACTTAGTTTAATCCGTCTTCGTAACCGTCTTTCTCTTCTAATCTCATTTCTCTTTTTTCTTTCTCAAAAATATAATCACAAATCTAATCCAAGTCATTACACACATAACACACTAGCCTCCTTGAGAACAAACTCATTTTAGGGTCATTAATACACGGTTTTCCTAAATCGTCGTATTCACTACTTGCCCTATTTGCTCTCTTTTCCTAAAGAGTAGTAAAACCACTACATCATGGATATTAGCAATAAATCCTCCAAGATTCTGATGAGATCTTCTAGTTTGAACAGGAGACATCACATCACCAATAATAAGAGAAGGAGGATGATTTTTGGTTGTAGTAGTAAGCATTCCTCCTTCAATAAGTGTGTTGTCCTCAATCTCATATTCCATATTGTTAATATCCTCTTCAGACTCTCTTCCATCAATATCTGAATGAACCTCTCCATTTCTGCTTGAAGGTTCACCTTGTTCATAATTGGAAGAGAAAAGATGGGCAAAGGAGTTGTCAATGCCTGAACCAAGGTTGTCTTAACGCTGATAAGTGTTATCATGACGTTGTCAGCAATGGAGCCATCAACGCCTGAACTAGAGTTGTCAACGTTTGAGCCATCAACGCCTGAATTTGTCCTGTCAGCGCCAGATTTTCCTTTATCAGCGCCTGAAGGACCATGCATGTTGTTAACTGGTGATACTTGGGGACCACCATTTTTCTTTCCAACAGCAGCAGCAGCAGCAAAAGCATCTGTCCATATGGGAATAGTGACATACTCAAGTATAGGAGATGACTTGTCTGCTTGTGATCCAACCTCTTTAGTAACCTGTGTACCTGAAACATCAACAACTGGTTCTTCCATAACATTTGAAGTTACTTCACAATGTCTGGATTAGTAACAGACATATAATTCAAAGTCCTAGATAGAGGTTCCAAGTCAAACAACAAATTTGGACCACTTTCAGGATCACTAGGTTTACTCTCTAAAAACCTAACATGTACCTTTTCAAGTATACGTTTTTCCTTCTTAAGGTAAACCCTATATCCTTTACTCTGCACTGAATAACCCATGAAATAGCCTTCATCACCTTTAGCACTAAATTTACCTAAGGCATCACTAGTATCTAGTACAACTACATGACAGCCAAAAGGTTTAAGAAAACCAATATTAGGTTTCCTTCCCCAAAGTAACTCATAAGGTGTTTTGTTATGTATCTTGTTGACAAATGCTCTATTCTGAACATAACAAGCTGTATTCACAGCCTTAGCCCAAAATGCAATAGGAAAGTGAGCATCAGCCAACATAGTCCTGGCTGCTTCAATTAGGGTTCTATTCTTTCTCTCAGCAACCCCATTTTGTTGTGGGGTTCTGGCAACACTAAACTGTCTAGTAATTCCTTTCTTGGCACAAAAATCATCCAGCAGTTTATTTCTAAACTCACCACCATTATCACTACTAAGCATCTTAACTTCATTACCAGTTTTCTTTTCAATTTGGTTAATAAAGTTAATTAAAGTATCAACAGTGTCACTTTTCATAGCTAAAAAGAAAGTCCAAGTAAACCTATAAAAGCCATCAGTGATGACAAAACAGTAAGATTTACCATTCAAACTCTCTATATTAGTTGGACCAAATAGGTCCATATGCAGCAAGTGAAGTGGTTTAGAACTAGAGTGCACCTGTTTAGACTTAAATGAGACCTTGTGTTGTTTGCCTTTAAGGCATACAACACAAGAGTGGTCATTGTGGAAAGCCTTTTCAGGCAAACCATCAACCAAGCTATGTCTCACAAGTCTGTTTATATTTTTAAAGTTAATGTGCCCTAGTCTCCTGTGCTATAGATTACTCTCATCAACTGAAGCTTTAGCATAAATACATGACAAGTTATTATTTATCCTAATACCATTAAGATTCACATTATAAATGTCCTTTATGCCTAGGTGTCCTATAATCAATAAATTTCTCATCTGGCATTTTAAAATCCTTGCTCAACACCAAGCATTCGGTATCAGTGAAAAGATCCTTATTTTTGTTAGCACAAACTTGTGATACACTAAAAAGATTATAATCAAGTTCTTTTACCAGAAACAAGTTTTCAAAACGCAAGTTGTTAGTGAGAAGAGTTCCTTTGCCTGTGATAGTTCCATATCCGCCTCCAAAGTAAACATTATCACCATCCTTAATGGGAGTGAAGTTTGTGAGATACTCTTCCTTCCCAGTCATGTGCCTAGAGCATCCACTGTCCCAATAGCCATAATCATTTACCTGCTTTCGAATGCCCTACACATAAAGAAAACAAATTAGTTTTCTTTGGGAACCCAAGCCTGAGCAGACTTGGATTCATCTGGTTATTCAACAAGAACATACTTAGTTCTCATAACAACCCCTTGTTCATCCGTTTTTGGATGAAACACCCAGTTAACCCCAATTGGTTTTGTGATGACCTTTGAAATATAATTAAGTCTGTTACAGGTCATAGAAATCCCATTAGAGTTAGGGTTTTGATCTTGCTTAGGTATCCATGTCAAGCTAGAAGAAGCTTTAGACCCCTTTCCCTGTGGTTGCAAATATTTACCATTATTTGGTCTGGCAACGTTTCTGTCAGCGTTTGATTTGGTCTTGTCAACGCTGAAATTACCCTTATCAGCATTGAACCTAGGGTTTGCTACAGGAACCCATTGCCTATTAGACCATGTGTTGGTCTTCTGAAATGGTCTTTGTCCATAAGTGTTAGACCCTTTAGTAAAGAATGAGGCTGGTCTAACAACTTGTTGACTTTGCTCCACAAAAGTTTTGGGTCTGACAGTGTTTGATCTTTTGTCAGCGTTGACTTTGGAAACATTGACACACTTATAGGCTAAATGTGAAAAGCTACCACAGGTATAACAGGCTTTTCTAGACATAACTCTAGGTCTAGAAGAAAAGAAACTTGTTCCATTATCACTAACTTGGGTTTTTGGTGACCTAGTATTCCTATACATTTCTGCATATTTAATGCTAGGTTTTCTAACAACGTTTGAGCCAAGGTCAACAGTCTTGCCAGTGATTGGGTTTGTTACTATGATAGGGGTAGACTCATTTGGACTATCACAAAGCATGCCACCCTTAACAAACAAGGTAGGGTTGGCTTTCTTCCGTTCATCCAAATCAGTCAACTTTTGCCTACATTCTTCTACTGGGGTAAGGACTCTTGGTGGAGGAATAAAATCCTCTTCTTGGAGTTCTGGTAAACCATTCCAAGATAAGTCCTTTCTTTGGACACCATAGAAGTCCCCAGCTGGTGGTGGAACACCAGCATACTCTTTCATCCCAATCCCAGTCATGTCCCTAGAATCCCTTTGTTTGCTAACACATTCTCCTAGGGTTTGTGAGGCCTTATCAAATCTCTGAATTTTAAGGTCTACATTATCCTTATTCTTTATAGCCTCATCTAACTTAACCTGTAGTTCAGCATTGACCCTCTCCATGACGTTTCTAATATCAGTACTAGCATTTAAATCATGTTTTAAGATATTAATTTTATCTTTTAGATCAAGCTCCATTTTCTTATACTCAGCTACACTCTTTTTAGTTTGAGTAAGAGCAAGTTGATAGTTACACAACTTGCATCTCTCATTACTCACATCTCCTTACAATCTTAAAACCTCTTTGTTAAGTCTTTCAGTATTTAAACGACAACCCTTACTACAAAAAGCATCATCATCATATACCTCATTGTCTGATGAAGATGAGGAGTGTGCCATGAGAGCATAATGAACATGCTCTTCTTCTTCTATCTCAGCAACCAAAGCTTTATCCTCTTCCTCATCCTTAGCCAAATAGCTCCAGTCCCATCCAATACCATCAATTTCTTGCATTGCCACCATGGCCTTAGGATCCTGAGCCTTAACAATTTGGCTTGAGGGTTTTCCAATATCAGATCTTCTTGGAGATCTGTATTCTCTCATAAAGTGCCCCATACGATGACAATTGTAGCACTCAACCTTGGATTTATCAAATCCAACAGTGTCCTTTGCATTAAAAGTCATCTTCTTCTTGAATCTTCTATTCCATCTGTTTGCTCTTATACTTGCAAGAGCCATATTCCACTTAATATCCATCTCCTCCAAATGCTCATCACTTATTTGCTCAAGGTCCTCATAAGTAATCACTGAACCATTGGGCAATGAAGCAATGTATGCACACACAGTATCCAGATCAATACCAGCAGGCTTAACTCTTGGAGAGTCAATTTTGTATGTGTCAGCGTCTGAATGTGAGGCGTTGACAGGATAGGATCCAGCGTTGACACATGTTGATCCAGTAACTGGGTGCATGTATGAATCCTTCTGATCAAATTGACCTTCACTATATGAGAAGAAGGCCATGTTTCCATTGGTAGTCTTGCTTCCATGATCCAAAAGAGTTTCATTCTCCAACAGCCTTAATTTGTTGTAAACATCATCAAAAGTAGAACTTTTGTGAGTGTTATTGGCAATTATAGACCTTGCCTCAATCTTCCATGCATCACCAAGGCTTTTAAGAAAAGTAGCAATAATGTCAACATCACCAGTCACTGTCCCCATGAAGGACAGCTTACTTGTAATGTCGAGAAGTCTGCTTCTCACACTACTTAGCTTCTCATTAGGTTGAGCCTTAAAAACAGCATACTCATGCAAGAGTTGCTTCTTTTTCTCTTCCACCGTATCAGCATTACCACCATAGGCAACTTCAAGGGCTGCCCAAAGATCTTTTGCAGACTCATAACCTCTGTATTTGTGCTGATTTTCTTGTCCCAACGAGAGTTTTAGAATTCTTAGGGTTTTCATATCAACCCTTCTCTTTGCTATGTCATCAGCAGACACAGCTCTACCATCTTCAGGTTTTTCTTGCTTATCTGCTTCAGAGCATCCTTGAACAGCTGATCTTATAGCAATGGCATCTGCAATATTTTGAGCTTTATTGAATGTGTTTCCATATTCAATAATCTCCCAGAGAGTGTAGTCATGGATTTGCAGATATTGCTCAAAGTTAAACTTCCACAGCTCAAAATTGTCTGCATCTAGCATGGGAATCTTGATGTTGTGGTTTGAGGAGGAGGAGGAGGTTACTTCCGGAGTAGACATGCTGTTTTTAGGGTTTTGTGAAAATTAGGGTTTTTGGTGATTTAGGGTTCTTGTGTTCTTTTTAGATCAAAGTTTCTCAACAAGCTCTGATACCACTTGTTGATCCCAAACTTAGATCGATTTAGCTTGTGTAAACGAGATTAGATCAAGTTAAACACGTAGAGAAACTTTGTTTATGTATAAAACAATTTAAGTGTTATGCGGAATTAACACTCAAACAAGAACACACAAACAGTTGTAAAACAAACTTTCACTTGATTGATAATAACGAACTTGCTTACAATGAAAGTGTTAAACGTATGAAAAACTTATATGAAACATAACCTAAAGGTCTTATTTTATAGACATAAGAAGCCTTGTACAAGAGTCTACGTATCAGCTATTCCAGGTAAAGATAATTATAGAAAATACATTGTTGAACCTATTTTTACTAGAAACAAAATACGCATAGACCATATCTTTCTATCAGTGCTTGTCTTCAACCTATCAACGCTTGACTTCTTCCTGTCAACGCTTGATCTGTCAGCGCTTGTTCTCTTCTTATCAATGCTTGTTTTCTTCTTGTCAGCGTTCAAGTGCACTGGCTACATTTTATTCCCAGCATTTTAATTGTGACAAGGTTTACAATCAACAACAACAAGTTTGTGCTTATAACACCAATGCTAATGAGAAGTTTCACTTTAAACCAAATGTTGATGTTAACCATTTGTCTTATAAGAGTACTAATTATTTGGCTCCTCCGTGTTTTGTAGCTCCACAAAGACCACCCCCACCCACCCAAAATACCCAAAACCAAAATAGGAACCAAGGTCCTCAAATGGGTAATTTTCAAGGGAATGCAAATCAAGGGAATTTTAATGGTCAAAATCAAGGGTTTCAAAATAATAACCAAGGTTTTCATAATAACAATGGTTTTCAACCTCAATATCAAAACCAAGGTTTTCCTAATCAAGGGTATAATCAAATGAATATGCATAATCCTCAAGTGGACTTGGTTCTACAAAAATTAACCGACCATGAGCGAATTATGAGAGAGATGCAAGAATCGACCGATAAGAAATTTTTGACAATGATTCAAGCCCTTAGACCCCAAGGAGCCTTACCTTCTAATACCGAGATTAACCCTCGTGCTAATGTGAGTGCTATCACTACTCGAAGTGGAGCCACTTTAGTGGGACCTTCCATATCTTCGCCCATAAAGGAGAGACAAGGCCCGGAGGTCATAATGAGTAATCCTATTCCCCCTTCGGTGATTCCTCCCACTACCACTCCTAGTACTAGTGCTCCATTACCTAATGAGCCTAACCATAAGGTTGTTCAAGAAGCGAGTCCTTCTCCTTCTCAACCTTCAAAGTCTAAACCCAATATCCCTTATCCCTCTATGTTAGACAAGGCTAAAGTGCTCACCAAAGATGACGTTCATGTTTCTAACTTTTTGAAAATGATTTCCAACGTCAATGTTAACATTAGCCTTATTGAAGCACTTGCTCAAATGCCAAAATTTGTGAAAATGTTTAAAGATTTGCTCAATAAGAAAGAAAAAATAGTAGAGCTCGTGAACACTCGTTTAAATGAAAATTGTTCCACGATTCTTCTCGAAGAGCTTCCCGAAAAGCTAGGAGATCCCGGACGATTCGTGTTACCTTGCTCGTTTCCTCAAATTGATGATTGTATGGCTTTAGCGGATCTCGGCGCTAGCATCAATCTTATGCCATTCTCGGTATGGAAACAGTTATCATTACCCGACCTTGTACCAACTCGCATGACTCTCTAGTTAGCTAATAGAACTCTCGCATACCCCGTTGGTATTGCCGAGGAAGTTTTTGTTCGAGTTGGTACATTCATTTTTCCCGTGGACTTTGTCGTCGTCGACTATGAGATGGATCCTCATATTCCGTTAATACTTGGTAGACCATTCTTACGATCCGGAAGAGCCTTAGTTGATGTGGCCGAAGGGGAGTTAATTCTTAGGGTTAGGGATGAACAACAAGTTTTTAAAATGGGAAAAATCACAACTAAATCAAATGGAAAAGAGTCGGTCAATATGATTGATGTTCTTAATTATGATAATGAAGAGATTTTTATTAATCCTTTTGGAATTCAAAAGTCTAATCAAAATGATTTTGTGATAACTTCATCCCTTCCCTTAGAGCCTCAAATTTTTGAAACTCCTATCTACGATACATATAGTGATGACACTTCTTTAAGTGATCACACTATCTTCGGTTTAGACGAACCATCTTTTGACCCACCCATTTTTGATCAACCAATCTTTGATACTAACGATGATGACACTTCTTTAAATGATCTCATTAACTTTGATGACCCACCCCATGATACACCTCATATCTCTATGAGTGATTCTTCCATTATGGAGACTCCTTTTGACTTTTATACTCCAATTTTAGAAGTCATGACTTTTGAGGAGGATCCTCTACTCTTAGAGATCATTCCTACTTTAGAGGACATTCCATTTGAGGAGGATTTAGATACCTTTCTAAATACCTATTTTCCTCATGAGGAAGAGTTTTCTTATGACTCCGACGATACTTATGTTTTCACATCAAGTTTGGAAGAGGACGACTTTCCCACTTTGGATTATGATGATATTTTGAGCTTAAATGTCAACACCTCTTGCTATTTGTTGGGTCGAAAATATGAAGTATTATGAGTTAATGTGTCAAAACTAAAAGACAAGTACTAAATCTAACAAGTGAAGATTCTATAAGTCGGTGGACAAACTTGTAGAAGATATATTGCAAGAAGATAAAAGATTTAGTGAATATATTATTTAGTGAATATATTATTTAGTGAATATCTCATTTACTAAATATCTTATTTAGTTTCCTTGTAACAAGGGTTTATGTGTAGTATATAAACACATACCCTACGTAGGTTTTATTTATAACTTCATTCACAATGTAACCTACAAGCAATTCATGTGTCTAGACGTGGGATTCAATGTATACACGTCTAGATGTTATTTGTGTTTAATAATACAAGTAACGTTTGGGAGAAATTCATCTTGTCCACAACACCTTGTTATAATCAATGTTCTAATTCCGCTATGTATATCATATGAATGTTGATTATCCTAGTAAGCTTAATCAATCCGTGAATTATGGTTTCCACAATTGGTATCAGAGCGGGTGGCTCTCGATGCTAGGATCAACGAGGTGTTCGTTCTTAGTGAAAAAGAAGAAAATCCCGTATAGGATTTTTATGCAGTTTGTGTGCGCAACAGTAGTACGAAGGGCATAACTTTTTATTGAACCGTTGGATCGCCACGAAATTTGTTGTGTGTGTTCTACACACATATATCTAGATATCCACCGGAGGGATTGTCGAGATATATCCCCAAGAAAACATTATTAACCGTCGAAGTCAGCAGTGATCATATGCTGTTTTCTGTGAACAGTAATGGTAAAAACGCGATTTCTCCTTCGTTAACCGTTGGATCATCGTGAAATTTTTGCTGTAGGTTCTTGACACTTGTGTCTAAGATTTCACCGAAGGGATCTTTGATCTGAGCTCTCATGAAGAAGATATTCGATGTCGAAGTTCGCTGCAGAATATGATCTTTACATAAAATCATGATTTAGGGTTTATAAAACCCTAGATCGATTAGGCGCCGATGTGTGTTATTTTGACGCTGATAGATGTTAGTGTCAGTGGATGTCGTTGACGCTGACAAGGCGTGGATGAGACGCTGATGGCCAGGCGCTGACAGGTTTAAAGATGGCGCTGACAAGTTATATGTAGGCGCTGACAGAAATTCATGTGTTGTCCGAGATATGGTTTTTCAAACACTGACAAGTGTTGTACGATATTGGACAACACACACTGATAAGATCTTGGACAGTGAAGGATATTGGACGACAAAGGATTCGCTGTTGTTTGGTATTTTGGTTACGTTTTTTCACACAAAACGAGGAATTTACATACGAAGGTACATGGAATCTCCGTTTTTATTTAGAATATCATGTTGATACTTATGGCTCAGATATTTTTAAAAGGGATTAATGATCTTAATGTGAGTTAGCAACTATTCGTGGGAATTTGATGGATATTTTATTATGTAATCGGGATAGCCTTAGAGTTATCCATATTGGTGGCTTTTACATATGGTATGAAGACGTTATTCCATTAAAATCGTCATGAGGAGATGTTGGCTTAAGGGGAAGAATTCTTATGGTAAGTTTGATGTTCGACAAAGATTTTCGCGAGTTTGTGTTCTATCATATCTTAAAAGTCGTGTCTGGTCAACATTTTTGAAGATAACTTGGTCATGCTTATACGATTGGTGACAACGGACTTGATAAAAAGATAGCAAAGGTATGGGATTTTTCTTAAGACGCTTTATGCTCATATTTGCTAGAGAACTCTTTTTGTCAAGAGACTACTCATTATAGCCGTGAGTTTTTAAGTCTGCTCATTATAGCCGTGAGTTTTGGAGTCGCATAGATAGTACAAGACATGGAACACATGTTTGGGTTATTCTACTTCTACATCAAGATTATTGTATTTATTTTTCTTCAAGATCATTACATAGAGCTACTTTTGGATAATTTTCAAGATTGCATACTTTCACATATTCCCTATTGTTGTGTCAAAAAGGGGAAGAATATGTGCTATACTTAAGGGGAAGCAATTTGAAGATCGTGTACCATATACAAAAGGTGGTTTTGACATCATCAACTAGGGGAAGATTGTTGGGTCAAAAATATAAAGTATTATGAGTTGATGTGTCAAAACTAAAAGACAAGGACTAAATCTGACAAGTGAAGATTCTACAAGCCGGTGGACAAACTTGTAGAAGATATATTGCAAGAAGATAAAAGATTTAGTGAATATATTATTTAGTGAATATATTATTTAGTGAATATCTTATTTACTAAATATCTTATTTACTAAATATCTTATTTAGTTTCCTTGTAACAAGGGTTTATGTGTAGTGTATAAACACATACCCTACGTAGGTTTTATTCATAACTTCATTCACAATGTAACCTACAAGCAATTCGTGTGTCTAGACGTGGGATTCAATGTATACACGTCTAGATGTTATTTGTGTTTAATAATACAAGTAACGTTTGGAGAAATTCATCTTGTCCACAACACCTTGTTATAATCAATGTTCTAATTCCGCTATGTTTATCATATGAATGTTGATTATCCTAGTAAGCTTAATCGATCCGTGAATTATGTTTTCCACACTATTTTCCCGTTAAGGAACCGGTGTTTGATCCCGGAATAGAGACTTTTGTGCTTTCATTGCCATATCACCAAACACCTTTCCACGTAAGAGACTTTTGACTAAGGGTACCCCACTTTTCTTTACCTTGTGTGATTTTACGACCTCGGGGTTTATTTCCTTTTATGATGGAAATTATGTGTTTGACCCGGGTAGATTTTCATGGGGTATGCCTTGTATGACGTTGTTTCACCCTTTATCATGGAGAGATTTTCTTCCCTTGGAAATCTCGGTTTTTCAATGATTTTCCCATTTGAATGATGACATTCGGGAAATCGAGTCGAGCTAGAGACTCGTGATAAATAAATCAAGCATCGTTTAACTAGGTTAGATTTTTACCTTTTCCATCCTTTCCACCTTTTTTCGCCTTCACCCATTTCCACCAATAAGTGTAGGGGGTAGCCAAGTAGGTTCTTTGTGTTGTGATGTTGTGTGCAGGGACATGTGCTTTAATGATCCACTTTTGGTGTTTTTGACGCGACCCGTGATCCCGTGTTCCCATGTACCCGGTTCCTTCGATAAGTTTTTGCTATTGTGATTCATACTTGTATATAAATAAGACGAATAAATGTAATCACTTTAGTTGTCTCTTCCTTAGCTCGATTTTAAACAAACGTACTCAATGTCCTAAGTGTAGGGGAGTTTATTCTCCCACATGCTTAAACATTGAGGGCAATGTTTATCTTAAGTGTAGGGGGATTTCTATCGAATTTTAGTAGGCTTTTCCATGAATTTGACCCCATTTAACCAGAAAATTTAGAAATTTTTCAACGTTTTCCAAATTTTTGATCTATTTTGGCCTAGTAGTATTTTCATTTATGTTCTTTCCTTTCGTCATCGCATCGTATTTATATTTTCCATTTCAAGAATAAAGTAAATAATAAATAAATGAATAAAATGGTTTTAACAAGTTTATATGTCTTTGATATATTAGGCCCGTCGTGAATATTTTGACTCAATCCGAGTTTACTTATCCAAGTTTACTCTAGTTAGTATCCTTAACCATATGGACCTTAATTGGTTTATTAGGCTAAGCATCCACGAGTCTCATTCCTTGAGATTTTAAATTGTTGAGAACGAGAGATAATAGAGTTGATAATAAGTTTAAGGGTTAATTCTTGCTTATATGAATTTTTGTGGCTCTTTCTTCCCGCTTGTATATTTAATTGCTTAATAAATGAGGATTTTTGTGGTGTAGATTCCATATCTTGACTCTTAGCCAAATCTTTTATCTCCTTGTAATTAAAGCATGAACACATTGAGGGTGCCAGCGTTGTGGACTTCCGAATAAGGTGGCTCATAACCACTAAGTAGGAGGTATTCAGACCATGGGACCACGGAATTTGGCCTAATATATATATCATAAAGAAAGAAAGAATAAAATTAAAACATGACCTCAAGGAGCCTTAGGGTCTGGGGCATGTAGCATGAACCTTGTCGTTAGAGCCTTAGGGTGTATGGCATGGTAAGTGTTGAATAAAAATTGATCAAAAAAATCAATTCCCTTTTTAATCGTTCAAGGAGCCTTAGGGTGTGGATAATAGATGAGGAGAATTTTTACATCTTAAAGATCCTAAGGGTATATGATGTGAACTTGCTAAACTCCACATAAAGTCTACATGACTTTGGAGAAATAATTAATAAGTAGTACTATTGGCCAAATTTTGGATCCGGGAATTTACTCTCAAAATCGTGTTAAATCATCCTTGATGTGGGCTTACTTTAGTGACAACGTTTTCGAGGATGAGGTTAGGTTTTGAGTGTCGGGTTTGCACCGTTTGGCCTTCATTTTTAGACTAATAATTATCAGATAAGTCAAATGAGCCTACGGGTGAATGACAATCCATAAAAGCTAGAGATACAACTTAGGAATTGGAGAAGGAGTTTTACACAATTGTCTTATATAAGTGGTTTTAACCTAAGAACTTATGAACAATGATCTCGTTTTTAAGCTTGGTATGGGGAACGTGAAACTTTAGGGTGATTAATATTCATGACACCAAAGCCCTAATTTAAGTCTTAGATTTCTTTACGAGTTTCTTCCATCAAATAATTTCCAAGTTAATAAATTTTTATAACTTTTGTTTCCTTTAAAGCTTTATTTCTTTTTATCATAATAGTAATAGTATATCTTAATAAAGGCCACGATGGGTTAATTATGAGAAAAATGTAACTTTATGCTTTAAAATAATGCATTGCATGGGGTCATTGCAATGGTCAAGTGTAGGGGATTTAATAAGTGTGTAAACACTTATTTTTTTGCCACTAACATCAAGGAAAAACAAGACCTAATCATGTGTTTAGTATCGTAAAAGTCGGAATTACGCGTGGTTTTGTGTTTTGTGTGTTAAGTAGGTACAAAATATCAAAAGGAAAGAAAACACGGGATTTCACGGTCAAATGTTGAAGAAAAGTCCAAGAAAGAGACAAAAACAAAGTCAAAGAACCAAAAGTGTGCCAAAGATCACGAAAACCGGCAAATTCGACACGACTTTAAAGGAAAGATCATGAAAGCCGAAATCGAGCTCGTTTTTAGTGGATTTAGTCTCATTGGAATAAATTGGGCCTTGTGGGTCCCACATTTGCTTATTGGGCCCAAAAGCCAAATAATAGATTTATTTATCCATTTTCTTTTATCAGAAAGCCCATTATGAGCCCAAAGCCTAAAATCAATAAATACGGATGGAAGATTGGGCTTCAAAGCCCAATTGCTTAAACGATTTTTTTGGGATGGAAGAAACAATGACTAGGTCAAAAATTTGGTCAACTCACAAACATATTATTTACTCCCACACCAACCGTTTACTTACCCACTCACACACACTTTCTTTTTCGTTAACAACAAAGTTACTCTCTCTCTCTCTTCACCCAAACACAAACGCAGACTCCCTACTTTTTATTTACCCTAATCTAAAAACCCTAAAACACAAATATTACATCAAAAATTGGGGCTTTGTTTTGATCCATGTGATTCACACGTTTTATCAATTAAATCCCCCCTTAATTCGGGAAGAACACTAGGTGGTCCTCACCTACATGGCCAATCTCCTTCATTTGATTGGTTTAAACACGTCTCCACCACCAATCCATCAATAAAAATGGGCCACCTCATATTCAAGAAGCACAAGAAGCACAACCCCTTGACACGTTGGCAATCCGTGTGCAAGGGGTGTGTTTTCCACCGTTGATCAAGACAGAGAAGAAAAGAGATGGAATCAAGGGCCAGGATTTGCTATCTTCATCAAACTTCCTCAACAAGTTTTCTAGGGTTTTCCTATAAGAACCCCTCATCCTGTAATTCATAGTGTGTCTTATTTTATTTTTAATTTTTATTTTTATGCAAAAATTAGATGTTAGGTTTATTGTAATTTTTCTTTCAAAAGTATTGTAATCAGTTTATTATTATTAATAAGTTTTATTTCGGTTCAAGTTCTGTCTCAACTTTAATTTCTGTCAAAGTTATTACAATTTAATATTAAATCTGATTTTAATTAATTATTTAAAATAAAGTTTGGTAGAAAATTTTGCCCCGCTGGGAAAATTATAAAATCTGGTTCGAATAAGTGTACTTGGTTCGTGGTTCGAGAAGTGATATTTTTCGAAGATGATGATGTTTGGGGTATAAGGTGATTTCAGTTTCGATTATAAGGGGGCTCAGCGCTCACCCTTCTTCCCAAAGGTTATCATCACCAGGTGTTTAATCTCTTTTTATTATTTTTTGTTAAGTTTTTTTATTTAATTTATGTTTATTAATCTGCTTGTTTAGTTACTGTTTGGATTTGATTTTGTTTGGATTTGCTAGTATAAGTCGTTTGTTTAAGCTTGTTTAGACCTTTTAGTTTTTCTTATTTTCGTTTTGAGTTATATAGCTGCATATCTGTGTTGTTTGAGTATAAGTTACTGATATAAGTTACTTACTGAGTTAGAGTTTGATCTGCTAATTTTTTATTTAAGTTTGGATTGAGTCTGCCTGTGTTACTTTATATCTGCTTATCTGTCTTGTTTGCTATTTATTTTGGTTGCTGATTGTCAGGTTATTAGATAGATTTGGGTTTACCTTATATCTGCTTTTTATTTTGCCTATTTATTAGATAGATTTGCTTTTAAAGCACTTTAGCTTATTATCGTTTTTATTTGTTTTTTTAGTATCTGCTTATTTGCTTTTCGTCTGTTTAAGTTCTTTCTGCTTATTTAGTTAGATAAGTTGTTTTTTATCTGCTTAAAGTCCTCAGACCCATTTGGTCTAAGTAATCATAAATTCCAAAAAAAAAGAAAAAAAAAATATTAGCCAAAAAGGTCACTGCTGGGTCTCGTACCCTTGACCTCCCGTTTAACTGTCCAACACCTTTACCATCTACTCTAACCCCTTATTTGTGTTTTAATTCAGACTATTTAATTAATGTAGGGTATTTTAGACTGGCAGTTTTATTAATATAGTTTAATACAAGTTTTAGTTTAATTAATTAATTTTAATTAAAGGTTTTCTTTTATAAAGTTTTAAAAAATATAAAAATAAAAATATTTTAATTACTTTTATAAATTTTAATTGTTTTTTAAATTTAGTTTAAATTTTATTTAATATAGATTTTATATAAAATTAGTTTTTAAATTTTATTTAAATTCAAAATAGTTTTTTAATTAGTTTAATTAATTTTGTTATCAAATTAGCTTTAAATTAGTTTAAAATAGTTTTCACATTTGTTTAAATAGTTTTTAATAGTAATTAATTAGCTTTTAATTAAATAGTTTTTAATTAGCTTTAAATACCAAAAGAGTTTTATTTACCAAAAACAATTAATCCACGTTAAAATTGGAAATCAATTCGAGTCGAGTCGAGGAGAAAACGATAATTGCAAAACACATAAAATTCCTATATTAATGTTGACACCTCGTTCGTTTTCCAAGGGTAAACTAGTTTTGCAAATACTAAGTACCTTGAGCAAGCTCAATCTGAGAATCAGCACCGATATCTTGATGAGTCCCAATGGACCGATCTTGATTGCCTTGTTTTTAGGCCCGATAGTGAAGAGACAAACGATTTGGAAGAAAAGAGTATATCAAAAGTTAATAAAGAATTTGTTAAACCGTACAATTATGCTTATGAAAATAGTCTTTATGGACTTTTCAAACTGCAAACACAGAAGTCACGTGAGCAAATATTTTTAGAATGTGAATAAAATAGAATAAAATCGAGAAAATCTTTTGCTACTAAGAAAACAAATGTTTCAAAATATATTGAGTACTTGTCGCATCAAGCTTCTTTAAGCAAGAGTAAGCAAGAATATAGTCTTCTTCTTCAAAACATTAACAACTTCAAAAGTGTTGTGGATGATGGCTGGGAACAACGTGAACGATCTAAAGGCAGTAAGGAAATTCCTCACGATATAACTGTGCTTGTGAAAAGTATCTTGATTCCGCTTGTAGATAGAATGAAGAAACGTGCTTTGGAATTTGAAAAATTAATTCAGCAAGAAATGTTTGAAGATTTGAAATATGTGGAATCTCTTGAAAAAGAAGTTGACGATCATCAGCCTGAAAGAGACGAGTTTTCCACGGCATATGATCTACTCTTGCAAGAATGTCTCTCCAAAGATATTTTGTGTGTTGCTCTTACATCTTGTGCAGATATAAACGAATATTCTGACGTGACATGAAAATATCTTGATCAAGTCAAAGAGTGTGAACGTCTTGAAACTGAGCTTTCGAAAGACAAAGAAAATGTTGATAAAAAGGCTTTTGTGTTACTTCAACATCGTTGTGATTTCCTTCAAAAACATTGTCATTTACTTGAACTTGCTTCGCAAGACAAAGTCGGTAAAGGTCCAAATGATAATAACTTGCAAGTAAAACTTTCTGCCTTGTGTCGAGAAATGAACGAAAAGAGTATCGAAATTACAGACTTGAAAGCTCAGTTGCAAGAAAAGGACATAGCGATAGAAGAGTTGAAGAAACTTATTCCCAAAATGGGTGGGAAGTTATGGAACATAAAGTTGTGAAACCTGTTGTTCGACAACCCAATGCTTACAAGGATCCAAAGCCATCTATCTTAGGAAAACCGACTCCTTTCTCCAATTCTTCTCATGTAAAATCTAGGTTACCCCCTCAGACTGATGTGCAACCAAGTGTTCCAAAACCATCCATATCACCCTATGTTCATCCATTTAGAAATCACACTCTTACTAAACCCAACCATGTGAATGCACCTAGCACTTCTAGGACTCCTCCAAAACGTGTGACATTCGCGTCTACAAAAGAATCTGTAGGTTCCAATGACTTAGTTCATACCAACAACCTAGAGATGCTAAGCAAAAAGGGCAGATTCAGAAAGACAAACCCATGTATTCAAAACCTAGTTCACTAAATTCTGGTAGAGTTCAACACACTCCTAATGGTTGTAAACCAAAACCTAGGATCCATCACCAACAATCTAGGAATTGGAAACCATCCATGAATAGTCGTGTTTCGAACACTAAGCCTGAACGATTTGGAAAAACATGGAATACAAGTACTTTCGTAACCCAAATTCATGTATGCCCCACTTGCAAGAAGGGCATTCACAATGGAAATCATGACCATTACATTCTGCAATACCTCTGTGAGGTCAAATCTCGTTCCTTTGCATGGAGATCGAATACAGAATCCCATAAGACAACAAGGAGATACAACCCCGTCGCAAATAAAATCACTAACACCATATCTGAAACGTGGATTCAAAAAGGACATGGTTTCTCTCCAAAGAAGTCTTTCGTTGTGCAAGAGAAAACTACTCCTAGATCTAGTCTTCAGTGGAAACCAGCGGGTAGGATCTTCAAGGAAGTTGGTCTTAAGTGGATTCCAATAGAGAAGAGTGATGAAACCTATGCTAGCACGAATGCGAATTTTTTGGCCGTAGGCAAGGAATTTGTTACTCCTAGCACTAGTATTTGTGCGAACTCTTCTTCTGTTATTCTAGGTACAACAGTGGATTCTAAACCCACTTCTTCTTCTTCAAAGGGTTCCAATTCTGTACATTCTATATCACCTTCTTCTGTTGTACAAAAATCTATTTTGGATTATTTTCGAAAAACTAAAAAATGCAAAAATAAAATAAAATGTAAATATCATAGAAAAACAAAATAAAAAATGAAAAATTTTCAAAATACTAAAAATATTCTTCTCGACATGTCTTCAGTATCGATAATATGGACGCCCCTAGAAATGTCGCTCAATAACGACACGGAGGTGTACATAAAGCTCGGATGAAAGTTGTAAATATTTTTCAAAACATGTCATTTCATTGATTTGCAATTACTTTAGATTGTGACTCATGCTTTAATGAAAGGAAATTTGATCACGGATGATAACTTATCCTTAATAACGGGAAAATAAAAATTTCTCATTCGTGAGCTTTTGATAAAATCATTCAAAGTTTTTAAGCTCATGTAAACGACTTACAGTTAAATGTCAAACTGTGACTCGAACTTCAAATAAAGGAACGTGTATCTTTAAAGATAACTTATCCTAAAAATGGGTAGAGAAATCTATCACGTGTTGAGCTTGTCGCAAAAAATTCAACATTTTGAGCTCAACACTATGGCTTGTAATCACTTTCAGATTGCAACCCGGTTCTATATTCACAGGGGAGTGTACGATTTTGTGCGCTTACCCTCAACAAAAGAAGAGAAATCTTCTTACACTTGAGTGGATTCGTCAAGACATTCAAAATCTATGAACTCAAGTTTATGCTTTAGAAATACCATGTCGCCAAAAAGAAATGGTTTTTGAAAAGCGTTGAACATAATTTTTTCAAGAGTTTTTCAATGATTATTTAAAATATTTCAAAAATTGTATGTTCAGCAATACCTATCCTCAAAAGTTTAAAGTGGATCATATCCTCGTAATGATAATTTAATTGGATAAATTTTTGAGGGGGAGCTTTCCTAATTCATGCTATGTTTGACACATTTTTCTCCCAAAGATTTTCAAGACTATTATTTTTAGCAATATATTTTAATCAAATTTGGTATCTCTAATATCAAATGGATTTATATTAGAGATAGGGGAGAAAATGTGATTAAAATGTGATCTAAAGACTCATGCACTTTAACTCTTACCCACATGTGCTAAACACTTTTGATTATCGATGCACATGTGAAGGGGGAGGATTTCTGAAATAACAAAACTAGCAAGGTGTTAAATGTTTTTTTAAACACTTTGTTATAATTTAAAGTGGTTTTATGGTTACGATCTCATACCCACAACATCTTTAATTCAAGACGTTATTGGTGTTAAAAGGGTGGTTAGGTATTTGTCCTATGATCCAACCAGAACTGGAGGGATCTTCCCAGGGACAATCCAATAGATCATTATAAGTCCTTAGGAAAGATGGAGTAGAATGTGAATATAGATGAATGCCGACTAAGTACTGAAGATAGCATTGAAATAATCACAACAAGTTGCTAGTAATGATGTCTTGGTAAGCATTGAAGGGGTTGAAGAATGAAAAATAAATGTAAGGATAAATGGTGTAAAGAAAGAAGCCCTCCATACAACTTAGGCAGAAACCGGGTCAACACATCATGAAGACAACGCATCATGGACCTAGTGATGTAACGCACAACCCCTCCCTAGCTGACTCTAGCTTCTCTCAGAAGAAGTTTGTTTTATTGTCACGGAGACCAACACGACTTTTATTAACTTTCTCACTCCGAGATAGTTGATATTGAAAGGTGGCATCTGCTCCAGCCTCCGATCACTAAAAGTGCACTAATCAAGTCTAGATCCAAGAGATCAATCAAATCTCGTTAGGACACACGGAATGACGATAAATAGAGTCCTACGCTATATCTTGCTATATTGCTAGAACACTCAGAGTGATACTACTTAGTATTCACAATGATGAGTGGAAATCCTCCCAGTGTTAACATCAAACAGCACTGCGGTAGGTCATGTGTAAGATTCTTTATGAATTAAACATATGTAAAACTGAAGTGGTTTGATTCTTAATTGACTCAAACGTGTTTCAGATTTCTACGCAATATCTTTATGATCTTGCCAAAACATTCAGAGTGATACTCATTAGTATTCACACCGACGAATGGAAATCCTTCTAGCGTCAACCTCAAACAACGCTACGATAGGTAACTTGCGAGATTCTTTATGAATCTAGCTTGTGTCAATTGGAAAGCAACAATGGTAAGATTCTTTATGAATCAAACTTGTTCCAGGAATTTGAATTGATGACTTTAATCAAAGGATATTTATCCAATTGATTCACACTTTATGTTCATAGTCTTGCTTTGAGACGGTCGAGTAAAGAGAACGACTAGTACAGCTACGAAACCCTGTCAATGAGACTCTTAACTGAATCTACCTAATCACAGGTACGATATTTAATATCATATAACGGTCTTCACCGAGCGGAGGTAAAACGCTACCGATTTAGGACAATGTCAAAGCCATTCAGTCTGTGTCTATGTTTTGTCTCGAGAAGGTGGCGTTACGGTGTACTCAGCAAAGTCAAAGATTCAATACCACATACTCATGCCCAGAGACATATTCAACAATCAAGAAAGCAAAAGTCTTCCGCAACTCTGATGTTCAGAATCTTCCTTAAAAATTAAGGTAGAGGAATGACCTCTCTTCAAAGGAGATTGTTAGCAAGCTTTCAAGATGGTACAAAGTATGAGCATGTGGATGAACACACAAGATCGCAAGATGGCAAAGACAAGTCAAGATTGATTTGAAGATCTCAAGATAAAAGATAAAGTCGTAAGACAACGACAAAAGCTCAAAGATCAAAGCAAGCTTTCCAACCACTTCTCTCTACTTTCACTCACTATTTTCTCTCTCTAGAATTCATCCATTTTCTTACTTTCTATCTTGTCAAATAATATAAGACAACATAAACATAATGTATAAAATAATTGTGAAACATTTTCAATGAGGTATGAGTTATAATCGTCATTTATTTCAATTAACTACATATAAAATACATTTACCCAAACATAACATATAATTGAGGTTATATATTCTTTTATTTTTGAACGACGAATTAGTAGTTAGTGATTCGAGCTTACAGTGACATCCAATTGGGCAATATGCAAGCCTCGAACCTTCTCTTTAGGGGATAAACCCCACTCCTGTTTCTATTTAATTCGGGCCCATGAAGGTTCTTAGTGAGACTTAAACTCGACACCTCTCCAATAATACCTCCCCAAGGTTACCTTTGGTGGCCAACTGAGCTAGCTCAGTTGGTTGAGGTTATATATATATTCTATTTTTAGATGTCGACCTTTTTAATACTTACTCAACCAAAACAAGACCTATTTATTAAACAAATTATACAGGTTGACTTATTTTTAACCCAAACATGTTTATCCTTAACCCAAGCCTATTTAAATTTGTGTCAGGTTCGTGTCGTTAATCGTATCATGTCAATAATTGCCACCCCTATATATAAGGCAAGCTGGCTTTGAAATAAATTGTTTGTACTCTACCTTGTATACTCTATCTATCCGTCTCAAAATTAGTTTCACTCGATAAATAACTCATAATTAAAATATATATATTTTTTAGAACTTTATCTCTTACTTTTAAATAGAATAACATTTTCATTTTCAGTTTATTTAATTAAAATTTTTTTTAAAGTTTGTAGTAATAATTTTAAACCAAACGAATATGGTAAATTTAATCAAATTTCTTTATTTAATTTTAGTAGTAAACAATTAAATTAAACATCTAAAAAATAAACTATTCATCTAAAACAGCAAAAAAAAGTAAAAGCATAATTTTATGCCCATCTGTTTTTTAAAAAAATCTATTCAATTTAATATCTATTTTTGTATTAAAAAAGTGACTAACTTTTATTTTCGGATAATAAATTAAGAGTAAATTACATGTTTGCTCCTTGTGGTTTGCCAAAATTGCATGTTTGCTCCCCAACTTCATTTAAATGCAGGCAGCCTCCCGGAGGACGAAGGTAAGTAGCAACGAGCCTCCCTGGATCTAACTCTCGTTAAAAGGTAATATTTCTGTGGGGTATATTTCGTAATTCGCTTATTAATTATATTAGACCCGCTTTGGTACATGGGTTTACCCATATCACTCGGTTATAACCCATTTCATATTAAACAGATTGCACCAAGCTTTTCATATTCCAGTTTACCATTCTCAAACCTCCCCAAATTTTGTTAATCATGGAGGATCCTGTTCCAGACTTCTTCATAAGAGCCGAAGGTGAAGAATTTTACATTGCGATATATGGTAAGTTGTTTATTCATTGTTTAATTTCAAGATTAATTACCCAAAAAATTTTAATTCACCCTAATTATTATGTATCCAATTCTGACCATCGTTACTTTCTATGTTAACAGATGTGTATGAACAATTGTTTAGCATTAAATGTCACTACTATGGAAGGTTTAGTGATGGCCCGAACTTAGAATACATTGAAGGTGAGATTTGTTTTGTTGATATGGTGAATATGCATGACTTTAGTTATGCTATTCTGAATACGGTTATGAATAGTTTAGGTTATGAGATGGACAATCAATTACTTTTCTACTATAAGGTTCAACTTAAGACTTTAGAAGTTGGTGTAAAGCCTTTGGTTAGTGATGCTGATTACCAAAACTTTTTAAGTTATGTTCATTTGCACAAGTTTATGTATGTGTATGTTGAGGTAGTTGAGAAAGAAGATGAAAGTGAGAGTGGGTCTGAAATGGAAAATGATCCTGATAATGATCTTGTGGATGATGAACATGTAGTTGAGGATGTAGAAGTTAACATGAGTGAGTTCAATTTTGAAGTAGCTGACAATGATCCTATGGTACCTAAGGTTACTTTGAATGAAGATACCTTAGAGGTTTTAGATTTTGATTCACTGGAAAGTGACATAGAGGATGTCCCAAAAAATGCAAGAAGACTAGGTCTTAGAAAGTTAAAGAAATTGCACTCATCAGCCAAATTTTATGTAGGAAGAGAGTTTGCTAACAGAGATGTTGCTAAACAATTGATTAGAAGCTATGCTGTTGAGAGTAGGAGAAACTTGCATTTTAAGAGGAATGATCCAGTAAGAATTAGGGTAGTTTGTAATGGTAAAGTTCCTAGCAAAAATCATAAAAGTGAGAAAATACAAGGGGCAAATGAGGACAGTGGTATAAGTTTTAATAAGTTAAATGGGCTTTCAGAAAAGGATAAAATATGCTGTCCATGGTTGTTGTACTTATCAAAAGGTGAAAAGGGAAAGTGGGTCATAAAAACATTCAAAGATGATCACCATTGCTTGAAATCTAGAAAGATAAAGTACTGTACATCTACTTTTCTTTCCAAACACATCACAGATCTGCTGATTATGAATCCAAAAAACCCTGTTAAAGCTGTTCAAGAACAAATGCAGAAAAGGTTTCATGTTGCTATTTCAAAGGATAAAGCCTTTAGGGCTAAGGCAAAAGCAGAAGTTTATTTGAGAGGTGATGTTAAGGTTCAATATTCTTTATTGAGAGACTATGTAATGGAGTTAAAGAGGTGTAATCCGGATACAACTTGTAAGATTGATGTTTATGTTGAAGAAAATCATGAAAGTCCAACTAGGATGTTTAGGAGAATCTATGTGTGTTTAGGTGCTCTGAAAAGGGGATTTAAGGAAAGTGGAAGGGAATTACTAGGTTTAGATGGTGCCTTCATGAGAGGACATTATCCAGGTCAAATGTTGACTACTGTGGGGGTGGATGCAAATAATGGCATCTATCCTGTTGCTTATGGAATAGTTGAATCATAAAACCAACATTCATGGACATGGTTCTTAAAGTCTCTAGCTGATGACTTGGATCTCTACACCAACTCTAATTTCACCTTCATCACAGATAGACAAAAGGTAATGGTTTACCTTAAAAATTTCTTGTAAGTGTTTAGTTTATTTGTGAGTTTGTTTTATTTTTAACAAATCTGATGGTTCTTGTAGGGATTGTTACCTGCACTTGAGAAGTTGTTTCCTAGTGCTGAGCATAGGTACTGTGTTAGGCATATATATGAGAACATGAACCAGACATGGAAAGGGGTTGAGTACAAGGAAATGTTGTGGAAGTGTGCATCATCAACAACTACTGTTTTGTTTGAACAAAACATGAAAGAGTTGAAAGATTTCAACTTAAAAGCATATCAATGGCTTAAAAAAATACCTGCTGAGCATTGGAGTAGAGCTTATTTCTCTGGTAAGTGTCATATCCTTTAAATTTTAAACATTAAACTTATGTAACTTAATTAGTTGTCTAATGAATAACATTTTCCAAAAATTATAGGTAGAGCCCATTGTGACCTATTAATAAACAATGTTTGTGAGGTCTTCAACAGACAGTTGTTAGATGCTAGAGACAGCCCTATAATTGCAGCCTTAGAACATGTGAGGGAATATCTTATGAAAAGGATTGTAATTGTGCAAAAAGTTATTGAAAAAAGTGATGGCCCATTGACCCCTACTGTTGCTAAGGTGTTTGAAAAGATTAAGACTGCTGCTAGTGAGTGCAAAGTTGATTGGAATGGGTCTGATCTTTACCAGGTTAAGGGTTTCCTACAAGAACAATATGTGGTTAACTTTCCTCAAAAGACATGTTCCTGTAGGAAGTGGGAGATATCAGGAATACCCTGCAAGCATGCAGTTGCTGTAATACATGATATGATAGACAATGGTTATGATGTAGGCATACCTGAGGATTGGGTCCATGAATCATACAAATTGGCCACTTGGAAAGCTGTGTATTCACACAAGGTTAACCCTGTTAATGGCAGAGATTTATGGGCCAAATTTGACTGTCCAACCACTCTTTTGCCACCAAAAATTCATCCACAGATTGGGAGACCATCAAGAAAAAGAAAGAAGAGTAAAGGAGAGATTGTGTTGGTGAAAGGTAATAAACTAAGCAGGGCTGGTAAAGGGATTACATGTGGTTTGTGTAAAAGTGCAGGGCACAACAAAAGAAGCTGTGATATGAAGAATGTTGCTGTTGGTGCAAGTAATGCAGGGAAAAGGAAGAATGCTGCTGTTGGTACAAGTAATTCAGGGAAAAGAAAGAATGCTGATGTTGGTACAAGCTCTGGTGCTAGAACAAACAACACACAGCCAACACAACCAAGCCAATCTGCTGCTATTGGTACAAGCTCTGGTGCTGGAACAAACAACACACAGCCAACACAACTAAGCCAATCTGTTGTTGTTGGTACAAGCTCTATTGCTAGAACAAACAACACACAGCCTACACAACCAAGCCAATCTGCACAGGCAAATAATCAAGGATCACAGGCTCATACTCAACCTTCACAAACTGATATGATTAGAAGCCCCAGCAGAAGAACAAAAAAGAGTGCCTGCAGAATTAATCTTTAATAGTCATGCTAATGACTTATGTTGAATGTTTCATGTTATTGACTTATGTTATTTCCTTGTTTTCATGTGAGGCCATTATCCAGGTCTAGACTTATGTTATTTCTTTTTTTTGGAAAAACAGTTGTAAGACTATTGCAGTTTGCTACAAACCTTATGGTATGCATAATATTTGATGGTTACATTGGTCTTTCAATTTTCTTGACCCAATTTTCTGGTCAAAGTCATGCTAAGATTTGTATTCTTTTCACTTAGACCCATTGTAAACCGTGTCACATTGGTCTTTCATTTTTGTTGACCCATTTATATTATCTGACCAAGTAGTTGAACAGATGGAGTTAATTGTCACATTAACTTTTCTACTTACCACACAACATAAATACTACCAGGGTAATGCCATTGTTTCATCAGTTATTTTCTAAACACCACACAAAAATGTCACACCTTCCACCTTTTGGATCAAAAGAAAGACCAAGATCATGTGTAACAGCAAGTGTTGCAAGAATGTTTAAGGAAGGGGATGTCACAGATGAGTTGATAGAATAGTATGGCTATGTGGATTTCTATGAGTATCTTGATGATGATTACTAGCATAACTTTAAATATCACAGTAAGTCTGCTGCTATAACTTTAGATGACACAAGTACTGAAACCTTGGATGACACAAGTGATGAAAGCTTAGATGAAACAAGTGATGAAGGCCAATCATCAAAGCCTAACATACCTGTTGCTAGCAAATCCAGTGATGTAAGCTTAGCTGGTAAGTACATTCCTCTTTGCCAAAGGACCTCATCAAAGACAATCATCAAAAGCCCTAAAGCCATCATTGGGGTCGTGCTAGGACTACCCTGTCAAAGGACTTGGTCTTTCATTGAAGAAAAACTTAGGAAGAGGCCTTTGAACAACAAGGATGGAAAGGACAAGGGAAAAGGCAAAATCTAAAGTGCTTTGTTGCTTGTGTTATTTCACTTTTATTTGTATGCTTATCTACCTTTAAGTTCATGTTTAGTATACTGATGTATTTCTGTTTTGGGACTACAATGTAATGGCTTTTATGGAATGAATGAATGCATTAGCTTATAATCAATAACATAACATTAGCTTATAAACAACAACATAACAAAAGTCATGACATATCATAATATGAACTTCATTAAGGAAAATTATTGACCAGTACAATAGCTGGTCAATTAGTTCAATACAACATAATATTAGTCAACCATTGACACATTACATCAAGTAGCAGAAACAAAAAAACAACCAACTGCAAATCAAACAAATCTTCAACCTTCGATTACCAGCCTCCATTGCATTCAATGATTCTTCAAGTGCATTTCTTGATCTTAACAACCCTGGAATAATCGCTACAGCTCGAGCACACATTGGGGGATCAACCTACGAAAAAAATTGACAAGTATTATAAAGACAACAATGAAATCTTCTTTCAGGATTAGTGTTTGTCCATGATGTACGAACAATGGATTGGTTCCCACAAAAGCAGTTCATATTTAGGGTTTGTGTGTTTTTTATAAAAGGGGATTTGATCTATGCGTGTGTTTGTAAATGTGTTAAGGAAGGTTATTTAATTGCAAACCACAGGGAGTAACAATGCAATGAATTTAAGTTAGGTTAAAAAGAAATTATGAAAGGACATCAATACCCTTGAACAAAGAAAAGTTAACTAGCAAAAAGTAACGAGAGTTAGATCCAGGGAGGCTCGTTGCTACTTACCTTCGTCCTCCGGGAGGCCGCCTGCATTTAAATGAAGTTGGGGAGCAAACATGCAATTTTGGCAAACCACAGGGAGCAAACATGCAATTTCCTCATAAATTAATTATGACTAACTTTATACTTACTCTTATATTTAATACATAAATTAATTACTTATTTAAAAAGAAATTTACTACGTATGAAAATAAAAGTAAAATTTTCCGTTAGTTACAAATATCATAATTTGTAAATTTTTATTTGTGAACAAATTTTTTCAAGACGAGAGTATGTAACTCTACAAATATTTACCCAATTTTATATGGCATGCACGTAGATAAAACACCGATCTCTCGACGTAATGAGTGACGATAATAGCTCAACTTCTACGTTTATCGAAATTTCAAACTCACATATTTCCAACTTTGTGAAAGATATAATAATAATAGGTGTTTTAAAAAATGGTAGTGAAGATCGTAATGTATCTCCCTCGTTTTCCACTTGTGATAATTAACATATTCTCTTGACTTCTACGTTTATTAAACTTTAATCTAACATGTTCTTTACGTTGTGCAAAGATATAATAATAATAAGTGTCTCTAAAAATTAATGAAAATCGTATAGTATCTCCCTCGTTTTTCACTTGAGATCCTCAATTTCTCTTGCAACATCATGTGTCAGATGTTATTTTCAAGGATTCTAAGATCCGAATGATACTCATGATTATTTTTATATTTGCAAGGTTAAAACCGTAAAAGCATATCCGGATTTTAAGTGTACAATAATGTCGTTTTTTTAATAACACTTGTCTGTTTTTTAAGTTTTTGAAATAAAAGAAAAAAAGAGAAAAGTTAATGAACAGAAAAAGGTGAACAAATTTAATGTTTTATATCGTGTTTTCGAGTTAGGAGAGAAAAGAAGTGATAAATAATGATTTTATATTTATAACTTTTAATTATATATAAAAGTTATGTTATAAGGTCATTTAAGTCATTATATTTAG
This sequence comes from Glebionis coronaria, assembly GCA_025667525.1. Lineage (NCBI taxonomy): Eukaryota > Viridiplantae > Streptophyta > Magnoliopsida > Asterales > Asteraceae > Glebionis > Glebionis coronaria. Next base: position 549,640,910 of record CM046880.1, read on the forward strand.
TGAAAGCTTCTTGAACACGATTTTATTTTATTTTTTCTCACTTTATAGAGCCCCGGAACGCAGCATTAGGAGATATTTGGAATTGCTTATTCAAAATAGATTATTCGTTTTGAAAACTATTAATCAGATAATCAGTTGTTACGAAACGTGATTTTGAAATATAGTGTTCGCGTTTGATTATAGTGTTTGATAACGAAATAATTAGATAATCATTAATTTTAATGTTTGGCAAAAAATTTTTTTTTTTAATAATTTAACTATTGAAATGACTAAAAAGAACATTATTAGTATTAAAGGTAGGTGAGAAGATATTGTATATACAGTAGAAACTCGATAAATTAATACTCGATTATTTAATAAACTCTCTAAGATAATATTTTTTGCTGGTCACGACTCGGAGATAGGGTGCTAAATTAATAATTCACTAAAATTATAAGATAATACATTTTTGATAATTTCTTTAGACCCCATATAAAATATAAATTAATAATTCCTTATATATAGCATATTACATGAATGATTTATGAAGGTTTCTTGAAAAATGACTCAATTGTCTTTTTGTTTTTGTTGAAATCAATTCCTCTTGAATCCCGTCTCTAATTTTCCTTAGCATGGTAAGAACTTCTGATGTTGTTTTCTCATAGCTCAACAAGAAATTGTTCAATGTGATTGCCGCTTTGATAGCTTCGTTTCGCGAAGGGGGCTCCATTGTAGAACTTTCATCATCTTTTTCATCGATATCATCTTTATTAATTCCATTAACGCTTTCAATAATTTCTTCATCAGTCAACAACTGTGCAACTACATTTTCTTCTGGGTGAGTCAGAACATCTTCGACATCCATTGCATTGCGATAACCCAACTCTTTGATCAAATTCTGGATTTCTTGAGTGCTTTCACAACCTTCATCTGAGTTCTCAAAAGTCATGTTATCTGTTGATCGAAGTTTACAATGACGAAAGCAGTTCGCAATTGTATTTGCACTAACATCCATAGTCCATACTGAAATTGCAAGATTCATTGCATCTAATGCATTTATTTTTGCTGGATTTGGAACCCCTAATTCATAACCCTCTAAAAGACTTCTATCAAATCGACGGAGATAATGCATTTCAAAAGCTCGTATGATCCCCGTGTCACAAGCTTGAATTTTTGAAGTTGTGTTTGGTGGCAAAAAAAATAATTCAACATTTCGTATACAATAATTAAGTGGAAGCTTGAAAGGTGTTTGTAAACTAAGTATTCTACTATAAATTAATAAAATATTAATTAATATATAAATTAATAGTTATTAATTTATCGATTAATTAATAACTCTTTTAATTAATAAATTTTGATGGTCCTAAATTTATTATTTTATAGAGTTTCTACTGTATTTGAGGTTATTGTTGTAAATTCTCAAATCATATATGCTTGAATAAAACTGCGTTTTTCAAAAAGTAAGTATCCGTCTAGTCTTGCAAAACTTCATTTTGAGCCATTCAAAACGCATATAAGTGCTTATTCTTTTTTTTTTTTTGCCAAACACTTATTTTAAATTAGCTTCATTTCAAAATGAAATAAGTAGGTAAGTTGGTTCACAACGCAAACACAAACACAAACACCCCCTAATCTAACAATTACAGTACTACATAGAGTTGAGATCAATTACGGTAATTTAACATATACCCAATCAACCATTTATATTCACTTATTATATTTTAAAGCCAATTTTCCACCTTTTAAAAAAAATTATATCTCACAAACGGTAAATCGTCAAACGACATATATACGCTTTTACCTAGCAATCTATTGAAATGAATATACAACATATTATATATGCTCGGGATTTATAGCTACATCCTTACACTTAAGTTTATTAAAACTCACATAATTACTAATAAACTGAATTAAAAGGATCAACAAAACATGGAGCTTCATTTAAGCACTCATATATGAGGGTTTTTATTTCGCCATTGTTCTTGAGCATATAAACAACCATGAATTTCAACAATTCTAACCAACTCCTGACGTAGCAAACATGTTAAAGAAAATAGTTAACCAAGTTTATGTTATCACAAAATTTACTTAAAGTGAGTACATACAAGGAGGGCTACAACAATTTGGTTGTCAAAACAAATAATCTCACAAACGGTAAATCGTCAAAGGACATATAGTACACCATCGCAACGAAAATTAAATAATCTTTCAAATGAGGGGCACATGTATAAATTTTCGACAAATCTTTTTTTTTGTCTTAAAAAATCATATATGATTCATATCACGAATCATATATGATTTCCAAAATCATATATGAATTCATAAAATCATATATGTATCGTGATACGAATCATATATGATTTCAGAAAATCATATATGTATCGTTATACGAATCATATATGATTTCAGAAAATCATATATGATTTCAGAAAATCATATATGATTTCAAAAAATAATATATGATTTTCTCAGGAAAAAAAGTTCGTCGAAAGTATATACATTTGCCCCTCGATAGAAAGATTATTGAATTCTCGTCGCGATGGTATGTTTCGTTTTACGTAACGATTTGCAGTTTGTTAGTTATTTTTTTAAATGATGTAAGCGCGGTGTTTTTTTAAATTAATGGATGTGATTGATTGATTGAGTTACTGTTAAAAAATTGTATACATTGAACTTTTTTCTTAGTATATATACACAAAGTTCTATGAATGATTTATTAAAAATGTTATATTAAAATTTAAATATGTAATATTTTAGAAGATTAGAACCTTATTTTTTAAAAATATTGTTGATTCAAAAGTTGGAATGGACCACGGCTGACCTGAATTAGGCTTAATTCATGTATTAGGACCCCGACTCTTGCACAAATTGAACTTGTATGAAAACCCTACACTCTAAAGAACAAACGTCGTTAGGCTTATCGTGTGATTGTCTCTCACAATTAGACTCCAACGTGAGAGTAAGTAATCGGTTTGATTGAGATAATCAGTGAGGGTTTAGAGGTTGTGTAAATCGTACCTTTTGTGGAACCGAGGGGTTCCTCATATACTCGGTGAAACCCTAGTTGGGCTTACCGAATCATGCGCCCTAAGTAAAGGATATTTACCATATACACCGAGATCCTTATCATCTAAATAAGGAGAGTGTATACCCCTTCGTCTTAGGAGAATCATAGTCCCAATTCGACTATGGCCTGAGTGCGTCTTTTCGTGATGCCGCGTGCGACAACAGCCTATTGGGCCTCGTGGGCTTTAGGCGCTGTCCATTTAACCCAAACGGTAGTACCCGTGGGTTGGGCTCATAGCCCGACTAGGGACTATACATCATCGTGTCCCTCAAGTCTAGTAGTCACAGGTCATATCGCGGTATAAAAGAATTCAGTCACGCTTGAAGGAAGTTAACCGCACTTGAAACTGAGTTGGTAACAAAAAGGAGCGTACCCAAAAAGTTTTAAACTTTTTCCCGCCAAAAACCTATACCTACTTCCCTCCAAGTTGGTCACTCACTCGGTAAATGTGAAAAACGTGTGACATGTCATCTAACCGATTCATATTCCACCATTTGATTAGGCAAGTGGACGACACGTGGCGTTCATCTAAGAACGTGATTATCAAACCTAGGGGAATATAAACCCCTAGTCCCCTTTTCACTATGTTTCACATAGTGAAAACCTCCAGCCGCCATTAATAAAACTTTAGATCTAGCACAGGGTCATCATCCAAAGAAGGTAATCACACCGTCACTTTACCATATTCTGATGAATCTTCATCCCAAAGTACTGGAACTGCAATGGCACATAGGGAATTTCCCCGTTGTAAAAGTAGTGGTATACACAAAGTTTTTTGAATTTGCAAACAACTGTGTACCTTTGTCGCGGTTTTTGGTAAACGTTCTCACATACCACCGCATTTACATATCTCAGCTGCACTGCATAGGTACATAAAAAATATCTAATTTTGAAATAAACTTCAATTTTTTAGCCATAGAGCCCACCATCAACCTCTTACGTGCTTTTTATAACCTCGCATGGACGAATGGGTGGATCTCATTCTCCAAGCACGCATGACGTTTATAGTGCTATGAAGAAAAACTTGATTCACTAAAGTACTGGAATGACAAGTTATTTTGGACCGATGATGTTATATTCCCATTTGACTTTGAGTTCCTGACCTAAGAGACCATAAGTAGAGATGAGCGTCCTGACCTTGGCACGTACAATGAAGGGGATGTCAAGGTAATAAATACCAACCGCATTCCCATAAGGGCGTACCCAGAAGCATTCCTATACATTATTGGGTGAAGTCATCACACTACATTGCGCGGGGATGAAGTACCGTAGTTCTATGATGATGATGACTAGGGCCAGTGTTCGTCCTTCTCCGTTTTATTTCACTTTGTAAGTATTTATGGTTCTTTATACTAACTTGAAGCGTACTCATTTGTTTTGAAAAAATGGATTTGTTTCAACTTGTGAGGGACCATTAGCCTAAAACTGTCACGATGGAACCGCGATCGTTCTTGCTTGGATGGCAGCTTGTGGGTGTTGCTGTTGCGAGGTGCACGATGGACATGGAGATCCATGAGTCTAGTTCGTCGGAAGATCAACATGTTAGCCCTATATTTTATATAGTCGAACAAGAATGTAATAGGTCATCTTAGTCGTTAAAGGTCTTGTATTGTAATAGGTTAGTCGGGTTAATCGGGCTTGGACTTTAAGCTAATATTGTCTAAGTTAGGGGATATATGCCCAAGTGTAAGCCAAGCCCGGCCCAAGAAACAAGCCAATGAGTCCACCAAGCTCATGGGTATATAAACCATCTTCCATGTGTGGAAGAGGGTGTTGGTTACCATTTACTTTCTCTCTCTAGTTTATGTTTTAACCATCCACCATCTCTCTAGTTTCTCTCTCTACTTTCTTCTCTTTCTTTCTCGAGATCTACTCTAGATCTTGTGTTATGGATTGAAGTGAGATTAACATTTGGTATCAAGAGCCTATAGTGGATAGGTGATTGAAGATTCGTGGTTGTGTTCTTATTAATTTTGTGAGGTATTTGATCCTATAACCCACGTCCTAAATTTTTTTATGTGTATTTGTTGTTCCAAGTGATCCACATATCTTCTACATAGTTGTGGTAGAAATTTGGGTGCTTTGGATTGGTTAAAATCACGGATTTCTAAGCAAAAATCTCATTTTTTCTTTCAAAGTACGAAATAGTACCTATATTGCGACACATCTGCTTGAAATTCCATCGCAATATCCTAGGGTTTCTGGATTGCGACACTTATTGCGATATATATTGCGATAGGGTTTCTGGATTGCGATACATATTGCGATACACATTGCGATACATATTCCGATAAATATTGCGATACATTTGTGTGCATTGCGACAGAACATTTGTGTACATTGCGACAGAATATGTTTTTGGTATTGCGACAAGTTTAAGTTTGGTATTGCGACGAATCAAAGTGTGGGATTGCGAAGGTTAAGCTTTTTCACATTGCGAAGAATTGATTTGAAACATTGCGAAGCTTGATACTTGACATTGCGAAGATTGTAACTTTTGGGTATTGCAAAGTTTGGGAATTTGAGACATTGCGAAGAGTTGAGTCTTTTCAAACATTGCAAAATCTTTTCCAATCTTTGACATTTTTTCCTTGTAAAAAATTTCGAATCGTGCAATTTTTTTTGGTCTTGGAATTTTTTGACTTCTCGTGACCACATTGTTAAGGGATTTCATCAATCTTTTCGGAATTGACAACCACACCTCATCACAACACATCCACTAATATCCTAATCCATTCACAAGTATTCATCATGTCAAACAACAACAACAATGCGACTGCTAATCAAATTCGTTTGGACCAAGGTGGCAACGATAACCCACCTGTGCTGACAGCCGGTTGCTACGTTCAGTGGAGATCTCGTTTTCTAAGATTTCTCGACACTAAGGAAAACCGAACCGCTCTTCGTCATTGTCTTTATAATGCACCTCCAATTTTTGAATTCAGACCCTTTACCACACATGTAGAGGATGCTACTTCATCAAGTACACGAGTTATGGAGAATTTTGACACATGTCTCGCTGAGAAAAGAAAATCCTCCAAGCTGAAGCTGATGCTGTGAACTACATACTCACTGGGATTGATAACGATATCTATTCCACGGTTGATGCATGTCCTAATGATATGGAAATGTGGAATGCAATTCCTCGACTGAAGCAAGGTGAGTCGATCAATGTTCAAGATCTCGAGACTAATCCACTTTGGGAATTTGGTAAATTCACATCCGAAGATGGTGAATTCATTGACTCATATTACTCGAGATTCTAAAAAATGATGAATGATTTTGTCAAAAATCAGTGCACCATCTCCAATCATCATGCCAATGTTTGGTTTTTACTTCAACTCAAACCGGAATGGCAAAGGTTTGTGACTTTAGTTAAACAAAGGTAAGATATCAAGACTATATCTTATCACAAACTTTATGATGTCTTGAAACAACATCAGAATGAAGTGAATGAACTTAGGACTGAAAAGGCAGAACGGTCTGCTAACTCTATTGCTTTTGTGGCTGCTACTTCAACAAAACCCGTTCACCGTCAAAAAGTACCTTCACATTCCTCAAAGTCATCAAGCTCATCCACCAAACCTATGGCTACTGCTAGAAACAAAGCAAAAGAAATTGTCCCCACTCCACCTCCAAAGTATGACACCATGTAAGATGGAGACACTGATGATGAACAAACTTCAAGGGACAAGAAGATTGAGGAACTCATGTCTTTACTCACCAAAACTTATAAGAAGATCTACAAACCTACCAACAAAAACCTCAGATCATCATCCAATGCTAGATATAAGGAAGTTGATCATGCACCTAGGTATGATCGTGAGGCTAGGTATGATAATTAGAGGATGCCGAATAAAGTTGGGGCTAGAGATAATGTAGGCACTCCGGTTGTGCAAAAGAATGGGATTCAATGCTTCAATTGCAAGGGTTTTGGGCACATGGCCAGGGAATGCAAAAAGCATAAACGGGTTAAGGATTCTGCATATCACAAGGAAAAGATGTTGATGTGTAAGAAAGAAGAAGCAGGGATACCACTCACAGCAGATGAAGTTTATTGGCGTGATAACACTGATGATGAAGCCGATGATCAAGAGTTGGAGGCACATTATGTGTACATGGCAAAGATTCAAGAAGTGATTCCAGAGACTGTTGACAATTCTGGACCTATCTATGATTCTGAGCCAATTGAAAAGGTACCATCATACGATAACTACAATGTGTTTGCTAATGAACGACGGCATCCTGAGCAACCCGAAAGCACCAGTGACACATATGTAATGGAGAAGGAGGATAGCAATATCTCTACGGATTCACAACATATGTGTAATTATGAGGAAATGCTGCTCGGGATACTGACTCGGATGAGGACCGTGATTTGTTGCGTCTATTATTGATTCTTTAAAACGTGAAATTAATGAAAACAAAGAGACTAATAAACGCTTGAAGCAAGCAAACACATCCTTAGCCGAGGAGATAGACAGGCTTAAAGAGTGTGATTATGTAAAAGAAGCTGATCGACGAGTTACTATAGCTAATGGTTTGGTATATGAACGTAAGGTGCTCAACGAACAATATTGTTCTGAAGTAACACATGAAATTCATATGTCAAAACAAAAGATATCGGAACTTGAAGAACAACTACTGCTGCATAAACTCCTGATTACTGAATTAGAGTCAGTTAACAAAGAACAAACTAAGCTTTATAAAATTCGTGAAGATAAGGATATTGAAAAGGTTCTTGCTTTGGAAAAGAGAGTCGAAACGTTAAACAACATTGTTTACAAAACGGGTCAATCTATTCAAACTATGAACATGTTCAATAGAAATATGAAAACGAGTTTTGTTAAGCCTGAATAACTCAAGAACGTTCAAACCATCAAGCCTGGTCTTTATGATATCGGTTTCTATAATGATAATGGTGCCCTTATGCTTTCCTCTGACTCCGAAGAAATCCTTCGTCGTGACGCAGAACGTCAATCCAACCTAAATGAATTCATAACACCCTATGATTATACCGCATGAAATGAGAAATATGTCATTAACTTTGTCCCTCAAAGAGAGCTTTCAAATGAACAAGAGTATTTTTCAAATATTCCACCAACGTATAATCACACGGAATCCAAAGTTTCTTCAAAAAGGGGTCTTAAAAAGTAGTCAATTTTATTAGAAAAGCGAATTTTGGATGAAAAACGTAAATGGGATGAAAAATGTAAAAGTGTTCAGCAATTTGAGTTTGTAAAACAAGGGGTTTTAAATATATACAAAGGTGTTGTCGATTATGAAACTAGTTTCTAGAGATACCGTTTGGAATATTAAACCTCACCCACAAGTAAAAGTCGTCACTCGACAATTTATTGTCCCCACCATCGATGATCTTTCAAATAATGTGGAAATGTTTTATAATGCTCTCACTGAGGAAATGACAACTGATTTAAGATATGTCAAATCTCTTGAAGATGAAGTTGATCTTCTTCAAACTAAGTTAAAGACACAAGAAACCCAACTTTCTAACGAAATTGATCGACTTTCGCGAGAATATTATTGTATTGACCATCTGAATGTTATTGTTGTTGATAAATGTCAAAATCTTGAGGTTGAGCTTTCAAAACAAACTGATTCAAACAAAGAACTTGAGAAAAGATTTTTTAATCTTGAGAAAAATTACCACACTCTTGAACTCTCTTTACAAACTGATGATCAATCTCATAATCATACAAAGCGTCAAGAACTTACAGCTTCTTTGGTTCGTCAACTAAATGAAAAAGATTTCGAAATAAATGATTTGAAAGCTCGGCTACAAGAAAGGGACATAGCCATCAGTGAGTTACAAAAACTCATTGAAAAAATGAAAGGAAAGTCTGTTTTGGGAAAACCATCTGTTGCTCGTCAACCGAATGCAGTTAAATGCCCCAAATCATCTGTTTTGGGAAAACCCTCACAGACTTTGTGTAAGCTAGGAAATGATAAGAGCACAAATGTGATAGCACCTGGAATGTATAAGATGAACACTAGGCCCACTCAAACTGGAACATCGCGGTTACCTCAGAATCTTAGGAAAACTAATCAACGTGTGTCTTCTTCTACAGGAGTAATTCCCACTACTATCGTTAGCAGACCACAACCTAAGAGCACTAGAATGAAAGATAAGGTCATACCTAACAATAGTCAAGGAAAGAAGATGCAAGTAGAAGACCACCGTAGGAATTTTAATTTTTCTAAGAATAAAACATTTGTAACTGCATGTAATGACGGTTTGAATGTTAAGACTTCGAAGGTTGAAATTGTTTGTGTTAAATGTGGAAAATTTGCTCGTGCTTTTAATCATGTTTCTTGTGCTCTTAATCATAATGACGTGAATGCTAGAACTAGGAAGCCTAATCTTGTGCCCACTAGTACTAGAAAACCCACAAGAACCGTGAACCAATCCACTGTCCAACCACTTAAGAAACTAAGTGCGTTAGAATCCACTACTCTACATAAACAAAACAGGTTAAGAAACTTTATGAGAACATAATTAGGACTTGTAAACGGGGGTACTCGAGATTTACACCACCCGAATACAAATGGGTACCTAAGATAACCACGATTGTAATTGGATCTATGAATGTTAGTTTGCCTCTAGAATCTAAAACTAGGTATACTAATATTTTGGAACCCACTTCTATCAAGGGCTCCCATTTGTCAAAATCAACATTGTCTCCTAGTTCTTATGCAGCTCGTCAAGATCATTCTCTTCATAATGGACTCTAGGTGCATAAACCACATGACGGGTAATCTCAAGCTTCTAATTAACTTCGTAGAGAAGTTTCTGGGTACGGTACGGTTTGGAAATGATCAGTTTGCACCAATAATCGGATATGGAGATTTGGTTCAAGGAAATATTACTATCACACGGGTTTATTATGTCGAAGGACTGAATCACTATTTATTCTCCGTTGGTCAATTTTGTAATGCAGATTTGGAAGTGACTTTTCGAAAAACTACTTGCTATGTTAGAGGCTACGATGGGAATGACCTTCTTACAGGTTCTCGTGGTTCTGATCTCTACACAGTAACTCTTCAAGACACATCTTCAACAAATCCAATTTGCTTAATGGCGAAAGCTTCATCCTCTCAAGCATGGTTATGGCATCAACGATTGTCACATCTCAACTTTGACACCATCAACTTGCTTTCGAAGAATGATATTGTGACCGGTCTTCCTAAGTTAAAATTCTTTAAAGATCATCTTTGTTCTTCTTGTGAGTTGGGGAATGATGAGATGACTTTTATACATGATCTCATCGGTCTTTTGGGCTTTAAATGCATCAAAGAAGTTGAGGTTGAGATGAAACATCATGGCAATATGGTCAAACCAACTATGGATCCTCATATGGGGAAATACATGGAATGAAGATGATGAAAAAGATAAAAGGCTCAACAACATAATCTAGACAACATATTATGGTGCGTGATAGAGCAAAAAGAAAAACTACTATACCTACAATATTTAGTGATGAAGGTAATGTATCATTGTCTAGACCATCAAGGTCTAGGGAAAAGATGATATGGTAGCTTATGCATTTTCTATTGCTAAGGAAGAAGATATGCATGAACCAATCACATTCTAGGTGGCGATTAAATCATGTGAAAAGGATGAGTAGGTTCATGCTATGGAAGAAGAGATGAGTTCTTTAAAGAAGAATCATACATGGGAGATGGTCGATCAACCAGTTGGTCAAAACCTTGTAAGTTGTAAGTGGTTATATAAGATGAAAGAAGAAATAAAAGGCGTTGAAAAACCAACCTACAAGGCAAGACTGGTAGCTCGAGGGTTTACACAACAAGAAGGGATTGACTATAATGAGGTATTTTCACTTATGGTTTAACATACATATATTAGTACGATTCTCTCATTAACTGTTTACGAGAATTATGATTTGGAACAACTTGATGTGAAAACGACGTCTTTTCATGGTAAACATGAAGAAACATTTACATGAGGCAACCATTTGGTTTTAAAGAAGGAACATGCGATAAGGTATGTTTTTTGAATTAATGTCATTATGGTCTTAAGCATTCCCCAAGGTAGTGGTACAAGCGATGTGATGTTTACATAGTAAGCAATGGCTTTAGTAACATTAGATATGACAACTGTATTTACTTCAAGGATTTTGCACCATGTATGTAGATATATCTATTGTTGTATGTAGATGATATGTTGATTGCATGTAAATCCAAGTCTAAGATCGAATATAGCAAGGGACTGATGCAAAAAAAATGTTTGATATAAAGGAACTTGGTCCAACTAGGAAGACACTTGATCTAGAGATAATCAGGGACACTGGTAGTCAAACCCTAAAGGTGTTTTAGTCGAGACACGTGCAGAAAATTCTAAATAACTATAAAATAGATAATCGCAAGTCAGTCGTTGTGCCATTGGAGCACACTTTAATGTATCTTTGAAGGATTTTTTGTCGAGTGACTCAGATGTGAAAAGAATGAGTAAGATCACATATGTGAATGTTATAGGTAGTTTAATGTACTTGATGGTTTGTACTAGACTGAATATTGTTAGCATTGTGAGCATGTATTTGGTGAATCTATAAAAATCACTATAAAGAACTAACATGTATTTTGAAGTACTTGAAGGGAAACGCTGATGTTGGTCTAGTGTATGATAGAGATCAAGGGAAGCACGTGGATGTTGATGATTTCGTGGATGCAGGTTATGCTAAAGACCCTAACATGACAGGTCGATAACCAGATACGTGTTTATGATATATGGCTCTATTGTCAGTTGAAAAGCAACTCTGCAACATGTTGTGGCATTATCTACTACCGAAGAGATATATATATATATATATATATATATATATATATATATATATATATATATATATATATATATATATATATATATATATATATATATATATATATATATATATATATATATATATATATATATATATATATATATATATATATATATATATATATATATATATATATATATATATATATATATATATATATATATATATATATATATATATATATATATATATATATATATATATATATATATATATATATATATATATATATATATATATATATATATATATATAATATATATATGGGGCTAAGTTTGACATATTAAAATAAAATGGCGCCATGTCATATCCTATGTGGCATTATCTCATTGGCTATGATAGACTAAAAAATGTCGGATGAAAAATTTAGGAAACAAAGATTGCTCAACATTTTTTCCTTTAATATAATTGGATGAATCTTCGACTATCATCTCAAAATCTTATATACGGTTATATAAAACCCTTATATATTCATATTTTATATAAAACCTTAATATACTCATCTGTCTAGATCATAACGTCATCTCAAAACCCTAATTTACATAATTCGTATGCATGTAACCCAAGTGATGAAATTCTTGAAAGTATTAAAGAAGAACCTTTATTTGAAAGGTAAAAATAACAGTTTTAAATTCATTCTTATGTTTGTTGTATGACCTAATTTTAGGTCTGGAATAATCAATCACCCAATTTTGCGTGAAACAATATAGTTAGGCACTATATCCGATAATGGAATCTATAACTCTTTCTAGGTATGTTTCACTGTTTATATTTGGGTTATACCTACGTTCTATACTATTATGTATCATTGTAAAAACCCAGGTCTATACTCAAGAGGTGGCTGAAAAAAATATCACTGAAACCGGAAAAGAGCATCTTTAAAAGAAGGTATTAGTTGAAGATAGAGAGATCGAGATGCGTTGATTATGGATGCTTAGGAGGTGAAGGTATAGGTTAGCTTCTTTGTAGGCTAATTGGGTTATCAAAATTTGAAAAAACATATAATCTAACTTTTTGTATATATTTGATACAGATAATGAAGTTACATTGAAGGTCTAATTGAAAATAACAGGTGATTTCACATCTATTCCATTCTCCTATTAAGCAAGACGATACTGCATATGGTATGGGAACCATGGAATTATCAAAGTCGATAATGCTTGAAGGTGAGGGTGATGTTGTGATGTTTCTCATCGGTGTAATTATTACTATGTCAATGTAGGTTTATTTTCAAAAGGATAAACGTGTTAAAATTAAAGGATGGTTAAAAACAAAATTTGTCAAACATGTGGAACATTGTCTTGACCAGTTTTTGACAATTTGACTCCTCCTTTGGCAGGTTCCATATTCAAAAGAATGTGGCAAGCCAAGAGAAAATCACTTGCGAAAACGTACGATAGGCACAACAGTTGTTTTGTTTATATGAACCCTGTCACACATAGAGCACTCAACCAAATGATAAATATGGCAATGGGGAAACAAAATAGTTTTCTAAAAAGTAATATATGTATTAAAATGAATATTATGGGTTAACGACACTTTTGTATGTGTCTGGCAGCTGATATGAATGCACCCGTGTAAGGAGGTACAGGTTAAGAATAGGGTACATCAACAATGTAATTATAAAAGTCATTCGTATGTCTGTAGAGTTTGAGGAAGAAAAATTCGGTGAAGATGACATGTTTGAGGAGTATGAGAAATACGATTCTACTATATATGTTGATGGCATGGCAATATAAAACCCACTGGGCAGGTTGCGTGAATGCTTTCTACTCAGGTATGAGATTTGCTATAGTCTATTTCTAATGCACAAAATTATTAAAGTCAAGGTATGGTCAGTCTCTACATCTACTCCATCACCCGCATGATCAGGTGGCACAGTTTCTCTCTAATGTTATAGTTTATCTATATATATTTTGATTTAAGTGACATCGTGTCATCGTTAAAGAATGACTGCCTATATATGTTGAATCCTTTTTATTCTATAGTAATTATGTTGTGATTTTAATATCAGGTGTGATTACTATCCTCTTGTCAAAAGCACGAGTGATCCATATTGGAATAGGTGTTTGGAGACGAGGATTTCTTTACGTAAGAAACTGATACATGTTTTTAATATTCTTCATAATATTATGCAAATACAATCTTTTGATCCACTTTTGTTTGATTCTAGGTTGGATTTAATTTGCATCGGTAAGAAGTTTTGCTTAAAAACGATTCCACATCAGCATTGTTTTAATATAAGGGTTGTGAATGGAGAAATATTCCTCGAAAACTTTGAAGGTGACATCATTGTTTTGATCTGGTTAGCAGACAAACACGAGAGTTCAGCTATTTTACAAAAATGATCAAATAAAATATTATTTGAAACATCTCTTATATTCGAGGTATCTAATCTGCTAACATACTTTAATAACTTCGGACACTATTTGTTTAAGAAGATTTGACATTTTGTTATAACTGATATAATAAAATGTAATAATCTACTTGCTTGCAGCAATCTACTTGCTTGCAGCAATCTACTTGCTTGAAGCAATCTACTTGCTTGCAGCAATATACGTGGTAGATGAGTCTGCTGCAAAACTGTCCAACCCACTGAACTGAACCAGATAGATCTAGCTATTTTAAATCTCGATATGGACAGGCTGTTGTAAAAACGAAACCGATAAAGCATCCAAAGAACGGTTGTCCAGACTGGAAAACGATATAGAACCTTATAAAGGAAAACAAAAAGAATTTAATGAGCAGTGGGAAAAACCAGCTTTTTTGCCGGACAAAGGTTACAAGTACCGACACTAGAGGGGGAGATATGAGCGGGTCAAACAGGGTTGGGCAATGGCCTACTCATCTTTGTTGATGTGTAATTACAGTCGGCCACTCAATCAGGTACTCATTCACCTTCGTTTTATTTTCTGCAATTCAAGCGGCAATAAGCAGAAAACAGCACTTCCAAATACCCTAGAAAATGATGGTTCACTTTAGGATTTTCTAAAAGATGGCAAAAAATTTACAATATGAGACTTTTTATAAAATGTGTTTGTGTCATCTGTCTAGATCATAACGTCATCTCAAAACCCTAATTTACATAATTCGTATGCATGTAACCCAAGTGATGAAATTCTTGAAAGTATTAAAGAAGAACCTTTATTTGAAAGGTAAAAATAACAGTTTTAAATTCATTCTTATGTTTGTTGTATGACCTGATTTTAGGTCTGGAATAATCAATCACCGAATTTTGCGTGAAACAATATAGTTAGGCACTATCTCCGATAATGGAATCTATAACTCTTTCTAGGTATGTTTCACTGTTTATATTTGGGTTATACCTACGTTCTGTACTATTATGTATCATTGTAAAAACCCAGGTCTATACTCAAGAGGTGGCTGAAAAAAAGATCACTGAAACCGGAAAAGAGCATCTTTAAAAGAAGGTATGAGTTGAAGATAGAGAGATCGAGATGCGTTGATTATGGATGCTTAGGAGGTGAAGGTATAGGTTAGCTTCTTTGTAGGCTAATTGGGTTATCAAAATTTGAAAAAACATATAATCTAACTTTTTGTATATATTTGATACAGATAATGAAGTTACATTGAAGGTCTAATTGAAAATAACAGGTGATTTCACATCTATTCCATTCTCCTATTAAGCAAGACGATACTGCATATGGTATAGGAACCATGGAATTATCAAAGTCGATAATGCTTGAAGGTGAGGGTGATGTTGTGATGTTTCTCATCGGTGTAATTATTACTATGTCAATGTAGGTTTATTTTCAAAAGGATAAACATGTTAAAATTAAAGGATGGTTAAAAACAAAATTTGTCAAACATGTGGAACATTGTCTTGACCAGTTTTTGACAATTTGACTCCTCCTTTGGCAGGTTCCATATTCAAAAGAATGTGGCAAGCCAAGAGAAAATCACTTGCGAAAACGTACGATAGGCACAACAGTTGTTTTGTTTATATGAACCCTTTCACACATAGAGCACTCAACCAAATGATAAATATGGCAATGGGGAAACAAAATAGTTTTCTAAAAAGTAATATATGTATTAAAATGAGTATTATGGGTTAACGAAACTTTTGTATGTGTCTGGCAGCTGATATGAATGCACCCGTGTAAGGAGGTGCAGGTTAAGAATAGGGTACATCAACAATGTAATTATAAAAGTCATTCGTATGTCTGTAGAGTTTGAGGAAGAAAAATTCGGTGAAGATGACATGTTTGAGGAGTATGGGAAATATGATTCTACTATATATGTTGATGGCATGGCAATATAAAACTCACTGGGCAGGTTGTGTGAATGCTTTCTGCTCAGGTATGAGATTTGCTATAGTCTATTTCTAATGCACAAAATTATTAAAGTCGAGGTATGGTCAGTCTCTGCATCTACTCCATCACCCGCATGATCAGGTGGCACAGTTTCTCTCTAATGTTACAGTTTATCTATATATATTTTGATTTAAGTGACATCGAGTCATCGTTAAAGAATGACTGCCTATATATGTTGAATCCTTTTTATTCTATAGTAATTCTGTTGTGATTTTAATATCAGGTGTGATTACGATCCTCTTGTCAAAAGCACGAGTGATCCATATTGGAATAGGTGTTTGGAGACGAGGATTTCTTTACGTAAGAAACTGATACATGTTTTTAATATTCTTCATTATATTCTGCAAATACAATCTTTTGATCCACTTTTGTTTGATTCTTGGTTGGATTTGATTTGCATCGGTAAGAAGTTTTGCTTAAAAACAATTCCACATCAGCATTGTTTTAATATAAGGGTTGTGAATGGAGAAATATTCCTCAAAAACTTTGAAGGTGACATCACTGTTTTGATCTGGTTAGCAGACAAACACGAGAGTTCAACTATTTTACAAAAATGATCAGATAAAATATTATTTGAAACATCTCTTATATTCGAGGTATCTAATCTGCTAACATACTTTAATAACTTCGGACACTATTTGTTTAAGAAGATTTGACATTTTGTTATAACTGATATAATAAACTGTAACAATCTACTTGCTTGCAGCAATCTACTTGCTTGCAGCAATCTACTTGCTTGAAGAAATCTACTTGCTTGCAGCAATATACGTGGTAGATGAGTCTGCTGCAAAACTGTCCAACCCACTGAACTGAACCAGATAGATCTAGCTATTTTAAATCTCGATATGGACAGGCTGTTGTAAAAACGAAACCGATAAAGCATCCAAAGAACGGTTGTCCAGACTGGAAAACGATATAGAACCTTATAAATGAAAACCAAAAGAATTTAATGAGCTGTGGGAAAAACCAGCTTTTTTGCCGGACAAAGGTTACAAGTACCGACACTAGAGGGGGAGATATGAGCGGGTCAAACAGGGTTGGGCAATGGCTAACTCATCTTTGTTGATGTGTAATTACAGTCGGCCACTCAATCAGGTACTCATTCACCTTCGTTTTATTTTCTGCAATTCAAGCGGCAATAAGCAGAAAACAACACTTCCAAATACCTTAGAAAATGATGGTTCACTTTAGGATTTTCTAAAAGATGGCAAAAATATTACAATATGAGACTTTTTATAAAATGTGTTTGTGATTTAAAGTGTAGGCTGAATGGCTATAAACTTGACGTGAATGAGGTCAGAAGTCAGACCTCTTGACATATCACGTAGTTTATTGATGGTGCGAAAAACAGGACTTGAATCTAATTTCTGTGAAAATCTAGATTGGATACTTGAATCTAATATCGTAGGTTTGATACATTCCTTCATAAATTCTGACCTTTTTCAGCTAATATCTTATGTTTGTCCAGTAACCAAAAGTAGTAGAACATGTATATGTTTCATCTTTCCTTTATAAATTATGATTGAAATGTATGTGCAGGAAATTAAGGTCATGACTCGTGAAGGTTTCCTTTCTGTTCTTAACCATTAATATATTGATCAGTTGCAGATTTGGCAAACTACAGTTTGTGATGGTTTATTGCAATCTTCTTTATAAGTTATCATCATTCTATATTGAAAGAAACTATATTCCAGACCAACCAAACGCTATTTAAGGACAGTCATAAGGTCAAAATACGAAGACCCAATGTCACGACGTGTTCTATGTGCCCCTTGATAATCGTTGTTTTAGTTTGGCAGAACCAAGGTAAGTTGCCTCCATTTGATTATTGCATCTTAGCGGTGACAAGCCATTATTTATATTAGATTATTTATATTTTGTTTGGAAAACTCAATGCTCACACAAAACAAAATCAAAACCCCTGTTTGTTTAACGCATTCTTCTTTGATGACCAATGCACAAGGCCTCTTGCCGAGTAAAATGAGTACTTGAGTGATACAACTTAAAAAAACAAGAGCCCAAAACATAGGATCTGTGTTTTTGTGTATGTGGATGTACTGGTATTTGATGGCTGCTATTACCAAGTTCTATTATTATCTACGCACATCGTATCACTTGTATGATCGACAGTGACATGGTTTGGGTTCTAGAACAAGGTTTGCCAATCAACTCTGTTGATCCTTGTGTATGTCTGAATTAAGACATATTTTATTTTGTCCTTTTCATTTTAGTTCATATCAAAATTGAGGTTTCATATACGTTTTTTAAGCCATTACTAAAAATTAAGTGAATTGAAATTACAGATGTGCAATCTCTATCATCGGATGACAAACTTTTTGTCGGGACTAATCTGATTTCACTGAGTTTGACTCACCAGTTATTGATAAAATATAAACCAAGTTGGCCTATTTTCACATTAATTTTAACTTGTAGCATAATACCATTAGAATGTGATTCGGATTACGAAGTTCAAGGGTTTTACAAATTCACCGTCAAAGGAGCAAAAGTCACGATGGCTAAACATAGCTAATATGAACAAGAAAGGTATGTATAGTTTTTATATCCAACATGTTCGTCATATGACAGTTTGTATGTATTTAAGGGGTGTTTGCATATCTAGCTGAAGATTTCTTCTTACTGTATTTCTGTTTGCACAACAAACAAACAATAGTAGAGAAACGATAAATGAGATTTCAATTAGGTTGACAGGCATGTATCGCTCTACTCAAATATACTAACCATCATGGAGATGTATTAAAAGTCAAAGGTCTCAGTTTTGTATTTATTCATGTGTATATAACACGTCATTAAATGGGGTATGGATGGGGATTTGCATGCGTTGGTTAGGATTTGTGCTACCTCTAGCACGATTTGTGAAGCCGCCGGTATAGATGAGAAGAATGTGGAAACCGAGAAGAATGGAGGGGTAATCGACCCCTTGATACAGACTGCAGCTACACCCAATGCAGCCCACACGCTCCAGACCCAAAGCTATGTAAGCCTTTTGCTTATTTGGTCATTATGATGTGTGTGTGACGAAGAAAGACCGACATTTCATTAGGCTAAATTTATTAAATTATGATAGTTTGTTATTGTGAATGAATGAATGTAGAAAGTAAGAAACAACTTGACTTTCACCTGGAATTTGGTTTCATCAATCTCATGCAGAAAACCAATAGATAGAGAACATGCTGGTTCGGGGTAGGTTGGACTTGCCACTTAGCTTATCCTTTGCTACCTTTAGGGGAGACGATCTTTACTGCCGAAACTGTTAAAATGTTGTCTTGATGCTAATAATGGATCTGACAACAATGGAAGAACAGACTTGGTTTATTGACTTATTAATGTTTTTACAGTCAACTTAAGCAGACCTATTATCCTAACCGACGTCTTTTGGTTTTTGCAATTTGCAGCGCATAGGAGCATAAAAAAGAAACAATAATTGTGTACTCCTTTGGCTCACAAGTACAAACATGCAACTTCGTTACAATACAACATATGAAATAGAACCTTTATTTATCCGACAGAGGGGTTTAAACGAGCCAAGTACTGTCAACCTCGAGCTTGACTACTAAAACTAAAGCTCGAAACTCGACTCGAGATTTAAATTTCTAGCTTGATCTCGACTCGACTTGCTTATTATGCAATTAAGTATCGATGATCGATAAGGCTGGGAAGCCTGAAGGTTTAAGTAATTTGTACCTCGAAGTCGACCCGTTTAAATGAAGTCAATCTCTCACTGGCATCAAATGTTAAACAAACATGTAATAAAGCTTTAGTGGTGTTAGATAATCAAACCTGGTGTGGTTATTCTCGAGATAATAACAACAAGAAAAGGAAAGTAAATAACAAGCGGAAAAAGAGTAACAAGGGCAGAGGCAAGAAGAAATGACACGGATAAAATATGATGGATATCGCATGGTTTTCTTTTTTGTCTATTCTAGAAAATAATTACGAATTTTATGCCCATGATTATTAGTTTCCGAACAGAATAGATGCTTATTTTTTTAGGCTTACAAAATCATGCTGGTGTAGTATAATGGTTGAACAAAGTGCGTTTTCATAGGATGTACTCATGTAAATTGATGGCGTATTTTGTTTTTCTATTAGCCAAACATTCTCAGCAAATGAAGTTTTTCCCAATGTTTTCAAACCCGGGTTTTCCGAAAAAAGTGGTTATATTGACCCGAGTTTCATATTTTCTAAACCCGGCTAGACCCGTCGGGTTTGGGGTGACCTAGGTGAACCCGCTTCTCGAGACTCAGGCGGGGTTTTGATTTTCTCGGGTTTTTTAAAAAAATATGTAAATTTTACGTATTTGTGAAGGAAGTTTATACTTACGTATTATATTAGTGTGACAATTTATATCTTCAATATACGAAAGTTTTTATAGTTTTTATATATAATTTTTATTAATTATTAAAAATATGAAAAAAAATATTCTTTTTAAAAAACCGGGTTAACCCGGATTGACCCGGATCGACCTAGAATCGGTAACTCGACCGAGTCAATCTAAAAATCGGGTTTCAAAACATTGGTTTTTGCTTTATGCTCCACCATATTTTATAACCACACGACTTCGAATAACAAAGATATTAAAATGACGACTATCGACGCTCTTTGGTCATTGTATCAGGGTAATACAGAGTCTATCGATATGTTTGATAAAATTAGCTATAACATGTATGTTGTAAGATGTTAACTAGCTGTAAGTTATTAACTGCAAAGTTGGTAACATAACTTACAACATGTATGTTTTTTCAATAAAAATGTTAAGTAAAGTACATCTTAATTTGTACATCTTAAAATGTTAGGTAAAGTACATCTTAATTTGTACAACATGGATGTTATCTGATTTCTACAAGTACAAGCAAATTGGACCAATAGACCAAGTACATCTTAAATTGTAGGAGTCACAATGCAAAAAATAATCGTTAAACAGTCTCAAGTCCATATAAATTGCTAACAGAAAGTCATATTTTATGGGGATCGCCACCCCCTAATTATCATCCACCATTGTTCTCACAAGAACAACTATCTGAGTCTCAACAACCGAAAGCAAGCGAATGAATCTTCTATAATTACACAAACAAAAAAACAAATTAAAACAAACCATCTAAATGTTCTTTCAAACCAACATTTATGAACCGACCTCACCCATTCGATAAGCAAGGTCATACACTATCAAAGAATGATGTAACAAAGACGTGACAACTATATGTCCCACTCTCACAGTCTAAAAAAGAGAAATTATGTTCACATACAAAGCAACCATTATAAAATGTTTTAAAAAATATTTACGAACCGAACCCGCCCGTTGGGCGGGTTACGATACTAGTATATATATATATATATTATATATATATATATATATATATATATATATATATATATATATATATATATATATATATATATATATATATATATATATATATATATATATAATATATATATATATATATATATATATATATATATATATATATATATATATATATATATATATATAGGGGCGCGCTATTTGCAGAACCTCTTTTTAGGTACATAACCTACAGAACCAATTTCAACCAATAGAATTTTTTTATTATTAAATATTTTTATATAAATCAAAAGGGTATATTGGTAATATACTTTTTTCATAGTTTTCTTTGAATTTTTATTAAAAAACGTTTTTTAAACCCCTTGATTTTTGGAATTGAAAAATAATATTTTTTTAGTTTATATTTTATTTCAAACATACATGTTTTAAGAAAACATACATGTTTAAAGTAAATGTTCATAAATGTTTTTTAATATCTTAAATATGTATAATTTTTTGTGTACCCATGAAACTTAGTTTGCTTAAATGAGCTGCATATATGTTTTTTTAAACATCGTATGTTTCTTGCTTACAACTGTTTAGACATCAAATTGGTTATGCTTAATATGATAATTGCAGAGATCTTTTGTGTGTACATTATTCCTCTCCATGGAATTAATAACCAAAAACATGAACATATACATCTAAATCGTGAAACATATACAAAGTTCGGTACTTTTCTTTAAAAACATGTATGTTTCTGGTGGCCATGTATGCACGTCTTCAAAAACATGTATGTTTCCGGTGGCCATATATGCACGTCTTTAAAAACATGTATGTTTCTGGTGTCCCTATATGCTCGTCCTAAAAAACATGTATATTTTTCGTTGGCCATATATTTGCGTCTTCAAAAACATGTATGTTTCTGGTAGCCATATATGCATGTCTTCAAAAACATGTATGTTTCCGGTGGCCATATATGCATGTCTTCAGAAACATGTATGTTTTATGTGGTCGCATAAACTCCGATTAACGACTATGCACCAAGAACGCTATACCTGTTGCAAAACAAACAATAAAAATTATAAAGATAATAATATTAACTAAAAATACTATCATAATTTGAGTACCTTAATATTTTGAGGAATAAAAGTTATTTACTTATTGTTACATGTCACTGGTAGCTTTAATATTTTAAGGAATAGAAGTTATTTTGATATTAATGGAGTGATATTTTAGTTGGACCATCTTATATGTAGTCACCTAATTTACAGAAATGAACCGTACCTGCTTTCCTTAACCAAAATGATTTAATACTTTGATTCCAATATTAGGTGCTAAAAAGGAATAAATTTCATTTAAATGTTACCAGGTGGTGGCAGGATCGTCAAGGTTGTAAGGGAAGTCATCCAAATACGCAGAACCAAATGTCGGCCTTTCTTACACAATCTCCAACAACAAATCCTTATGAAACTCGATCTCGGTAGCTTTAAGTTTCTTCATAACACCCTACAATCTTGTCCCGTTTCCCTTCAATTAAGACTTTTGCATCCGGCATCAACCCATTAGCCAAATCCGTACACACCATAAACAACACCTTATTCGCCACTACAACACCATCACCCCCATCCCCACATCCCGAACCCTCAACCTGCTGCTCCAAGGTAACACTCCTAAACAACACACTCCTTAACCCAACGACTCATTCACAAGAACCTTATCCCTCAACGTACCCAACTCGTACCCAACCATCTCATCCTCATCACTCCCTAACCACGCAACAACCCATAAAACATCTCATTTTGCTACAACACCCATCTATACAACCTGGTATCCCAACTTACGAAAATGACATAGCAAATCTTAAAAAAAGAACTGAGATCAAAGACTACTTCACCATCGCCAAAACATTAAAAACTCTCCACCAACACAGTGATCAGATCTGTAAGAACACACCATAATACCACCCAATCAAATCTTATAAACGAATATTAAAATGAAAAAAAAACGTTGAAAAAAGTGGTGATGGGAAGATTTACGAACGAGTAACGGACCATTTTTTGCAAATCTCAGAATGATTTTTGTTCTATCCATAAAAAACAGATGAACTCGAGTTACAAGGAAACCCACCCATTAAACAAGGATCTATAAACTTTTATTTCTTTTTTTATAAATCGAGCACCAAGAAAAAAAACACGACTTTTTTATTCAGATTATAAAGAAACGACATGTTCTTGTGGGTTTGTTCATGGTGGATTTGCGAGTATGTACTGGTGGTGATAAGGTGGGTGTGGCTAGGGTTACTCGGAGGAAGAAAAAGATTTAAAAAAAGTGATTGAGATGTGTTTTTTAATCCGTATTATTTGGTGGGTGGGCAGTTTATGTAGTCTGTCATTTTATTGTGTTCCCTATCATACCCTTTTCAGCTTTTGTATAATTACAAACAAGTGATTTAACTTTTTACTAATTACAAATTTGGCACTATTAATTTTGACCCTTGATCAAACACATCTAATGGTCTAGATTCATTTAAAAAGGTTCTGTAGGTTCTGTACCAACAAAGAGGTTCTGCAAATAGCACCACACTATATATATATATATATATATATATATATATATATATATATATATATATATATATATATATATATATATATATATATATATATATATATATATATATATATATATATATATATATATATATATATATATATATATATATATATATATATATATATATATATATATATATATATATATATATATATATATATATATATATATATATATATATATATATATATATATATATATATATATATATATAGAGAGAGAGAGAGAGAGAGAGAGAGGGGTAGAGAGAGAGAGAGAGAGAGAGAGAGAGAGAGAGAGAGAGAGAGAGAGAGAGAGAGAGAGGGGAGTACATGTAGTTTACGGAAGTTGTTAAGGACAACATCTGGCTTATAGATATAATAATCGAGCTGAGAATAAATCTAAGGTTAGTGGTTGTAAATTATGATAATCAAGGTGCAATTCATCTTTTAAGAAATGCAATGTTTCATGACAGGACAAAGCATCTCAACATGAGGTATCACTCCATCAGGGAGATCATAGAGTCTAAAGAGATGACAAAGATAGGCACGTAAGATAGTTCACTTAACGTGTTTACAAAGGTAGTTCCAGTTTTGAAGTTCAATTATTAGAAGGAGATGCTTGGTGTCAATTAAATAGTCTTGTCACTAAAGCGTAAATTGTTTGTCTACATTAGTGTCCAAGTCTAGTTATCATTAGCCTTTCAGGAAAGGAAAGTATTAGTTTCCTTATTAAGTCTAACTTGCCTTTTAAAACAAGTTTAGACATTAGCTAAAATATGATATATGTGTTTGTGCGGGTTTCCTAGCCGACTTAAGAGATTTGACGGGCGCCTCACCCAATAAAAAGAGGTGAGGGGAGATGCACAAGATACACTCGCATTTTATTGTTCTTTCCTTGTAACCGGTCGTTGATCAATAAAACTTGGTCGTTCGTTTAAATTTTATAGTTTTTACTTCTGAGATTAATTGAATGTGTTAAATAAATAATATAGAGTAGTAGTTTTTTGTATTTACATTAAATGTATAGGTAAACCAAATGGATTCAAACCCACAGTTAAATTTGATCCTACTAACATATCGAACATTAACGAGAAACTTAGGATGTCAAAAACATAGTTGAAGAATGTAAACCCTCGACCAATAAACCACTTAGGTCTCGCCTAGTGGTAACAAGCCTATGTAATTATTGATAACCTAAGGTATCAATTCTAGGTCTGTGATTAAATGTCTATTTTTCTGCAATGCAGGTTAAATTTTTGAAATGTGCAAACAACTCTCACTAGCCACACCAACCTTCTATTTTTGAAATGTGCAAACAACTCTCACTAGCCACACCAACCTTCTTAGAGGAAGCGGTACGGTGGGCTGGTGGGAGGCTGGCCACGACGGCGCGAGGCCACGGCGGCGCTAACCACACCGTGGCTCGCGTCGTCGGTTTTAGGCTAGCCGACGCCATGGTGATGGCGCGAGGCCACGGCGGTGCCAACCACACCGTGGCTCGCGCCGTCGGGTTTTTTATTTTTATTTTTTTTTTTTTTTTTTTTTTTTGAATATGACCATATGTATGCTCCGCCTGAAGCCAATCTCCAACGAACTTGGGTCGAACGTTGTGAGACATCTAGAAGGAAAAATAAGGAACTTCGGGATAGGAAAGTTCACGATTCTCTTCGACGTGATCTCGTTGAGCATTTATGGAACCTTAATCATTGATGTTTTTTTTATTATTGTTATTTTTTTTAAATGTAATATTTTTTTTTCGTGTATTATTTTTAAAAAAATTTGTATTTGTATTTTTATTATGAATGAAATGTGTTTTTAGTTGAAAATTAATTGTTGAAAAAAAAAAAAAAAAAAAGTTGGGTGACGACGACACGAGAATTCTCGTGTTAACCAGGGAGGGGGGTTGAGCCATCGTGGGGTGTTTTGGTGTCGTGGGAGTAAAAAGTGACGTGGCATCACTTTTTGCCCACGACACGAGCACGACGGCTCAACTGTACCGCGTGCTCTTAGGGGGTGTTTGCCATTGCGTTTTGATCCAGATTATCAGCTTATTTCGTTTTTAATACGAAAAAAATCAAAAATGAGTGTTTGGGTAAAAAGAAGCAAAACGAGATTTTCTGCGATTTCAGGAGCTCAAAACGGAGTTTTGTAAAAGCAACTAATGCCATACTTTTTGCAAACGTGACTGGGTTTAGGTGCGAATTACCAAACACCCATGATTCCCACCCAAAATCATTTACTTCTTCTCGTTGAATGAGGAAAGTAGTGTATTTTAGTCTTCAGAAACTTACTTCGTTGCAGAACACTGGTTAAAGAAGGTAAAAAAGCCATGGAAATAAGAGAAAGATGAGGATACTAAGTATAAAAAAATATATTTTGATAAATTGCGGCTAATGCATACGAATGTATACCCTAATTTGTCATTCACAACTTCTGTTTACTTAAAGCCCAAATTTATTATATTTAAGGCCCAATGGAAAAAAGAAGAAGTATACCACTAGTAAATTTTTGTTACGTAATAGTTTAAAGTTTTGTTATAATTGTATGTTAAATTTGATCATTATTTATAATAAGTTTATTTTGGTAATATTGCAAATCAACTCTGAAATAATCTTGTTTGCAAAAAAAGTTTATTGCATCAAACAACATATTTAAATCCAAACGTTTTATTTTAAAATCACGTTTTATAACCGCTGATTATCTGATTATTCATTTTCAAAACGCATAATTTATTTTAAAAAGCAATCCCAAACACCCACTTATAAAGGGGAGGGCTTTGCTCGAGTATGTGTGGTGGTAGGCTCGGATCCAGTGGACAAATGAGCTAAAACGTCGAAAACCATGGTTGAAAGAAAACCTCAACCGATTGCACAAACCTTTGCAATATCAGTTTGTATAAAAATTCCGCGCAACCAATTCTAAGTAGGGATTATAATCATATCCCTCTTATACATTGACATAACATATATGAATACACAAAACCACAAAAGGGAAACCAGGTGTTAATCATGTATATTTATTCAGAACACGCCTAAATTGCATAGGCCTTGATGTCAGGATTTTGTTCCAACTGATGCATACGTTTTACATCTAAATGAACCCATGCTTCTACCCCGTCGCCTTCTTGATCATCCAACATCACCACCACATTTTGGGCTGCCATTTTCCCAGTGCTTTTCCAAACCGGCTTACCCCAACCAAAATCAGCTTTGTTGAAGGAAAATCCGCACCAAGAAGATACAATGTAAAAATTTACATCACTAAACATTATTCTTTGAATATGTTCTGGAAAAGGCTTAATTAAATCATCATATTCTTTGCCACCGGACGTTAGTGCTTTAGCATAATCACTATCATTTTTTTTTACCGAGTCAAGCAAGACCGTAAAAAAGCCTTGAAGATCAATATTGACTCCTTCATTAGGCTCAATTTGTGCAAGTGTTACACTAACAAAATTCCCACATAAGTTATTGGGTAACTTGGGGACTGCCTTATTCCTCAAGTTAACTGCTTGAGAAAGACAACTCGCCTTTGATTGTCCATTGTTGTTTACTTTATCTATGCCTACAAAGGTCTTCCACAATAGTGCCAAAACAAGTTGTACCTTAGAAGGACGGTGTCCTTTGTTATCCTCGAATATGATTTTTTCCCTCATTTTCGATATCACATTCCCTTTGAATAAATATAACCGCGCTGGATTATTGACCTCAAGCTTTGTCCTTGGAATTCTTGGGGTAAGATCGGTTAAATTTCTTTTTGGGAAGTCATGACACACACTAAAAATAGGAGTATAGTTTTCTAGCTCTAATGCATTGCTAACAACTTGGCTTCTCGTAGCCCAATTATTAATGAAAGTGCAGAAAGTAGACATGTCACAAAGTTTATGTGAAAAACACATACCAATTGCAAAGCCACCACACTCAAAAGTCGTGACCTTAATATATAACATTGGATCATCAACTTCACCAGCCTCCCCAACCTCACACGGGAGCAAATCATTTAGCATATTGTATTTCAACTCCCATTCCAGGCCTAGAAATTCAGAGAGTTGAAAATTTGCTGTAGCCTGTACATATAGAGCACCTTGATCGCTACAATCAATGAATGAACCATCACGCATGTATCTCCCAGCCAATGGGTAAAAATCAGTTAAGGTTTTTGATAACGAAGTTTCCAAATGATTAAAGACGTTGACATGTACATCATTTTGTGATGTTGAGTAGTATAGAATGAGAGGGACATTCATGTTAGGCATTTGGATGTCGAAAAGAGAGACATTATAGTTACGAAGGTTAGATGGAGTGGGTGTAGCGGGTTTAACCAGCTTAGAGGTATTGGTCTTGATCTCCATCTTTTTTAGTCAATGATTGAGGATGGACTGACAATATACCACACTGAATTTCAAACAACCTACAAACGAAGCAAATTAACAATCTGATCAATGTACCCAATAACTAAATAACTAAATTTACAGATAAGAAACTTACAGATAAAAGTGATTCAATAAGCCGAGCAATCAGATCAGAAATAGATCAGCAACAGCAACAAATCGTCATGGAGTTTGATCCGCGATCAATATTGCATGCTGCTATGATACAACGTAGCAAACAAATAGAGGACTAGTTCTTGCTTGAACAAAAAACAAGGACTTATTCTTGTACTTACTTTTGATTGATAAATAATGAATGAGAATAGAGGACTAATTACTTTTGATTGATAAGTTAACAAAGACTTTATATAGGAAAACTGAGAAACCGGCCAATTTAAATAATGGAATAAACTAGTTAGTATTTTATTAAGCTAACACATATAACAAAAGTTTGCAAAGCACATACGAATGAATAATTATATTAAGAGTAAAAATTACACCGGTTGAACCAAATTCTCACGTTTGGTCTCAATTTCAAAGTAAATGCATCATTCCTCGCCAAGGTTTCCATTTTACTTCCTCGGTAGTCCTTTGACCTAAAGGCCGTTAGTCAAGCAAATTCATGTGATGTTAATATAATTTTACGTATTTGTTAATCAATAATTGTAACGGTCATTTTGTTTTTACAAAAATTGAACGAAAATATTACTTATGATGCACTTGAAATTCATGTAAATGAATTTTTTAATGAGTGAACGACCATACGATGGAATTGAACACAAATCTAATGAAGGGAAATTACCTTTCATCAGATATGCATGGATGAGTCAATCTATATCACTTTTTTGACTTATTAAATTGTAGGTAAAAATAGTATAAAAATGAGTTAACGCGCAAACCAATAGTCTTTATTTCAGGCTTTGGTTCGAACTTCATTCAAGTTTGATTATGTTGAGTTTATTGGGTTCGGGTTCACTACAACAATTTTGAGTTTAAGGTCGTCTTTTTTCTAGGGACAATTTAGTCGTTCTTAGGTTACATGAAGGCCCACCACTTTTTCAAGAAAAAGCTAGTTAAAAGAAGCCTGTGGTGACAACGAGGCCCACTTAATCTGTCCCTAGAGTAAAAAAAAAATCCCTTTTTCTATCACATTTTATTACTTAAAGTTATTTAAAAATTTTCAAAATTATTTAAAATAATTTAAAATAAATATAATTATTTTTCTGTAAAAAATATTTGTATAAAAAGTGGAAATATATTGAAGAAATTTAGGGACGATTTTTTCGACCCTAAATTACATAGGGAAGTCGTTCCTAAATTTCCCCCCAAATTTTTTAAAAATTTCCCAAAAAAATCAAATAACCCGCTAATAAATTAAATTACCCGGTAATAAGTTATGTGGAAATATTTAGGGACGATTTTTTCGACCCTAAATTTCATAAGGAAGTCATCCCTAAATGAAAACTTTATATATATATATATATATATATATATATATATATATATATATATATATATATATATATATATATATATATATATATATATATATATATATATATATATATATATATATATATATATATATATATATATATATATATATATATATATATATATATATATATATAGAGTTAGGGTAAAATAAAAAAGATTTTATAATAAAAAAGGTAAGGTGAAACCACAAGGTGCCATGTGTCCCCCCTTTTTTTAAAAAAAAAATGGTGTCTTTTTGTAATTTATAAAAGTTCAGGAGCAATTTTGTAATTTTAATATGACAAAATATATACTATTTTTTTCTGTATTTGTTCATTATCTCGTTCTTTTTCATACAGTAAACTAATCACCTTAACCCACCATCATAACACCTAACTGCCGTCACATCCATTACTCCCCCGCCACATCACCACCTCGCGATCGCACCCTAACCACCGTAACACCATAACTGATGTCACCTCCATAACTCCCCCGCCACATCACCAACTCGTGATCGCTGCATTATTTTTACTGAATCATCATCCTAGACGCGTAGTGGTGTGTCATCATCATCATCATCATGTGGTGTTTTTTGTAAATATACATACGTGTTCTTAGATCTGTAACAAAATATAGAAAATGTGAAAGTTGTATACGAAGTGTTTGATAAAATGTCTAAACTAGACTTTATAACTGTGATGAGCTTAGTTCACAATGTGATGCAATAAGATATACAGTAATGTAGTAGATCTTAACTGCAATGCGGCAGAAACATATATGTGACGCAGTAGGATATAAAGTAATGTAGTACAACGTAACAGTAATGCAGTAAAAGTTATTTGTAAAAGTGATAAAGTATGCCTGTGATTTGGTAGAAATTGCACTGTGACGTGGTAGGATATTTGCTATTGTTCATATGCATGAATTACTACATTGCAGCTTTATTTCTACTACATTACAGTTTAATTTTAATGCATTGTAATGTAGTAGGTTACGTACATTCTTCATATGCATGATTTAATGCATTAAAATTTTATTTCTACTACATTGAGGTTTAAATTCTAATGCATTTAATGCAGTAGGTTACTCGTGTTGTTCATATGCATGATTTACTACATTGCAGCTTTATTTCTATTACATTACAGTTTAATTTTAATGCATTGTAATGAAGTAGGTTACGTACATTCTTCATATGCATGATTTACTGCATTAAAACTTTATTTCTACTACATTAAGGTTTAAGTTCTCATGCATTTAATGCAGTAGGTTACTCGTGTTGTTCATATGCATGATTTACTACATTGCAGCTTTATTTCTACTACATTAGAGTTTAATTTTAATGCATTGTAATGAAGTAGGTTACGTACATTCTTCATATCCATGATTTAATGCATTAGAACTTTATTTCTACTACATTAAGGTTTAAGTTCTAATGCATTTAATGCAATAGGTTACTCGTGTTGTTCATATGCATGATTTACTACATTTCAGCTCTATTTCTACTACATTACATTTTAATTTTAATGCATTGTAATGAAGTAGGTTACGTACATTCTTCATATGCCTGATTTAATGCATTGAAACTTTATTTCTACTACATTAAGGTTTAAGTTAATGCAGTAGGTTACTCGTTTTGTTCATATGCATGATTTACTACATTGTAGTTTTATTTCTACTACATTACAGTTTAATTTTAATGCATTGTAATGAAGTAGGTTACGTACATTCTTCATATGCATGATTTAATGCACTGAAACTTTATTTCTACTGAATTGTAGTTTATGTTTTACCGAACTATAGTTTATCTTCGACTGAATTATAGTTTACGTTCTACTGAATTATAGTTTATGTTCTACCGAGCTAAAGTTTATCGTCTACTGAATTTTAGTTTATCTTCTACTGAATTTTAGTTTATCTTCTACTGAATTATATTTATGTTCTAATGAATTATAGTTTATGTTCTACCGATTTATAATTTATCTTCTACTGAATAATAGTTTATGTTCTACTGAATTATAATTTATATTCTACCGAATTTTAGTTTATCTTCTACTGAATTATAATTTATCTTCTATTGAATTATATGTTTTATAAGTTTCAGATGAAGGTTAAAATCAAGAATCTAGGGTACGAAATGATAAAGCGAAGAACTGAAGTAACTGTTGAAGGACTAACCAAGAGAAGGGGTTGTTCGGCATATGTAGATAAATGAGGCCACAATTCCAGTTCTACGAGTTGTATAAATTATTGTTTGTATCAAAGAAAACAAAGACACAAGATATGTCGAAGAAGGATAGTTTAAGATAATCTATACATCGAAAATAAATTGTTTTTCAATTTTCTTTTTGTCATTTTTTACAAATAAAATTATGATTTTATGTTACAGCTTCAATGTAAACATGAGTAAGTTGTAGTTTTTTATTTGAATGTGTTTTAGTGCATCACAACGTTAAATATATTGCATTTCAGGATTTTGTCTCATTATAGTTATGTTCTAATGCATTTTAGTTATTTTATATCCTACAACAGTTATTTTGTTAGTGTATCATTCCTTTTCTATAATAAAATAACAGTAGCAAGTAAATGTAATGTAGTAGAATATAAAATAACAGCAATGCAGTACCATATAGCTATAATGCATTAAATAAGCAAATTTTATTTTACTGCATTATAGGATTATATCCTACTACATTAGTGTTTATTTTTACTCATTCAGTTTATATTATACTGCATCTCAGTTATATGTAAATTATAAGAATACAATGCGATAAAATATAATTGTAATGTCTTAAAATATTACTATAATGTAGTAGAATGAAATATGGTGATGCAGTAAAATAAACGATAATAATGTAGTAGAATATAAAATATGATTACAAACGAACAATGTCATCATTAAAATATACACTACATCGTATTAGACATTCAAAGTATTACATCTAAAAAATTTAAACATTATTTTAAATGATGCACAAGTATCTTCCAAGAATCCTGTTGCGCGCCCAATGCATCCTTGTACCATTTCATCTTTCAATTAGAGTATATCATTTGGTATTAGAGGAAGCTATATACTGTTTGCAGCTTGTTAAATGCATCTTCCTTTGTCCCCTGGGTTTTTTTCCTGTGCCTTTTTACTTGTAGAACAGTTCAAGAATTATATATGAAAGTATCAATATATATTATGTGATGCATTAGAATTTGAAACTAGCATGCAGTTGAAATAAAGTTGTAATGTAGTAGAAATAAAGCTGCAATGTAGTAAATCATGCATATGAACAACACAAGTAACCTAATGCATTAAATGCATTAGAATTTAAACATTAATGTAGTAGAAATAAAGTTTTAATGCGGTAAATCATGCATATGAAGAATGAAAGTAACCTATTCCATTACAATGCATTAAAATTAAACTGTAATGTAGTAAAAATAAAGCTACAATGTAGTAAATCATGCATATGAACAACACGAGTAACATATTGCATTAAATGCATTAGAATTTAAACCTTAATGTAGTAGAAATAAAGTTTTAATGCATTAAATCATGCATATGAAGAATGTACGTAACCTACTTCATTACAATGCATTAAAATTAAATTGTAATGTAGTAGAAATAAAGTTGCAATGTAGTAAATCATGCATATGAACAACACGAGTAACCTACTTCATTAAATGCATTAGAATTTAAACCTTAATGTATTAGAAATAAAGTTTTAATACATTAAATCATGCATATGAAAAATGTACGTAACCTATTTCATTACAATGCATTAAAATTAAATTGTAACGTAGTAGAAATAAAGTTGCAATGTAGTAAATCATGCATATGAACAACACGAGTAACCTACTACATTAAATGCATTAGAATTTAAACCTTAATGTAGTAGAAATAAAGTTTTAATACAGTAAATCATGCATATGAAGAATGTACGTAACCAACTTCATTACAATGCATTAAAATTAAACTGTAATGTAGTAGAAATAAAGCTGCAATTAGTAAATCATGCATATGAACAACACGAGTAACCTACTGCATTGAATGCGTTAGAATTTAAACCTTAATGTAGTAGAAATAAAGTTTTAATGCAGTAAATCATGCATATGAAGAATGTAAGTAACCTACTCCATTACAATGCATTAAAATTAAACTGTAATGTAGTAGAAAGAACATTGCAAGTACCATACTGCATTACAATGCATTAAAATTTAAACTATAATTTAGTAGAAATAAGACTGTAATGTAGTAAATCATGCATATGAACAACCCATGCAACATACTGCATTACGATGCATTAAAATTTAAACCTTAATGTAGTAGAAATAAAGTTTTAATACAGTAAATCATGCATATGAACAATGGAAGTACCTACTGCATTATAATGTATTAAAATTAAACTGTAATTCAGTAGAAAGAACAATGCAAGTAACCTACTGCATTACAGTGCATTACAATTTAAACTGTAATGTAGTAAAAAAACAATGCAAGTAACGTACTACATTACAGTGCATTAAAATTAAATTGTAATGTCGTATAAAGAACAATG
Organism: Glebionis coronaria; assembly: GCA_025667525.1. Lineage (NCBI taxonomy): Eukaryota > Viridiplantae > Streptophyta > Magnoliopsida > Asterales > Asteraceae > Glebionis > Glebionis coronaria. The sequence goes on from CM046880.1 coordinate 549,675,436, forward strand.
CAAGTGACCTACTGCATTACAGTGCATTAAAATTTGAACTGTAATGTAGTAGAAATAACTGTAATGCATCTTAGTACATGTTCCACTCTACCATACACAATCCTACTGCATCTCTAATCACTTTCTAGTACATCACACACAATCATAGTACATTACAGTTATAATTTTAACAAAACACATTTATAAAGTCTAGTTGAGACATTTTAGCAAACACCTTGTATGCAACTTTCTTAAACATAAAAACTTTATAATGCTCATTGAGACATTATATCAAACACATTGTATACATCAATCATAAAGATAACTTTATAATCCATTAAGCAAATTCATATTTAACCAAATCACATGCATATCAAAGATAACTTTATAATTATCATTGAGACATTATATCAAACACATTGTATACATCAGTCATAAATACACACTTACATAAACCTTATAGATATCCTACTGCTTCATCCACCACCGTTACTATCGATGGCCATCACTAGTATCTCTTTTTGAATCGTTCTTACCGCCTCCGATTACTGAAACCATTGACGCGATGATGTAATAATGATTTGGTTTTAGAGAATAATGATGAGATGATCAAGATTTTTGATCGGTTTATAGTGTGTGATTGTGTGTGTGTTTAGATAGGGTTAGTGTGTGTAATCATTTGTGTCTGTGTTTTCATTTTAAGTTGGTTTTAATTTCACAGATTTTACGAAAATTACCCTAAAGTTTGAGATTTTATAAAAAGACACCATTTTTTTTTAAATTTTTGATTAATTTTGATAGTATTGATCTAAGGGCTAAGATTTTATCCTATTTATTTTATTATAAGATATGTTTTAGAATAACCTCACTTTCTCTCTCTCTCTCTCTCTCTCTCTATATATATATATATATATATATATATATATATATATATATATATATATATATATATATATATATATATATATATATATATATATATATATATATATATATATATATATATATATATATATATATATATATATATATATATATATATATATATATATATATATATATATATATATATATATATATATATATATATATATATATATATATATATATATATATATATATATATATATATATATATATATATATATATATATATATATTTTTTTTTAAAATTAACTTTTATATTTATTTTAAAAAAACTTTATACATATTTAAAAAAAACTTTATACATATTTAAAAAACTTTTTATATTTATTTAAATTTTTTTATTCATATTTAAAAAAAAACTTTATACATATTTAAAAAAAATTAAATATATTTAAAAACAACTTTATATTTATTTAAAAAGACTTTATACATATTTAAAAAAACTTTATACATATTTAAAAAAACTTTTATATTTATTTAAAAAAACTTTATACATATTTAAAAAACTTTATACAAATTTAAAAAAAAATTATATATATTTTAAAAAACTGTATACATATTTAAAAAAACTTTATACATATTTAAAAAAACTTTATACATATTTAAAAAAAACTTTATACATATTAAAAAAATTATATATATTTGAAAAAAACTTTATATTTATATAAAAAAACTTAATAGATATTTAAAAAAACTTTATACATATTTTTAAAAAACTTTATACATATTTTAAAATAAATTATATATATTTTAAAAAAACTTTATATTTATTTAAAAAAATCTTTATACATATTTAAAAAAAACTATATAAATATTTAAAAAAAACTTTATACATATTTAAAAAATTTTATATATATTAAAAAAACTATTTTATTTATTTAAAAAAATATACTTATTTAAAAAAAAAACTTTCGATATATTCAACATGGACACTTAAACACGCGCTTAAATAAACATAAATATTACAACGATAATAGATTTATAAATACGAAGAACAAACAAATAACAAACTAGTTCAAATTAAACATACAGATTAACACATAATAATAAAAAACAAATTAACACATTAAAATAAGAAACAGATTACTACTCAAAGCTAAGATTTTCCATTTCATTTAAGAGCTCATGAAGTATTGCAGCCGATTGACATGCGTGGTCTTCAGGATGCCTTTCCATTTCTAGTCTTGCCTCGAGCATCTATATCTTTAGATCTTTGATCTTGCAATTTGAGCACTCAGTGGGTGCAGATTAAGAAGGACCTGTAGAAGAACTAGGATGTGAACCTTGAGGTGTTGAAGATCCAGGTGAAGACCTTATACGAAGTTCGAGATCAAAATCATCCTTCCATTTAAAATATTTACATCCATAATCTTCTTTTTTTGGCTGTTACAAAGTAAAGAAATAACATGACATGTCATTTTAATAATCACACGTATTACATAAATAAAACATTAGATTGTTTACCTTCGAAAGAGGACATGCATAGTAAAGTTTACCAAAGCTATGAGGTCGATGTGACTGTCTCAACACTATATATCCCTTTCCACATCGACACTTATAAGCTTCAAGCGGATGCATCTTATGCAAAATCGGGTGGTGGTGGTGGTGAGTTTGGTATGAGAGGATAAGAGTTTGTGAGGATAAGAGCTACCATAAATAAAGATAAAAATTTAGGGTCGACACATTTAGGGACGACTTAGTCGACCCTACCTTTCCCGCCAACATTTTCCCGCCAACATTTACCGCCAACATTTCCCGCCAAATTTAGGCTTTCACGTAATACCGTAGCATATCGACTCATCAGTTGAACCTCTAACGTATAACCGTAGCATATCGACTCATCAGTTGAACCTCTAACGTATAATCGTAACATATCGACTCATCAGTTGAACCTCTAACGTATAACTATAACATACCGACTCATCAGTTGAACCTCTAACGTATAACCCTAGCATATCGACTCATCAGTTAAACCTCTAACGTATAACCGTAGCATATCGAATCATCAGTTGAACCTCTAACGTATAACCCTAGCATATCGACTCATCAGTTGAACATCTAACGAATAACCCTAGCATATCGACTCATCAGTTAAACCTCTAACGTATAACCGTAGCATATCGACTCATCAGTTGAACCTCTAACGTATAACCCTAGCATATCAACTCATCAGTTGAACCTCTAGCGTAAAACCGTAACATATCGACTCATCAGTTGAACCTCTAACGTATAACCGTAACATATCAATTCATCAGTTGAACCTCTAACGTATAACCGTAACATATCGACTCATCAGTTTAACCTCTAACGTATAATCGTAACATATCGAATCATCATTTGAACCTCTAACGTATAACCCTAGCATAGCAACTCATCATTTGAACCTCTAACGTATAACCGTAACATATCGACTCATCAGTTGAACCTCTAAAGTATAACGTAACATATCAATTCATCAGTTAAACATTTAACGTATAACCATAACATATCGACTCATCGGTTGAACCTCTAACGTATAACCGTAGCATATCGACTCATCAGTTGAACCTCTAACATATAACCCTAGCATATCGGCTCATCAGTTTGACCTCTAACGTATAACCGTAACATATCGACTCATCAGTTGAACCTCTAACTATAAACCTAGCATATCGACTCGTCAGTTGAACCTCTAACGTATAATCGTAACATATCGACTCATCAGTTGAACCTCTAACGTATAACCGTAACATATCAATTCATCACTTGAACATTTAACGTATAACCGTAACATATCGACTCATCAGTTGAACTTCTAACGTATAACCCTAGCATATCGACTCATCAGTTGAACCTCTAACGTATAACCGTAACATAACGACTCATCAGTTGAACCTCTAACGTATAACCCTAGCATATCGACTCATCAGTTGAACCTCTAACGTATAACCGTAACATATCGACTCATCAGTTGAACCTCTAACGTATAACCGTAACATATCGACTAATTAGTTGAACCTCTAACGTATAACCATAGCATATCGACTCATTTGTTGAACCTCTAACATATAACCCTAGCATATCGACTCATCAGTTGAATCTCTAACGTATAACCCTAGCATATCCACTCATCAGTTGAACCTCTAACGTATAACCGTAGCATATCGACTCATCAGTTGAACCTCTAACGTATAACCCTAGCATATCGACTCATCCGTTGAACCTCTAACGTATAACCGTAACATATCAATTCATCAGTTGAACATTTAACGTATAACCGTAACATATCGACTCATCAGTTAAACCTCTAATGTATAACCCTAGCATATCGACTCATCAGTTGACCCTCTAACGTATAACCCTAGCATATCGACTCATCAGTTGAACCTCTAACGTATAACCGTAGTAATACAAGGCTTTTGCCCGTATAAAAATTATATGTTCGTTGATGTGTGTCTAATCGAATTGATCTTAGTTTTCTATGTGACTCAGTTTTATTTTGGTAAAACAAATAATTTTGGTTGTTTTTAAATTTAAATGTACAAAGACTTAAAAGTAAATGTCGTTAAAGTAAAGGGCAAGTATAAGTAAAGTGCGTGAAAATAGATCTAAATCTAATTAAACAAAAGTATGCAATATTTAAAAACGTGACGGAAAGTAAATTAGTTTAAATGACTAAAAATTAAGACGTGACAAGAATTAAAGTTAGACAAGAATTAGAAATGTAAACTAAAAATAAAACAAGTCAAAATAAGAGGAATAAACCTCCAATCGGAATATATTCCGATCACACCTTGATCGGAATATCAAACCAACCCTGATCGGAAAGTCAAAGATGTCCAATCGGAATATGTCACGTACACCAATCGGAATATCAAACGAACCTCAGATCGGAATGATGAGACCTCCTTTGATCGGAATATTGGAATGGATTTGGTCGGAATGTAGATCGGAATATCTGTCACCTTACCCAATCGGAATCTCCAAAATGACACCTCGATCGGAATGTTTAAAGATGGATTCAGATCGGAATCCTGTCACAACCCCAGATCGGAATACCACTATCTCACCCCAATCGGAATACCAAGCTCCCTCAATCGGAAAGTAAAACCCTTTTCCGATTGACCCAATCGGAATATGAAGAAAAGTACCAAAAATAAGCTTAACAATTAAGCTATTGTTCTAATAAGCACTAGACGAAAAACTTAGCTAAAACCGTGTAAAAATAAGTTATAACACTGAAAGTTAAAAACTTTTAAGACACTAAAAAGATAAACTTTAAGAAAAACAACTTTTATATAAAAATAACTTTTATAAAAACTATATAAACTTGAAAATAAATCAAATAAGCTATGAAAATAAGAAGTTTAAAACAATCAAAAGCATAAAAATCAAATCTTTAACAAATCAACGAATTAAAAACGTGTAAATCAAAGAAAGGTAGAAGAAGATTAAGATCAACAAGATAAAGTAAAGGTGCAAGAAATTAAAGAAACACTTACTTGAAAATTAAAGGTAATTAAAAGTGCAAGACAAGTAATTGAATGTGCAAGTAATTAAATGTGCATAAAATAAAGATGGAAGAACTAATTGTCACTATTAGTCAACAAAGCTAAATGAAATGAAAATGAGAGTATTTATAGGTGATTAGGGGAGAGGTTAGGGGAAGCTTCCTCTCTCCTTCCTTTCTTCCTTAATTGCATGCTTAGGTCCCTCCTCTTCTTTAATCTTTTTGTTAATTGCGCCATTAGTCCTTAAGCCTTCAAATCTTCTTTAATCTTGGGCTTTAACGACTTTTGGCTCGGGATTTCTTTAGACTCGTCTTTTAATTCTTCGATAAATAAGACTTGAGTTCCTCGGCTTTAAGTAAACTTTCGTCTTTTGACTTTTTCTTCGATAAATCTTCAGAATTGGTCTTGGACTTCCGTTCTTTATCCACTTTTGACTTCTTGACTTCGTCTTTCATCCTTTTCTTCAATAAAAGTCCGTAAATGCCCGTGAATTCCCGTGTTTTCTCCACTTTTCACCTTTTCGTCCTAAATCACAACAAAAACACAAACCACGCATAATTCCGACATAAAAGACATAAAATACACGTTTTGGTCCGGTTATTATTGTAATTAAGTGGTAGAAAAGATGGGTGTTTACACACCTATCAAATCCCCTACACTTGACCATTGCAATGTCCTCATGCAATGCATTAGTTACAAAGCATGTTTACACTTTTCATCATAATCAATCCACGTTGGCCTTTATTAAAGAAATAAAAACTACGAACGTTCAAAGTAAAGAAATCAAAAGCATACCTTGGGTTTTGAAAATGTCATGAATATTCATCATCCTCAACTTTTCACTTTCTCCAAACCAAGCTTAAAAACGAGATCATTGTTATTATAAGTTAGTAGACTAACACGAACTCATGTGGGCCAATTATTTACTTAGACTCCCTTACTCCTATGGGTATCTCTTATATTTTATTATTTGTCTTGAATGATCACGAAGATGCATTGTTTGACTTATTTCGATAATTATTTAGTCTGAAAATAAAGTGCACGATTTAATCAATAGTTAGCTAAAGGACCAAATCTTTTAAAACTGCTTCTCGGGATATCAAAAAGTTCATATCTTGGCATAACTTGGTTCGCGATTTGAGACCTTTCTCGGACCGATATTTGGCAGCGACTTCATACTTCAAACCTTGAGAGACGTTCATGAAATAATGGTCTTTTCTTCATAATTGGAATTTCTTCACTTGGAATTTTTGAGAGATTCTTCATATATTGACCACGACTTCTTCATTTTTCTCCAATCTTTATTTTGGACTTTGATATACAACGATCCGCCTCCTTTTATGACTTGGATCTATTTATCCTCATACCTTGTTAGGGTCTTTTCGGATACACTTCTCCATGACTTTTGGGGAGTTTTGCTTTACGTCGTGTGTCTCGATCCTTCATATTGATTTTCGAATAAATGATTCTTCACACCACTTTGGATCTTTAGCAATAAAACATAGCCCTCATGCCTTGTTAGGGCCTTTTCGGACTCGCCAATCTTCGCGCCCCGCTTCATAAGTTATGCCTTGGCTATGAACTCTCGTCATTACCGAGCAACTTTTAAACGATCTGGGGCTAGAAGCTAAGTAACTTTTCAAATCGTACAACCTTATTTATTAGCAAATAAATTATTAGCAAGCGATGGGAGAATAGGCTCATAATTAACTCACATAAATTCACGAAAGAATACCGAACTTATAATTGGCTCTATCATCTCTCGTTCTCCACAGTTTAAAATCTCAAGTAATGAGACTCGTGGATACTTAGCCTATTAAATCAAAGTTTTGGGTTTTCGAGTCGCCTATAGGATCTTGCAAATTCTTAGACTCTTTCAAGTTTAGAAATCGCATTTTAAAGTTCCCTTGATAAACGACTCTCTAGGATCAATTATAGGAGCTTGCGAAAAGTTCTTGTTCTTAACCCGTGAGAGTTAAGACTTTCGCGTTTTATAGTTCCCTATATAAAAGCCTAGCAAAACTTGACTTAAACACGTTAAGGATACTAGCTAGAATGAACTCGGGTTGAGTCAAAAGATTCACAACGTTTGAAAATTAAAACCACTTATTCAAAGATTTATTCTAGCAAAGGAAGAAAATAACTATACAAAAGGGAAAGACTAATAGGCCAAAATAGATCAAAAATTTTGAAAAATGTCGAAAAATTGATTTTCCGGTTAAAATGAGGACAAATACAAGGAAAAGACCACTTAACTTCGATAGAAGTCCCCCCTACACTTAAGATAAACATTGTCCTCAATGTTTAAGCATGTGGGAGTAAACTCCCCTACACTTAGGACATTGTGCACGTTGTTTAAATCTCGCTAAGGAAAAGACAACTAAAGAGATTCCTATTTTAATATTGAGAAAATATAAAATAGTGAATCGAAAAGAGTTTAGGATAGAACCGGGAAGAAGTAGAACACGGAATCACGGGTCGTCAAGAATCATCAAGAGTGGATCATTGAAGCTCGAATCCCTGATTAAGAAGTGAGGAGAGGAAATAGCAATCCAAAGGGTCCCCCCTACACTTATGGTAAAGAAAGCGAAAAGAGAGATGCATGGGTTGCCTCCCAAGAAGCGCTTGGTTTTTGTTAACCGAGTCATTAGCCTGACTCGACCTTGATCATCAACGGAAGTAGCATGAAACACATCCACCAGGATCAAAGACATAGTTTTCATCCATCAAATAGCACAAGCTTAAGGCGAACAAGGCAAACCAAAAGAGAATTGGCAAGGTCCCCTTAAGCAGTGATGGAGCACGGTGGAAGCAAGTAGGAAGCGGTGCAAGCATGTCTTCAAAATTTCCAAAGATTTTTCCTTTTATTTCATCAGGTGGATACTGAGATGGCTGTAGAATTTCAATACCAGGGTCGAACACCTTTTCCTTTAGGGGAAAATAGCACTCAGGCTCAGCCGAGTGTGAAGAAGATCCGCAAAGAAGCACAACCTCGTCCTCAGAAGGGGGACAAAGAGGTGTCAAATCATACGTGCAACGGATTTCGGTGTCGACCGGTTTCTTCTCCTTAGACAAAATGCTCTTCAAATCCAAAGTAGGATCAAGGCGATAATCTTCAAAGTCAAAAGGAGGAGCATCACTCTCATGAGGGAAGTATGTGTTGAGAAATTCAGAGAAATCTTCCTCAAATGAATAATCGTCCAAAGTAGGATCGAGTGATGGTGGAGGATCTTCATCATGTGAAGAATCGCTCGATAGAGTATCAGCCTCATCGAAATCATTGAAAGTGGGCAGCTCGGGATACTCAGAAGTACAATCAAAATCATCCGAGTCTGAGCTAGAATCATCATCATCATAAGCATCAAAGACCGGTGGAGAATCAAAAATGGGAGAAGCGTCCAAAGTATGGAGAGAATCATCCACATTATCATGAAAAAGTGGATTATCGATGCAAGAGTCGAATAGAGGATTTTCGTAGACGGTAAAGTCATCGAGCACATTTATCATATTCACTGATTCTTGGCCTCCAAAGGATTTGCCTGTAAGCTTCCCCATTTTAAAAACTTTAGAATCATCCCCGACTCGTAAGATTAACTCACCTTCGGCCACATCTACTAAAGCACGTCCGGTTCTTAAGAATGGCCGACCAAGTATTAAAGGAATACGAGGGTCCATTTCATAATCAACTACGACAAAATCGACCGGAAAAGTAAATGTGCCAACTTTGATAAACACGTCTTCGGCTATACCAACGGGGTAAGCGAGAGTGCGATTTGCAAGTTCGAGAGTCATCTTTGTTGGAATGAGATCGGGCAATGATAGTGTTTTCCAAACACTCAATGGCATAAGATTAATACTAGCCCCGAGATCAGCAAGGGCAGTAAATTCTTCAGTTTTGTTGAACACGCAAGGCAACACAAAACGACCGGGATCTCCAAGTTTTTCCGGAAGTTCTTTAAGAATAACTGCAGAGCAGTTTTCATTTAAGCGTGTGTTGGCGAGTTCAATCAGCTTCTCCTTCTTGTTAAGCAATTCCTTAAATGCTTTAACAAATTTGGGCATGTGGACAAGTGCTTCAAGAAAGCTAATGTTGAAATTCATTTGAGAAATCATCTTGATATAGCTAGTCACTTGAGCGTCCTCCTTGTTTAGCATTTTGTTCTTGCCCAAGCGAGAAGGATAAGGGATATTGGGTTTGGGTGGTGAAGGTGCAGGTGTAGGTAAAGGTTGAGATGTTGAAGGATCATTAGTGGGAACTTCATCACGTCGAGGCGGAGACGGTAATGGTGCACTAATACTAGGTGTAGGAGGAGTAGGGATACATGGTGGTGGAGGAGGTGTAGATGATGGGGGTGGGATTGGTGGTCCTACAATGGTGACTCCACTACGTGTAGTAATAGCACTCACATTGGCTCGCGGATTGGTGACGGTGTTTGAAGGTAGAGAACTCGAAGAAGAAGGTTGAGCGGCAGGCAAGAAACTAGCAAGCATATTCTTCAAATCATTGGTTTGATTGCTGAAGGAGGATTGAATATCATTTCGAAGCTCGGATCTTATCTCATTTCCTTGCTTTGTGATATCCTCTTTAAGATTGATAATTTGGCTCTGCAGATTCTTGATTTGCTCACCTTGGGTTCTCATGATGGCCTCAACATCCGGATTACTGGGTGGGTTTTGTTGGGCGGGTGGGTGATAAGGATTAGAAGCTCTTGGTGGGATTTGGTTGTTTCTAGTGTAGTTGTTGGCGGGGTTTTGGTTTTGAGGAGAAAAACCGGGTGAAAGGTAATTGTTGGATCGGTAGCTCAGCAGATTTCTATCCCCTTGAGATCGAGCTTGGTAATTTTCCGGTGAATAATTACCGTAAGCTGCATACACATTTTCCGGATTTCCTTGTGTCGAAGGACAATCGGTGTATGAGTGAGGACCGCCACATGTTTCACAAGGATTAGCAACCGCTTTAACTTGTTGTTGTTGTTGATTTGAAGTGAGAAGCGTAATACTTTTGCTCATTTCAGTCATCATGCGGGTGAGTTCGGTCATCTCAGGGTTTGCTGAGGTTGAGGAAACATTGACTCTCGGGTTGTTCCGTGAAGATGCAGAGGAATCCCAGTTCTTGTGGTGAGTAGTCATGTTCTCAATTAACTCTCTACACTCCTCGGGTCTCCTTTTCATGAATGTGCCACCGGCGGCTGCATTGATCGTATCACGATCTCGAAAAGTCAATCCGTTGTAGAAAGTATCGATCAAGGTGACCGGAAGCATGTTGTGGTTTGGACATCGGTCGATCAAGACATTATATCTCTCCCAAGCATCAAAAAGAGATTCATCAGGGTCTTGCATGAAGCCGCTGATTTGATTGCGAAGGCTTGTGACCATGGATGGTGGAAAGTAGCGCGACAAAAAGCGTTGAGTCATGTCATCCCAAGTGTGAATAGAATTCTTCGGGAGACGATCAAACCATTTCTCGGCATGATGTAATAGAGTGTGTGGAAAGAGTTGTAGGCGAAGCTCATCCATTGTGGCACCAGCCAACTTCATGCTCTGGGTGATAGTAATGAACTTGTCGAGGTGTTTGTTGGCATCATCATCAGGCAATCCTCTAAATGGGTTTGTTTGTACTTGCTGAATCATGTGGTGCTTCAACGAAAACTCAGGAGCGTTGATTTGCATCGGCGCAATCGGTCCTCCTCGTCCAAACATTGTTGGTTGACAAAGTTCTTCCATGGTCCGAAGATCGGGCTGTGGAAGAGCATTGTTGTTATTGTTATTATTCAGGTTCGGTGGAATGTTGTTGTTAACACCTGCCATATCTAAATCTTCTTGAGGCTCGGGCTCTTGATAATTAGAAGATCTAGTACGCATACACCTGAAAATGCAAAAGAAAACAAAACCAAAAACAAAAACGATATATATATACACAATAAAGATAAAATCTTTTTGGATTTTTGAAATTTTTAATTTTTATTGTTTTTATGAATTTTTTTTTTAATTTTTATGATTTTTGAATTTTTATGCAAGAAAAATAACGTTCACAAGTGAACGGATCCCAAAAAGCAACGTGTCTCTCACAAAAAACTGTTGATCTTTACGAAAAGAGCCGGCAGCGGCGCCATTTAATACAAGGCTTTTGCCCGTATAAAAATTATATGTTCGTTGATGTGTGTCTAATCGAATTGATCTTAGTTTTCTATGTGACTCAGTTTTATTTTGGTAAAACAAATAATTTTGGTTGTTTTTAAATTTAAATGTACAAAGACTTAAAAGTAAATGTCGTTAAAGTAAAGGGCAAGTATAAGTAAAGTGCGTGAAAATAGATCTAAATCTAATTAAACAAAAGTATGCAATATTTAAAAACGTGACGGAAAGTAAATTAGTTTAAATGACTAAAAATTAATACGTGACAAGAATTAAAGTTAGACAAGAATTAGAAATGTAAACTAAAAATAAAACAAGTCAAAATAAGAGGAATAAACCTCCAATCGGAATATATTCCGATCACACCTTGATCGGAATATCAAACCAACCCTGATCGGAAAGTCAAAGATGTCCAATCGGAATATGTCACGTACACCAATCGGAATATCAAACGAACCTCAGATCGGAATGATGAGACCTCCTTTGATCGGAATATTGGAATGGATTTGGTCGGAATGTAGATCGGAATATCTATCACCTTACCCAATCGGAATCTCCAAAATGACACCTCGATCGGAATGTTTAAAGATGGATTCAGATCGGAATCCTGTCACAACCCCAGATCGGAATACCACTATCTCACCCCAATCGGAATACCAAGCTCCCTCAATCGGAAAGTAAAACCCTTTTCCGATTGACCCAATCGGAATATGAAGAAAAGTACCAAAAATAAGCTTAACAATTAAGCTATTGTTCTAATAAGCACTAGACGAAAAACTTAGCTAAAACCGTGTAAAAATAAGTTATAACACTGAAAGTTAAAAACTTTTAAGACACTAAAAAGATAAACTTTAAGAAAAACAACTTTTATATAAAAATAACTTTTATAAAAACTATATAAACTTGAAAATAAATCAAATAAGCTATGAAAATAAGAAGTTTAAAACAATCAAAAGCATAAAAATCAAATCTTTAACAAATCAACGAATTAAAAACGTGTAAATCAAAGAAAGGTAGAAGAAGATTAAGATCAACAAGATAAAGTAAAGGTGCAAGAAATTAAAGAAACACTTACTTGAAAATTAAAGGTAATTAAAAGTGCAAGACAAGTAATTGAATGTGCAAGTAATTAAATGTGCATAAAATAAAGATGGAAGAACTAATTGTCACTATTAGTCAACAAAGCTAAATGAAATGAAAATGAGAGTATTTATAGGTGATTAGGGGAGAGGTTAGGGGAAGCTTCCTCTCTCCTTCCTTTCTTCCTTAATTGCATGCTTAGGTCCCTCCTCTTCTTTAATCTTTTTGTTAATTGCGCCATTAGTCCTTAAGCCTTCAAATCTTCTTTAATCTTGGGCTTTAACGACTTTTGGCTCGGGATTTCTTTAGACTCGTCTTTTAATTCTTCGATAAATAAGACTTGAGTTCCTCGGCTTTAAGTAAACTTTCGTCTTTTGACTTTTTCTTCGATAAATCTTCAGAATTGGTCTTGGACTTCCGTTCTTTATCCACTTTTGACTTCTTGACTTCGTCTTTCATCCTTTTCTTCAATAAAAGTCCGTAAATGCCCGTGAATTCCCGTGTTTTCTCCACTTTTCACCTTTTCGTCCTAAATCACAACAAAAACACAAACCACGCATAATTCCGACATAAAAGACATAAAATACACGTTTTGGTCCGGTTATTATTGTAATTAAGTGGTAGAAAAGATGGGTGTTTACACACCTATCACGTAGCATATCAGTTGAACCACTAACGTATAACCGTAACATATCGACTCATCAGTTGAACCTCTAACGTATAACAACATATCGACTCATTAGTTGAACCTCTAACGTATAACCCTAGCATATCGACCCATCAGTTGAACCTCTAACATATAACCGTAACATATCGACTCATCAGTTGAACCTCTAACGTATAACTGTAACATATCAATTCATCAGTTGAACATTTAACGTATAACCGTAACATATCGACTCATCAGTTGAACCTCTAACTTATAACCGTAGCATACCGACTCATCACTTGAACCTCTAACGCAAAACCCTAGCATATCGGCTCATTAGTTGAACCTCTAACGTATAACCGTAACATATCGACTTATCAGTTGAATCTCTAACGTATAACCCTAGCATATCGACTCATCAGTTGAACCTCTAACGTATAACCGTAACATATCGACTCATCAGTTGAACCTATAACATATAACCATAACATATCAATTCATCAGTTGAACATTTAACGTATAACCGTAACATATCGACTCATCAGTTGAACCTCTAACGTATAACCCTAGCATATCGACTCATTAGTTGAACCTCTAACGTATAACCGTAACATATTGACTCATTAGTTGAACTTCTAACGTATAACCCTAGCATATCGACTCATCAGTTAAACCTCTAACGTATAACCGTAACATATCGACTCATCAGTTAAACCTATAACGTATAACCCTAGCATATCGACTCATCAGTTGAACCTCTAACGTATAACCGTAGCATATCGACTCATCAGTTGAACCTCTAGCATATAACCCTATCATATCGACTCATCAGTTGAACCTCTAACGTATAACCCTAGCATATCGACTCATCAGTTGAACCTCTAACGTATAACCGTAGCATATCGACTCATTAGTTGAACCTCTAACGTATAACCCTAGCATATCGACTAATCAGTTGAACCTCTAACGTATAACCGTAACATATCGACTCATCAGTTGAACCTATAACGTATAACCCTAGCATATCGACTCATTAGTTGAACCTCTAACGTATAACCGTAGCATATCGACTCATCAGTTGAACCTCTAACGTATAACCCTAGCATATCGACTCATCAGTTGAACCTCTAACGTATAACCCTAGCATATCGACTCATCAGTTGAACCTCTAACGTATAACCCTAGCATATCGACTCATCAGTTGAACCTCTAACGTATAACCCTAGCATATCGACTCATGAGTTGAACCTCTAATGTATAACCATAGCATATCGACTCATCAGTTGACCCTCTTACGTATAACCCTAGCATATCGACTCATCAGTTGAACCTCTAACGTATAACCGTAGCATATCGACTCATCAGTTGAACCTCTAACGTATAACCGTAATATATCGACACATCAGTTGAACCTCTAACGTATAACCCTAGCATATCGACTCATCAGTTGATCTCTAACGTATAACCGTAACATATCGACTCATCAGTTGAACCTCTAACGTATAACCCTAGCATATCGACTCATCAGTTGAACCTCTAACTTATAACCGTAGCATATCGACTCATCAGTTGAACCTCTAACGTATAACCCTAGCATATCGACTCATCAGTTGAACCTCTAACGTATAACCGTAACATATTATTTTGATTTTTATTATTTATTTTTATTATTAACTTTTATTATTACTTTTATTATATAAAATGGAGAATGTCAAAATATATGAAAAACATTTAGGGACGACTTTTTCGACCCTAAATTATAAAGGAAAGTCGTCCCTAAGTTTTCTAAATATATTTCAAACACTTGCAAATTTTTGAAAATTTTGGCCAAAATTTAAATAATCCGCTCAGGTTTTAAGTATTCCCGGTATACATTTAGGGTCGACTTAGTCGTCCCTAAATAACCCCAAAATATATGGATAGATCTATCCCTTATCCTTTTCTCGTCTCATCTCACTGTTAACAAAAAAAAACAAAAACAAAAAACGAAGCACTACCACCAATCGTCTCATCTCCGCCCAATCCGTCCCACCACCACCACCACCAATCTGTCCACCACCACCACCATTCCGACCAACCACCACACGAACACGAATGATGTTTTTTTTTAATTATGGATAAGGTAATTCATTTTTTGTATAATTTCGGATTATAAGTTCATCTCCTTTATCTATTAATTTTGTTTAATTTTAAATTTTTTCTTATGCTAAACCACCCATCATAAATTCAATTTTTGTTTTATTTCGGATTAAACGGTGTTGGTGTTTGATAGTAGATTTGCCTAAAGATCTGTACGTAAAAGGATTTTGGATGTGTGTTTTGCAATTAAACATCAAAGACTCTTTCTTTCATCATAAAAATGCTCGCTGTATATGAAATTTAGGTTCACAAGATTGTTGCTAGAATGGGTTAGCTTTTGTTTAATAGTTATTGTTTGTTTCATATGGGATTTAATTGCAGTTTTTTTTGTAAAAAAAACTGCAACACATATTTAAAAAAAACTTTATACATATATAAAAAAACTTTATACATATTTAAAAAACTTTTATATTTATTTAAAAAAAAACTTTATACATATTTAAAAAAAATTATACATATTTAAAAAAACTTTATATTTATTTAAAAAAAACTTTATACATATTTAAAAAAACTTTCATATTTATTTAAAAAAACTTTATACATATTTAAAAAAAACTTTATACATATTCAAAAAAAATTTATATATATTTTAAAAAAACTTTATATTTATTTAAAAAAACTTTATACATATTTAAAAAATAAACTTTATACATGTTTAAAAAAACTTTATACATATTTAAAAAAACTTTATATATATTAAAAAAATATTATGTTTATTTAAAAAAAACTTTATACGTATTAAAAAAACATTCGATATATTCAACACAGACACTTAAACACACGCTTAATTAAACATAGATATTACAACAATAATAGATTCATAAATACGAAAAAAACCACATCACAAACTAGTTTGAATTAAACATACAGATTAACACATAATAATAAAAAAAATTAACACATTAAAATAAGAAACAAATTACTACTCAAAGCTAAGATTTTTCATTTCATTTAAAAGCTCATGAAGTATTGCAGCTGATTGACATGTGTGGTCTTCAAGATGCCTTTCCATTTGTAGTCTTGCCTCTAGCATCTTTATCTTTAGATCTTTAATCTTGCAATTTGAGCACTCAGTGGGTGCAGATTGAGAAGGATATGTAGAAGAACTAGGATGTGAACCTTGAGGTGTTGAAGATCCAGGGGAATATCTTATACGGAGTTCGAGATCAAAATCATCCTTCCATTTAAAATATTTACATCCATAATCTTCTTTTTTTGCCTGTTACAAAGTAAAGAAATAACATGACATGTCATTTTAATAATCACACATATTACATAAATAAAACATTAGATTGTTTACCTTCGAAAGAGGACATGCATAGTAAAGTTTACCAGAGTTATAAGGTCGATGTGACTGTCTCAACACTATATATCCCTTTCCACATCGACACTTATAAGCTTCAAGCGGATCCATCTTATGCAAAATCGGGTGGTGGTGGTGGTGAGTTTTTATGAGAGGATAAGAGTTTGTGAGGATAAGAGCTACCATAAATAAAGATAAAAATTTAGGGTCGACACATTTAGGGACGACTTAGTCGATCCTAGCTTTCCCGCCAACATTTCTCGCCAAATTTAGGCTTTCCCGTATAACCCTAGCATATCGACTCGTCAGTTGAACCTCTAACGTATAACCGTAGCATATCGACTCATCAGTTTAACCTCAAACGTATAACCGTAACATATCGACTCATCAGTTGAACCTCTAACGTATAACCGTAACATATCGACTCATCAGTTGAACCTCTAACGTATAGCCCTAGCATATCGACTCTTCAGTTGAACCTCTAACGTATAACCCTAGCATATCGACTCATCAGTTGAACCTCTAACGTATAACCCTAGCATATCGACTCATCAGTTGAACCTCTAACGCATAACCGTAACATATCGACTTACCAGTTGAACCTCTAACGTATAACCGTAACATATCAATTCATCAGTTGAACGTCTAACATATAACCGTAACATATCAACTCATCATTTGAACCTCTAACGTATATCCCTAGCATATCGACTCATTAGTTGAACCTCTAACGTATAACCCTAGCATATCGACTCATCAGTTGAACCTCTAACGTACAACCGTAACATGTCGACTTATCTGTTGAACCTCTAACGTATAACCCTAGCATATCGACTCATCAGTTGAACCTCTAACGTATAACCGTAACATATCTACTCATCAGTTGAACCTCTAACGTATAACAGTAACATATCAATTCATCAGTTGTAGATTTAACGTATAACCGTAACATATCGACTCATCATTTGAACCTCTAACGTATAACCGTAGCATATCAACTCATCAGTTGAACCTCTAACGTATAACCCTAGCATATCGGCTCATCAGTTGAACCTCTAAATATAACCGTAACATATCGACTCATCAGTTGAACCTCTAACGTATAACCCTAACATATCGACTCATCAGTTGAACCTCTAACGTATAACCATAACATATTGACTCATCAGTTGAACCTCTAACGTATAACCGTAACATATCAATTCATCAGTTGAACATTTAACGTATAACCGTAACATATCGACTCATCAGTTGAACCTCTAACGTATAACCCTAGCATATCGACTCATCAGTTGAACCTCTAACCGTAACATATCGATTCATCAGTTGAACCTCTAACGTATAACCCTAACATATCGACTCATCAGTTGAACCTCTAAGGTATAACCGTAACATATCGACTCATCAGTTGAACCTCAAACAAATAACCCTAGCATATCGACTCATCGGTTGAACCTCTAACGTATAACCGTAGCATATCGACTCATCAGTTGAACCTCTAACGTATAACCCTAGCATATCGACTCATCAGTTGAACCTCTAACGTATAACCCTAGCATATCGACTCATTAGTTGAACCTCTAACGTATAACCATAGCATATCGACTCATCAGTTGAACCTCTAACGTATAACCCTAGCATATCGACTCATCAGTTGAACCTTTAGCGTATAACCATAACATATCAATTCATCAATTGACATAACGTATATCCGTAACATATCGACTCATCAGTTGAACCTCTAATGTATAACCCTAGCATATCGACTCATCAGTTGACCCTCTAACGTAAAACCCTAGCATATCGACTCATCAGTTGAACCTCTAACGTATAACCCTAGCATATCGACTCATCAGTTGAACCTCTAACGTATAATTGTAGCATATCGACTCATCAGTTGAACATCTAATGTATAACCCTAGCATATCGACTCATCAGTTGAACCTCTATCATATAACCGTAACATATCGACTCATGAGTTGAACCTCTAACGTATAACCGTAACATATAAATTCATCAGTTGAACCTCTAACGTATAACCGTAACATGTCGACTCATCAGTTGAACCTCTAACGTATAACCCTAGCATATCGACTCAGTAGTTGAACCTCTAATTTATAACCCTAGCATATCGACTCATCAGTTGAACCTCTAACGTATAACTGTAACATATCGACTCATCAGTTGAACCTCTAACGTATAACCCTAGCATATCGACTCATCAGTTGAACCTCTAACGTATAACCGTAACATATCGACTCATCAGTTGAACCTCTAACGTATAACCGTATCATATCAATTCATCAATTGAACATTTAACGTATAACCGTAGCATATCGACTCATCAGTTGAACCTCTAACGTATAACCGTAGCATATCGACTCATCAGTTGAACCTCTAACGTATAACCCTAGCATATCGGCTCATCAGTTGAACCTCTAACGTATAACTGTAACATATCGACTCATCAGTTGAACCTCTAACGTATAACCCTAGCATATAGACTCATTAGTTGAACCTCTAACGTATAACCGTAACATATCGACTCATCAGTTGAACCTCTAACGTATAACCGTAACATATCAATTCATCAGTTTAACATTTAAAGTATAACCGTAACATATTGACTCATCAGTTGAACCTCTAACGTATAACCCTAGCATATCGACTCATCAGTTGAACCTCTAACGTATAACCGTAACATATCGACTCATCAGTTGAACCTCTAACGTATAACCCTATCATATCGACTCATCAGTTGAACCTCTAACGTATAACCGTAACATATCGACTCATCAGTTGAACCTCTAACGTATAACCCTAGCATATCGACTCATTAGTTGAACCTCTAATGTATAACCGTAGCATATCGACTCATCATTTGAACCTCTAACGTATAACCCTAGCATATCGACTCATCAGTTGGAACTCTAACGTATAACTCTAGCATATCGACTCATCAGTTGAACCTCTAACACATAACCGTAGCATATCGACTCATCAGTTGAACCTCTAGTGTATAAACCTAGCATATCGACTCATCAGTTGAACCTCTAACGTATAACCGTAAAATATCAATTCATCAGTTGAACATTTAATGTATAACCGTAACATATCGACTCATCAGTTGAACCTCTAATGTATAACCCTAGCATATCAACTCAACACTTTGTTGATCCCAAACTTAGATCGATTTAGCTTTGTGTTAACGAGATTAAGTCAAGTTTAACACGTAGAGAAACTTTGTTGTGTATAAAACAATTTATTTATTATGTGGAATTAATACTCAAACAAGAACACACAAACAATGTAAACCAACTTTCACTTGATTGATAAAATAAACTTGCGTACAATATAAGTATGTAAACGTATGAAAACTTACTTGAAAACAAAACCTAAAGGCCTCCTTTTATAGACATAAGGAGCCTTGTACAAGAGTGTACGTATCAGCTATTTTAGGTAAAGATAAACATAGGAAATACATTGTCGATCATATCTTTACTAGAAACATAATACGTGTAGACTAAGTCTTCTATCAGTGCTTGACTTCTCCTTATCAACTCTTGACTTCTTCCTGTCAACGCTTGTTCTGTCAACGCTTGATTTCTTCTTAACAACGCTTCGATTGCTCTTGTCAGCGTCCAAGTATACTGGCTACATTTTATTCCCAACAATCCTCCCCTAAACTTGATATCTACTCTAGTAATCAAGTTTCTGAATAAAAACTAAGAACTAGGAGGATTCTTACAAATCTTATCAATTTGGTAATAAACATATCTAATCAAATCTTTGGCCGCATCACTTGAGTAATCAATTTCCAGCTGTGTTGTCTTCATCTTTTATAAAACTTCTTTGGACATGGGATACTCAGCATCCACAAGAAGATATTCAGAAAACTTTGTAGAACTTAAATGATACACACCAGCTGCTGAATATAAACGCCATTGAAGTCCACTGATATCATCCTCAAGATCCTTCCAAATAGGATCTTTTTCTTCTGGTGCACACATTCTGTTGAATGTTGACCAGATCTTTATTCCATTGACTGAAGTAGGTGCTTCAGTCTCATACTTGGCCTGCAGTAACCTCTAAAGGTCTGCCAAGTCTTCCCTATCCATACTTGCAAACAGAGACATAAGAGTAGTAAAAGTGTGTACCTCTTCCCATACCTGCCAATCATCCAAAACTCACTTGCATCTTCTTCATAACTAATGATAGGGTTTCTGGCATCATGAGGTAACACCATTACCATATCTGAAGCTTCCACGGGTGAGAGCTTAATACTCCTTCCAATAACAGCTTCACTGGGATTCACTTTATTCAAATCTTTAGGAAACTCAAGTGGAACTCCCTTCTTCAATAGACTTGGTACAATCATAGCCTTTTGAATCTCCATCTCTTCTACAAGTTCTTCTTTCCTTTCATCTGAAAGAAGTCTGATAGTGTTCATCTCTTGCACTCTTGCCCAAATAGGATAAGCCTTATACTCCAATTCTTCAAAGGACAATCCCTTCAACTTCTAAAAAGTCCATCCTCCTTGATGATATCTGAGCAACATATAATAAAGCTCCCTTCTATCTCTCTTCAACAGTGAGAGAACTTTACTAGCCTTATACTTCAGAATTACCTTGCAATCTCTTCGTACTCTTAGAAGAATCTCCAAACCCCAAATTTGATCTAAAATTGTCATATCTAGATTCTCTATAACCTTGTTCTCCCAAGCATGATACATCTGGGCAACTTCTGGCATATCATAATATACTTTCAACTTCAACTCTCTAAGTTTCTCCCTTGCCAACTCATCACCATATTCAAGTCTTTCTGGTTCTTCAATGATCATAACACTTGAATCTGAGCTTTCATCATTACTTCCTTCTTGCTCCTCAGAAGTAACTACAAATGGTGACTCATCAACCTTCTTCTTTTCTTGTTCCATAAGTTATGCAGCTAACATTGAATCAAATTGAACTTGTGTTGCATCCTTTGGAACCTCTGTTTCTACCATGATTCCTTTACCCTTATCTAATGGATCAATGATGGGTAATGATGCTGGTACCTGTGAAGACACTTCCTTGATGATAGCTGATGACTGGAATACATCAACCATATCTGTAGGTCTGTCAACGTTCAAATCCTGTGTGACAACGCCCAACTTGCTCTTGTCAGCGCTTGGTGTATCAGCGTCCAAAATCTGCTTGTCAACGCTCACCTTATTCTTGTCAGCGCTTCTTGTTAACTGCTCCATCATCGCTGTAAAGGATAACTTCAAATTTGTAGGAGTAACCAAAGAGACATCAAAACCTGGTTGCTTCTTCAAATTTGTAAGATCTTCAGCCACGCCCAAAGATTATCCTTCATTTTAGCCATGAGCACTCAAATTAGCTGGCTCATTAGCAGCTTCCTCCCCTTTGTAAGAATCCTCCCCTGAAGAAAGGACCCTTGTCTGCCTTCTCCTAGCCTCAGCAATTTCCAAAACACCAATCCTCTCCCTCAATTGCTTAAGTTCAAGGCCCCGGGTAGAGACAGTATGTACCAGGTCTGCATTTTGCTTTTGCAAGCTAATACAGACAGCTGTCAATTCCAACATTGTATATGGTTCCAATCTGTCCTCCTCTAGAGTGGGTATTTGACCTCCCAAAATAAAGTCATGGGGCATGGATGAGGTCTTAATGATGTTAGGACTGGCTTGGCCTGCATCTAAGCGAGTACCAATAGTCCTAGCCTCACCCATATCACCAACCACACTTGTGGTGGTGGTTCTCTCTACAACATGGGTAGGACCACTAGAGGATAACACTCCAGTAGTCCTTGGGCGTTTTACCAACCTAAATTCAGGGGGTGTAGAAGATGATGTGGATTGGGTAGCAGTTTGAAGGTTAAGGGGTGTTTGGGTCTGGTGTAGAAAGGTGTCAACGTCTGGATTTGTAGTGTCAACGCCAACATTTAAAGTGTCAGCGTTGAAGGGATTTTGGTCAAGTACCATTTGTTGAGGTGAAGGTGATTGTTCAGGTAACGGTCGTGGGTCAGGTTGAGGTTGTGCTGCTGCAATAACAGCAAGCATGGCTTGGGTAAGGGGTAAATCTCTGTGAGGGGGTGAATTCATCTTACTAAAAATAGCTTTTGTTCATGGATCGCATAAAAGTCATCATGATCCTTGGTGCAATACCTTTGCTCATCAAAAATCATTTGTAAAAATCTTGGGTAAGCCAAAGTCATTTTGTTACCCTTGTTTTTACACATGCCATCAAAAATCAGTTTAGAAAAATTATACTTTTGCCCATTAGTAATACACACAATGGCACTAGCAATAGATCTGTTAATTTCATTATGTGCAGTACATTTGGGACTTAAACATTGAAGGATGACATGTATTAAGTACTTCCAAGCTGGGGGAAATTCCTTTTTATTATATTTGTTTAAAGTACCCTCATCAGGGAAAGGATACCACAAAGCTTGAAGTCCCGGTTCTATCTCACCAATGGGTAGAGTGGTTATACCATCTGCATCATTAAGATGCAAAGCCTGGCAAACCAAGGCTTCAGTAACCACCCATGGACGCCCATGGACAATAGCAGTTAATGTAGTCACATTATTAAGCGTTGAGGAACTGACAGTGTTCCAAAACTGTTTAATATGAGTGACAGGGATGAGAGGAGCATGAGAAAGAGCATACCGTAATGGGGATGCATTCAAATACGCCACCATCTGAGTGTATTGAGGAAACAAAGCATCATCAGCCTCCAAATAGGCAACCATGTTATGCTGACTCCTGAATCCTAACACCAAGTCACTTGGTTTAAACTTAGGCGCCATTGATGTAGAAAGCTGTTGTAAAAGATTATGAAAGATGAATTATAGAAGAAAATCTGTTAGACAATAATATGAGAGTACCATGTTTAAAAAGAATGATCCAAATTTATAGGAGTGATAGGCACATGTGATTGGTAAAAAATGAGGCAAGTATTTTCAAAATATAATGATGAAAACATTGAAAAGAAAATAAGTTATCTTGTGCATTAATTAAAAGTTATCAACTCCCAAAATTACGGCCCCAATTTTCATCAAAAATAACAACTAGGTAGGACCCAATGAGTGTCAACGGTCAAAAATAACCCATCAACGCTCAACGCCTATATTCTTGTCAGCGTTGGAAAAAGCCATGTCAACGTCTAGATTGGTCATAACAACGTTTGGAAAGAAATCTGTCAACGTCCAAAAATAAAAATGATAAAAATGAAAAAGGACCTTAACAAAGTGATTTATCCTAGTGAAGATAACCTATAAACTGAAAATTACTATAGGGTGGCAAGCACTGTCCAATCATGCACACTTGCATAAGCAAGATAGACATAACAGTCCTCTAGTGTCCCTTGCTAACCAAAGTTCTTAACAATGAAGTTATCTTATAAAATCCTTTGTAACTTCCCAGGTAAACCCAAAATAAATCATACCCAAGTCTCCCAACAGACCACATCCAATTCTAGGCCAAAAAGGTCTTGGCAACGTGCATAGTATATCAACTTTGCATGCTACAGTTCCTTATGAGTTAGTAAACTAAATCATACTCACCAGTGGACACAATCTAGAATTGTGATAAAAGTATTATAAGAATACCCAAAAATTCCTAAAAAGGTTCCTAAAACCTCCCCTTAGACCATGATATATAAGTTGCCACATATTATGCATGTAAATAAAAATTTATGTCAAGATAGGAATATACATATTCCAACCATCATCCATAAATTAAAACATGCTCCAATAATGCTCTAAGAATCCATAAGCAACTCTGTATCCAATGTTACAATGCTAACAACTCCTACATAATTAGATCAAAAACCACAAAACTAACATATTGCTGACAACGTCACGGTAACACTTATCAGCGTAAAGATAACCTTTGTCAGCGTTAGACAAAATAAAGTGGAAAATCTAACTTCACATAAAGACCAATAACAATGCAAATCCTGTACATACTTTTACAATAAGACCCCAAAACACATATTAAGTGAGATTGATCATTCCAATACTTGTTACCAAGTATTGAAATCTTCTAGTATAAAAAGGTTTAGTTAATAAATCAGACACATTTTCTTCTGTGTCAACCCTATCTGGTTGTATTAAACCTTTTTCAAAACAATCTCTTATAAAATGATGTCTAATTTCTATGTGTTTTGTTTTAGAATGATGTACAGGATTTTTAATAATGCATAAAGTACTGTTATTGTCTACAAAAATCTTGGTATGCAAGAAATTATACCCATAATCCAACAGCTGGTTCTGAATCCATAAGACTTATCCACAACAAGCAGCTGCAGCTACATACTCAGATTCAGTTGTAGAATTGGCCACTACTGTTTGTTTCTTGCATTGCCAAGATATCAATCTACTCCCAAGAAACTGGCATCCACCAGTTGTGGATTTTCTATCAAATTTGTCACCACCATAATCACTGTCTGAATATGCAATAAGCTCTAACAATATATCTTTTGGATACCATAATCCCAGGTCTGGATAACATCTAAGGTATCTAAAGATCCTCTTGACAGCATGAAGATGACATTCTTTGGAAGTCATTTGATGACTTGCACATGCACACACATCAAACATAATGTCAGGTCTTGAAGCTGTGAGATACATCAATGAACGAATCATTTATCTATAGTGCCTGACATCCACTTCTTTTCCATCTCCAACTTTTTCCCAAGGGTGTTCCCTATCCATAGGTGTGCTAGCCCTTCTCTTATGTGGAGAAAAGCCAAACTTCTTCAAGATTTCTGCTACATATTTATCTTGAGAGATGACGATACCATCTTCTTTCTGCTGAACTTGTAACCCTAGAAAGAAGTTCATCTCCCCCATTGCACTCATCTTGAACTTGTCTGTCATAAGCTTGGAAAAGTCTTCACTCATCTTTGGGCTAGAAGAGCCAAATATGATATCATCCACATAGACTTGTACAAGTAAGAAATCCTTACCAGTCTTCTTTGTAAATAAGGTCTGGTCTATGGTTCCCTTTTTGAATCCATTTTCCACCAGATAGGTAGACAGTGTGCCATACCATGCTCTTGGGGCTTGATGAAGTCCATACATAGCTTTCTTTACTCTATATACCTTGTCTGGATGTTCTGAATCTTCAAAACCAGGAGGCTGCATTACATAAACCTCCTCTACAATCGTGCCATAAAGAAAAGCACTCTTCACATCCATTTGATAGATTGTAAAGCCCATGCAGGAAGCATAGGCTAGAAAAATCCTTATAGCCTCAATCCTTGCAACTGGTGCAAAGACCTCCTCATAGTCTATCCCTTCCTCTTATGTATATCCTTGAGCCACTAAACGTGCCTTGTTTCTGACAACAATTCCTCTTTCATCCTTTTTATTCCTAAGAACCCATCTTGTCCCAATAGGTCTGACATGTATGGGATAATCAACCAACTCCCAAACATCCTGGATAGCAAATTGGTGAAGCTCATCTTGCATTCCTTCCACCCAACTTGGTTCTTTGAGAGCATAAAAAATCTTCTTGGGTTCCTGTTGTGACAGAAAACAGGCAAACAAACATGCTTGAACAAGAGGGGTATCAAACTTCTTATGAATATTGGCAATAAAACCTCCATGATTCTGATGAGATCTTCTAGTTTGCACAGGAGTCATCACATCACCAATAATTAGAGAAGGAGGGTGATTTTTGATTGTAGAAGTAACCACGCCTCCCTCAATCAGTGTGTTGTCCTCAATCTCATCTTCCATATTACCAATATCCTCTTCAGACTCTCTTCCATCATCATCATAATGAACCTCTCCATTTCTGTTTGAAGGTTTACCTTGTTCAAAAGTATTGGAAGAGAAAATATGGTCAAAAGATCTGTCAACGCCTGAGCCAAGGCTGTCAACGTTTGAGCCATCAACGCTTGAATTTGTCTTGTCAGCGCCAGAATTTCCTTTGTCAGCGCCTGAAAGATCATGCATGTTTTCAACTGGTGATACTTGGGGACCACCTTTTTCCTTTCCAGCAGCAGCAGCAGCAAATGTATCTATCCATATGGGAATGGTAACATACTCAGGTATGGATGCAGATTTTTCTGCTTGTGATCCAACCTCTTCATCAACCTGTTTACCTGAAACATCAACAACTGGTTCTTCCACAACATTTGAAGTTTCCTTCACAATGTTTGGATTAGTAACAGGCATATAGTTCAAAGTCCTAGATAGAGGTTCCAAGTCAAATAACCAATTTGGACCACTCTCAGGATCACTAGGTTTACTTTCTAAAAACCTAACATGTACTTTTTCAAGTATACGTTTTTCTTTCTTAAGGTAAACTCTATATCCTCTACTCTGCACTGAATAACCCATGAAGTAGCCTTCATCACCTTTAGCACTAAACTTACCTAAGGCATCACTAGTATCCAACACAACTACATGACATCCAAAAGGTTTAAGAAAACCAATATTAGGTTTCCCCCAAAGTAACTCATAAGGTGTTTTGTTGTGAATCTTGTTGACCAATGCCCTATTCTGAACATAACAAGTTGTATTCACTGCCTCAGCCCAAAATGCAATGGGAAAGTGAGCATCAGCCAACATAGTCCTAGCTGCTTCTATGAAGGTTCTATTCTTTCTCTCGACAACCCCATTTTGTTATGGGGTTCTAGCTACACTGAACTGTCTAGTAATCCCTTTCTTGGCACAAAAGTCATCTAATAACTTATTTCTAAATTCACCATCATTATCACTTCTAAGCATCTTAACCTCATTACCAGACTTCTTTTCTATTTGGGTAATGAAGTTAATCAATGTATCAGCAGTGTCACTTTTCAAAGCTAAAAAGAAAGTCCAAGTAAACCTAGAAAAATCATCAGTGATGATAAAACAGTAAGATTTAACATTTAGGCTTTCTACATTAGTTGGACCAAACAAGTCCATATGCAGCAAGTGAAGTGGTTTAGAACTAGAGTGCACTGATTTAGACTTAGATGAGACCTTTTGCTGTTTGCCTTTGAGGCATGCAACACAAGAATGGTCATCGTGGAAAGCCTTTTCAAGCAAACCATCAACTAAACCATGTCTCACAAGTCTGTTTATATTTTTAAAATTAATGTGCCCTAATCTTCTGTGCCAAAGATTACTCTCATCAACTGAAGCCTTAGAATATAGACATGACAAATTATTATTCATCCTAATTCCATTAAGATTCACATTATAAATGTCCTTATGCCTAGGTGTTCTATAATCAATGAATTTCTCATCTGGTATTTTAAAATCTTTCCTCAACACCAAACATTCAATATCAGTGAAAAGAACCTTATTTTTGTTATCACAAACCTATGATACACTAAACAGATTATAGTCAAGTTCTTTTACCAGAAACACGTTTTCAAAACGCAAATTGTTAGTGAGAAGAGTTCCTTTGCCAGTGATAGTTCCATATCCGCCTCCAAAGTAAACTTTGTCACCATCCTTAATGGGAGTGAAGTTTGTGAGATAATCTTCCTTCCTAGTCATGTGCCTAGAGCATCCACTATCCCAATAGCTATAATCATTAACCTGCTTTTGAATGCCCTGCACATAAAGAAAACAAATTAGTTTTCTTTAGGAACCCAAGCCTGAGCAGACTTGGATTCATTTGGTTGTTCAACAAGAACATACTTAGTCCTTATGACAACCCCTTGTTCATCCCTTTTTGGATTAAACACCCAGTTAACCCCAATTAGTTTTGTTATGACCTTTGAAATATAATTAAATATGTTACAGGTCATAGAAATTCCATCTGAATTAGGGTTTTGATTTTTCTTAGGTCTCCATGTCAAGATAGAAGAAGCTTTAGACCCCTTTCCCTTTGGTTTCAAATATTTACCGTTATTTGGTCTGGCAATGTTCCTGTCAGCGTTTAATTTGGTCTTGTCAACACTGAAATTACCCTTATCAGCGTTGAACCTAGGGTTTGCTACAGGAACCCATTGTCTATTAGACCATGTATTGGTCTTCTGAAAAGGTCTTTGTCCATAAGTATTAGACCCTTTAGTAAAGAATAGGGTTGGTCTAACAACTTGTGGACTTTGCTGAACAAAAAGTTTGGGTTTGACAGTGTTTGACTTTTTGTCAGCGTTGACCTTTGAAGCATTGACACACTTATAAGCTAAATGTGAAAAACTTCCACAAGTGTAACATGATTTTCTAGACATAGCTCTAGGTCTAGAAGAAAAGAAACTTGTCCCATTATCACTAATTCGGCTTTTTGGTACATTTCTGCATATTTAATACTAGGTTTTCTATCAACGTTTAAGCCAAGGTCAACAGTCTTGCCAGTGGTTGGGTTTGTCACTTTTATGGGCGTAGACTCATTTGGGCTATCACTAAGCATGCCACCCTTAACAAACAAGTTAGGGTTGGCTTTCTTCCATTGGTCCAAATCAGTCAACTTCTGCTTGTATTCCTCTACTGGGGTAAGAACTCTTGGTGGAGGAATAAATTCCTCTTCTTGGAGTTCTGGTAAACTAGTCCAAGACAAGTCCTTTCTAAGGACACCATAGAAGTTCCCAGCATGTGGTGGAACACCAACATACTCTTTCATCCCAATCCCAGTCATATCCCTAGAATCCCTTTGTTCACTAACACATTTTTCTAGGGTTTGTGAGGCTTTATCAAATCTCTGAATTTTAAGATCTACATTATATTTATTTTTTATAGCCTCATCTATTTTAGCCTGTAAAGTAGCATTGGCTCTCTCCATGATGTTTCTAACCTCATTACTAGCATTTAAATCATGAGTTAAGATATTGATTTGATATTTTAGGTCAAACTCCATTTTCTTATACTCAGCTACAGTCTTTTCAGTTTGATTAAGGGTAAGTTGATAGTTAGATAACTTGCATCTTTCATTAACCACATCTGTTGTCAATTTTAAAACTTCTTTATTAAGTTTTTTAGTGTGTAGACGACAACCCTTACTACAAAATGCATCATCATATACCTCACTGTCTGATGAAGATGAGGAGTGTGCCATGAGAGCATAGTGAACATGCTCTTCTTCTTTCTTTTCTGCAACCAAAGCTTTGTTATCTTCTTCATCCTTGGCCAGATAGCTCCAATACCAGCCAACACCATCAATGTCTTGCATGGCAACCAAAGCTTTGGAGTCCTGAGTCTTGATGATTTGGCTTGATGGTTTTCCAGCATCAGATCTTCTTGAAGATCTGCATTCTCTCATAAAGTGTCCCATTCGATGACAATTATAACACTCAACCTTGGATTTATCAAATCCAGCAGTGTCCTTAGCATTAAAAGTCATCTTCTTCTTAAATCTTTTATTCCATCTATTTTCCCTTATGCTTGCAAGGGCCATATTCCACTTTATGTCCATCTCCTCCAAATGCTCATCACTAATTTGCTCAAGATCCTCATATGTAATCACTGAACCATTGGGCAATGAAGCAATGTATGCACAAACAGTATCTAGATCAATACCAGCAGGCTTGACTCTTGGAGAGTCAACATTGTATGTGTCAGCGTCTGAATGTGAGGCGTTGACAAAGCTTGATCTGGCGTTGACAGAAGTTGATCCAGTAACGGGGTGCATGTATGACTCCTATGTGAGAAGAAGGCCATATTTCCATTGGTAGACTTACTTCCTTGATCCAAAAGAGTTTCATTCTCTACCAGCCTCAATTTATTGTAAACATCATCAAAAGTAGAACTTTTGTGAGTGTTATTAGCAATTATAGACCTTGCTTCAATCTTCCATACATCACCAAGACTTTTAAGAAAAGTGGTGATGATATCAACATCACCAAGCACTGTTCCCATAAAGGACAGCTTGCTTGTAATGTCAAGAAGTCTGCTTCTCACTCCACTTAGCTTTTCATTGGGTTGAGCTTTAAAGACAACATACTCATGCAAGAGTTGCTTCTTTTTCTCTTGTACAGTATCAGCATTACCACCATAAGCAACTTCAAGGGCTGCCCAAAGATCTTTTGCAGACTCATAGCTTCTATATTTGTGCTGATTTTCTTGTCCCAAAGAGAGTTTGAGAATGCTTAGGGTTTTCATGTCATTCCTTCTCTTTGCAATGTCTTCAGCTGAGACAACTCTACCATCTTCAAGTTTTTCTCTTTGATCCTCTTTAGTAAAGCCTTGAACATTTGTTCTTTGTAAGATGGCAGCTACAATATTTTGAGCTTTATTGAATGTATTTCCATATTCAATAATTTCCCATAGGGTGTAGTCATGAATTTGAAGATACTGTTCAAAGTTAAACTTCCAAAGTTCAAAATTGTCTGGGTCTAGCATGGGAATTTTGATGTTGGGGGTTCGGGAGGAGGAGGAGTTTAACTCTGGAGTAGACATGTTGTTTTAGGGTTTCTTCAAAATTATGGTTTTTGGCGATTTTGGGTTTTTGTGTTCTTTAGATCAAAGTTTCTCAACAAGTTCTGATACCACTTGTTGATCCCAAACTTAGATCGATTTAGCTTTGTATTAACGAGATTAAATCAAGTTTAACACGTAGAGAAACTTTGTTGTGTATAAAACAATTTAAGTATTATGCGGAATTAATACTCAAACAAGAACACACAAACAATGTAAACCAAACTTTCACTTGATTGATAAAACAAACTTGCGTACAATGAAAGTATGAAAACGTATGAAAACTTACTTGAAAACAAAACCTAAAGGCCTCCTTTTATAGACATAAGGAGCCTTGTACAAGAGTCTACGTATCAGCTATTTTAGGTAAAGATAAACATAGGAAATACATTGTCGATCATATCTTTACTAGAAACATAATACGTGTAGACTAGATCTTCTATCAGTGCTTGACTTCTCCTTATCAACGTTTGACTTCTTCCTGTCAATGCTTGTTCTGTCAACGATTGATTTCTTCTTAACAACGCTTCGATTGCTCTTGTCAGTGTCCAAGTATACTGGCTACATTTTATTCCCAACACAGTTGGCCCTCTAACATATAACCCTAGCATATCGACTCATCAGTTGAACCTCTAACGTATAACCGTAGCATATCGACTCATCAATTGAACTTCTAACGTATAACCGTAACATATCGACTCATCAGTTGAACCTCTAACGTATAACCCTAGCATATCGACTCATCAGTTGAACCTCTAACTTATAACCGTAGCATATCGACTAGTCAGTTGAACCTATTACGTATAACCCTAGCATATCAACTCATCAGTTGAACCTCTAACGTATAACCGTAGCATATCGACTCATCAGTTGAACCTCTAACGTATAACCCTAGCATATCGACTCATCCGTTGAACCTCTAACGTATAACCCTAGGATATTGACTCATCAGTTGAACCTCTAACGTATAACCATAGCATATCGACTCATCAATTGAACCTCTAACGTATAACCCTAGCATATCGACTCATCAGTTGAACCTCTAACGTATAACCGAAACATATCAATTCATCAGTTGAACATTTAACGTATAACCGTAACATATCGACTCATCAGTTGAACCTCTAATGTATAACCCTAGCATATCGACTCATCAGTTGAACCTCTAACGTATAACCGTAACATATCAATTCATCAGTTGAACATTTAACGTATAACCGTAACATATCGACTCATCAGTTGAACCTCTAACGCATAACCCTAGCATATCGGCTCATCAGCCTATAACGTATAACGCTAGCATATCGACTCATCAGTTGAACCTCTAACGTATAACCGTAACATATCGACTCATCAGTTGAACCTCTAACGTATAACCCTAGCATATCGACTCATCAGTTGAACCTCTAACGTATAACCCTATCATATCGACTCATTAGTTGAACCTATAACGTATAACCCTAGCATATCGACTCATCAGTTGAACCTCTAACGTATAACGCTAGCATATCGACTCATCAGTTGAACCTCTAATGTATAACCATAGCATATCGACTCATCAGTTGACCCTCTAACGTATAACCCTAGCATATCGACTCATCAGTTGAACCTCTAACGTATAACCGTAGCATATCGACTCATCAGCTGAACCTCTAACGTATAACCGTAATATAACGACTCATCAGCTAAACCTCTAACGTATAACCCTAGCATATCGACTCATCAGTTGATCTCTAACGTATAACCATAACATATCGACTCATCAGTTGAACCTCTAACGTATAACCCTAGCATATCGACTCATCACTTGAACCTCTAACTTATAACCGTAGTATATCGACTCATCAGTTGAACCTCTAACGTATAACCCTAGCATATCGACTCATCAGTTGAACCTCTAACGTATAACCATAACATATTATTTTGATTTTTATTATTTATTTTTATTATTAACTTTTATTATTACTTTTATTATATAAAAGGGAGAATGTCAAAATATATGATAAACATTTAGGGACGACTTTTTCGACCCTAAATTATAAAGGAAAGTCGTCCCTAAGTTTTCTAAAAATATTTCAAACACTTAGCAAATTTTTGAAAATTTTGGACAAAATTTAAATAATCCGCTCAGGTTTTAAGTATTCCCGGTATACATTTAGGGTCGACCTAGTCATCCCTAAATAACCCCAAAATATATGGATAGATCTATCCCTTATCCTTTTCTCGTCTCATCTCACTGTTAACAAAAAAAAAAACAAAAACAAAAAACACAGCACTACCACCAATCGTCTCATCTCCGCCTAATCCGTCCCACCACCACCACCACCAATCTGTCCCACCACCACCACCAATCCGACCAACCACCACGCGAGCACGAATGATGTTTTTTGTTTAATTTTGGATAAGGTAATTCATTTTTTGTATAATTTCGGATTATAAGTTCATCTGCTTTATCTATTAATTTTGTTTAATTTTTAATTTTGTTCTTATGCTAAACCACCAATCATAAATTCAATTTTTGTTTTATTTCGGATTAAAAGGTGTTGGTGTTTGATAGTAGATTTGCCTAAAGATCTGTGCATAAAAGCATTCTGGATGTGTGTTTTGCAATTAAACATCAAAGACTCTTTCTTTCATCATAAAAATGATCGCTGTATGTGAAATTTAGGTTCACAAGATTGTTGCGTAAAATGGGTTAGCTTTTGTTTATTAGTTATTGTTTGTTTCGTATGGGATTTAATTGCAGTTTTTTTGGTAAAAAATTTTTTTATAAATATTTAAATTTTTTTATACATATTTAAAAAAAACTTTATATATATTTAAAAAAACTTTTATATTTATTTTAAAAAAACTTTATACATATTTAAAAAAAACTTTATACATATTTAAAAATTTTTTTTATATATTTAAAAAAAGTTTATATTTATTGAAAAAAAACTTTATAATTTAAAAAAAAAACTTTATACATATTTAAAAAAAAACTTTCATATTTATTTAAAAAAAACTTTATACATATTTAAAAAAAAACTTTATACATATTTAAAAAAATTTATACATATTTAAAAAAAAAATTATATTTATTTAAAAAAAACTTTATACATATTTAAAAAAACTTTATACATATTTTAAAAAACTTTATACATATTTAAAAAAACTTTATATATATTAAAAAAACTATTATGTTTATTTAAAAAAACTTTATACGTATTTAAAAAAAAACATTCGATATATTCAACACGGACACTTAAGACGCGCTTAATTAAATATAGATATTACAATGATAATAGATTCATAAATACGAAAAAAAACACATCACAAACTAGTTCAAATTAAACATACAGATTAACACATAATAATAAAAAAACAAATTAACATTAAAATAAGAAACAGATTACTACTCAAAGCTAAGATTTTCCATTTCATTTAAAAGCTCATGAAGTATTGCAGCTGACTGACATGCGTGGTCTTTAGGATGTCTTTCTATTTTTAGTCTTGCCTCTAGCATCTTTATCTTTAGATCTTTAATCTTGTTATTTGAGCACTCAGTGGGTGCAGATTGAGAAGGATCTGTAGAAGAACTAGGATGTGAACCTTGAGGTGTTGAAGATCCAGGGGAATATCTTATACGGAGTTCAAGATCAAAATCATCCTTCCATATAAAATATTTACATCCATAATCTTCTTTTTTTGGCTGTTACAAAGTAAAGAAATAACATTACATGTCATTTTAAAAATCACACGTATTACATAAATAAAACATTAGATTGTTTAACTTCGAAAGGGACATGCATAGTAAAGTTTACCAAAGCTATGAGGTCGATGTGACTGTCTCAACACTATATATCCCTTTCCACATCGACACTTATAAGCTTCAAGCGGATCCATCTTATGCAAAATCGGGTGGTGGTGGTGGTGAGTTTGGTATGAGAGGATAAGAGTTTGTGAGGATAAGAGCTACCATAAATAAAGATAAAAATTTAGGGTCGACACATTTAGGGACGACTTAGTCGATCCTAGCTTTCCCGCCAACATTTCCCCCCAAATTTAGGCTTTCCCGTATAATCCTAGCATATAGACTCATCAGTTGAACCTCTAACGTATAACCGTAGCATATCGACTCATCAGTTGAACCTCTAACGTATAACTATAACATATCAACTCATCAGTTGAACCTATAATGTATAACCGTAACATATCGACTCATCAATTGAACCTCTAACGTATAACCCTAGCATATCGACTATTTAGTTGACCCTCTAACGTATAACCCTAGGATATCGACTCATCAGTTGAACCTCTAACGTATAACCCTAACATATCGACTCATCAGTTGAACCTTTAACGTATAACCCTAGCATATCGACTCATCAATTGAACCTCTAACGTATAACCATAGCATATTGACTCATCAATTGAACCTCTAACGTATAACCGTAACATATCGACTCATCAGTTGAACCTCTAACGTATAACCGTAACATATCAATTCATCAGTTTAACCTCTAACTAACCGTAACATATCAACTCATCAGTTGAACCTCTAACGTATAACCCTAGCATATCGACTCATTAGTTGAACCTCTAACGTATAACCCTAGAATATCGACTCATCAGTTGAACCTCTAACGTATAACCGTAACATATTGACTCATTATTTGAACCTCTATCGTATAACCCTAGCATATCGACTCATCCGTTGAACCTCTAACGTATAAGCGTAACATATCGACTAGTCAGTTGAACCTCTAACGTATAACCGTAACATATCAATTCATCAGTTGAACATTTAACGTATAACTGTAACATATCGACTCATCATTTAAAACTCTAACGTATAACCGTAACATATCGATTCATCAGTTGAACCTCTAACGTATAATCATAGCATATCGACTCTTTAGTTGAACCTCTAACATATAACCCTACAATATCGACTCATCAATTGAACCTCTAACGTATAACCCTAGCATATTGACTCATCAGTTGAACCTCTAACGTATAACCGTAACATATCGACTCATGAGTTGAACCTCTAACGTATTACCGTACATATCAATTCATCAGTTAAACCTCTAACTAACCGTAACATATCAACTCATCAGTTGAACCTATAACGTATAACCCTAGCATATCAACTCATTAGTTGAACCTCTAACGTATAACCCTAGCATATCGACTCATCAGTTGAACCTCTAACGTATAACCGTAACATATTGACTCATCAGTTGAACCTCTAACGTATAACCCTAGCATATCGACTCATCAGTTGAACCTCTAACGTATAAGCGTAACATATCGACTAATCAGTTGAACCTCTAACGTATAACCGTAACATATCAATTCATCAGTTGAACATTTAACGTATAACCGTAACATATCGACTAATCATTTAAAACTCTAACGTACAACCGTAGCATATCAACTCATCAGTTGAACCTCTAACGTATAACCCTAGCATATCGTCTCATCAGTTGAACCTCTAACGTATAACCGTAACATATCGACTCATCAGTTGAACCTCTAACGTATAACCCTAGCATATCGACTCATCAGTTGAACCTCTAACGTATAACCGTAACATATCGACTCATCAGTTGAACCTCTAACGTATAACCGTAATATATCAATTCATCAGTTGAACATTTAACGTATAACCGTAACATATCGACTTATTAGTTGAACCTCTAACGTATAACCCTAGCATATCGACTCATCAATTGAACCTCTAACGTATAACCATAACATATCGACTCATCAGTTGAACCTCTAACGTATAACCCTAGCATATCGACTCATCAGTTGAACCTCTAACGTATAACCGTAACATATCGACTCATCAGTTGAACCTCTAACGTATAACCGTAGCATATCGACTCATCAGTTGAACCTCTAACGTATAACCGTAGCATATCGACTCATCAGTTGAACCTCTAACGTATAACCCTAGCATATCGATTCATCAGTTGAACCTATAACGTATAACCCTAGCATATCGACTCATCAGTTGAACCTCTAACGTATAACCGCAGCATATTGAATCATCAGTTGAACCTCTAACGTGTAACCCTGGCATATCCATTCATCAGTTGAACCTCTAACGTATAACCATAACATATCAATTCATCAGTTGAACATTTAACGTATAACCGTAACATATCGACTCATCAGTTGAACCTCTAATGTATAACCCTAGCATATCGACTCATCAGTTGACCCTCTACCATAAAACCCTAGCATATCGACTCATCAGTTGAACCTCTAACGTATAACCCTAGCATATCGACTCATCTGTTGAACCTCTAACGTATAACCGTAGCATATCGACTCATCAGTTGAACATCTAACATATAACCCTAGCATATCGACTCATCAGTTGAACCTCTAACGTATAACCGTAACATATCAATTCATCAGTTGAACCTGTAACTAACCGTAACATATCAACTCATCAGTTGAACCTCTAACGTATAACCTTAGCATATCGACTCATTAGTTGAACCTCTAACGTAAAACCCTAGCATATCGACTCATCAGTTGAACCTCTAACGTATAACCATAACATATTGACTCATCAGTTGAACCTCTAACGTATAACCCTAGCATATCGACTCATCAGTTGAACCTCTAACGTATAAGCGTAACATATCGACTAATCAGTTGAACCTCTAACATATAACCGTAACATATCAATTCATCAGTTGAACATTTAACGTATAACCGTAACATATCGACTCATCATTTAAAACTTTTACGTATAACCGTAGCATATCAACTCATCAGTCGAACCTCTAACGTATAACCCTAGCATATCGTCTCATCAGTTGAACCTCTAACGTATAACCGTAACATATCGACTCATCAGTTGAACCTCTAACGTATAACCCTAGCATATCGGCTCATCAGTTGAACCTCTAACGTATAACCGTAACATATCGACTCATCAGTTGAACCTCTAATGTATAACCGTAACATATCAATTCATCAGTTGAACATTTAACGTATAATCGTAACATATCGACTTATCAGTTGAACCTCTAACGTATAACCCTACCATATCGAAACATCAGTTGAACCTCTAACGTATAACCGTAACATATCGACTCATCAGTTGAACCTCTAACGTATAACCCTAGCATATCGACTCATCAGTTGAACCTCTAACATATAACCGTAACATATCGACTTATCAGTTGAACCTCTAACGTATAACCGTAGCATATCGACTCATCGGTTGAACCTCTAACGTATAACCGTAGCATATTTACTCATCGGTTGAACCTCCTAACGTATAAGCGTAGCATATCCACCCATCAGTTGAACCTCTAACGTATAACCCTAGCATATCGACTCATCAGTTGAACCTCTAACGTATAACCCTAGCACATCGACTCATCAGTTGAACCTCTAACTTATAACCATAGCATATTGAATCATCAGTTGAACCTCTAACGTATAACCCTAGCATATCGACTCATTAGTTAAACCTCTAACGTATAACCATAACATATCAATTCATCAGTTGAACATTTAACGTATAACCGTAACATATCGACTCATCAGTTGAACCTCTAATGTATAACCCTAGCATATCGACTCATCAGTTGACCCTCTAACATAACACCCTAGCATATCGACTCATCAGTTGAACCTCTAACATATAACCCTAGCATATCGACTCATCAGTTGAACCTCTAACGTATAACCGTAGCATATCGACTCATCAGTTGAACATCTAACGTATAACCCTAGCATATCGACTCATCAGTTGAACCTCTAACGTATAACCGTAACATATCGACTCATCAGTTGAACCTCTAACGTATAACCGTAACATATAAATTCATCAGTTGAACCTCTAACGTATAACCGTAACATATCGACTCATCAGTTGAACC
Source organism: Glebionis coronaria (assembly GCA_025667525.1). Taxonomy (NCBI): domain Eukaryota; kingdom Viridiplantae; phylum Streptophyta; class Magnoliopsida; order Asterales; family Asteraceae; genus Glebionis; species Glebionis coronaria. The sequence continues at coordinate 549,714,397 of CM046880.1, forward strand.
TCTAACGTTTAACCCTAGCATATCGACTCGTTAGTTGAACCTCTAACGTATAACCCTAGCATATCGACTCATCATTTGAACCTCTAACGTATAACTGTAACATATCGACTCATCAGTTGAACCTCTAACGTATAACCCTAGCATATCGACTCATCAATTGAACCTCTAACGTATAACCGTAACATATCGACTCATCAGTTGAACTTCTAACGTATAACCGTAACATATCAATTCATCAGTTGAACAATTAACGTATAACCGTAACATATCGACTCATCTGAACCTCTAACGTATAACCCTAGCATATCGACTCATCTATTGAACCTCTAATGTATAACCATAACATATCAATTCATCAGTTGAACATTTAAGGTATAACCGTAACATATCGACTCATCAGTTGAACCTCTAATGTATAACCCTATCATATCGACTCATCAGTTGACCCTCTAACATAACACCCTAGCATATCGACTCATCAGTTGAACCTCTAACGTATAACCCTAGCATATCGACTCATCAGTTGAACCTCTAACGTATAACCATAGCATATCGACTCATCAGTTGAACATCTAACGTATAACCCTAGCATATCGACTCATCAGTTGAACCTCTAACGTATAACCGTAACATATCGACTCATCAGTTGAACCTCTAACGTTTAACCGTAACATATAAATTCATCAGTTGAACCTCTAACGTATAACCGTAACATATCGACTCATCAGTTGAACCTCTAACGTATAACCCTAGCATATCGACTCGTTAGTTGAACCTCTAACGTATAACCCTAGCATATCGACTCATCAGTTGAACCTCTAACGTATAACCCTAGCATATCGACTCATCAGTTGAACCTCTAACGTATAACCCTAGCATATCGACTCATCAGTTGAACCTCTAACGCATTACCGTAGCATATTGACTCATCAGTTGAACCTCTAACGTATAACCGTAACATATCAATTCATTAGTTGAACATTTAACGTATAACCGTAACATATCGACTCATGAGTTGAACCTCTAATGTATAACCCTAGCATATCGACACATCACTTGACCTTCTAACGTATAACCATAGGATATCGACTCATCAGTTGAACCTCTAACGTATAACCGTAGCATATCGACTCATCAGTTGAACTTCTAATGTATAACCGTAACATATCGACTCATCAGTTGAACCTATAACGTATAACCCTAGCATATTGACTCATCAGTTGAACCTCTAATGTATAACCGTAACATATCGACTCATAAGTTGAACCTCTAACGTATAACCCTAGCATATCGACTCATCAGTTGAACCTCTAACTTATAACCGTAGCATATCGACTGATCAGTTGAACCTCTAACGTATAACCCTAGCATATCGACTCATCAGTTGAACCTCTAACGTATAACCGTAACATATTATTTTGATTTTTATTATTAAATTTTATTATTAACTTTTATTATTACTTTTATTATATAAAAGGGATAATGTCAAAATATATGAAAAACATTTAGGGACGATTTTTTCGACCCTAAATTATAAAGGAAAGTCGTCCCTAAGTTTTCTAAAAATATTTCAAACACTTAGCAAATTATTGAAAATTTTGGCCAATATTTAAATAAATCCCTCAGGTTTTAAGTATTCCCGGTATACATTTAGGGTCGACCTAGTCGTCCCTAAATAACCCAAAAATATATGGATAGATCTATCCCTTATCCTTTTCTCGTCTCATCTCACTGTTAAAAAAAAACAAAAACAAAAAACGCAGCACTACCACCAATCGTCTCATCTCCGCCCAATCCGTCCCACCACTACCATCACCACCAATCTGTCCCACCACCACCACCAATCCGACCAACCACCACACGAGCACGAATGATGTTTTTTGTTTAATTTTGGATAAGGTAATTCATTTTTTGTATAATTTCGAATTATAAGTTCATCTCCTTTATCTATTAATTTTGTTTAATTTTTAATTTTGTTTACTTACGCTAAACCACCAATCATAAATTCAATTTTTGTTTTATTTTGGATTAAAAGGTGTTGGTGTTTGATAGTAGATTTGCCTAAAGATCTGTGCATAAAAGGATTTTGGATGTGTGTTTTGCAATTAAACATCAAAGATTCTTTCTTTCATCATAAAAATGCTCGCTGTATGTGAAATTTAGGTTCACAAGATTGTTGCGTAAAATGGGTTAGCTTTTGTTTATTATTTATTGTGTGTTTCATATGGGATTTAATTGCAGTTTTTTTTGGTAACTGTGGTTTGTGACCATTTATGGTCGAGGCCGACTAATGCACGGGGTTTGAACGAACCAGCCACCACTACACAGACTTGAACCGGGAAAGCCCTCCTCCTTTCAAGAGGTTGTTTGCACCTGGCACGAATTGAACGTGAAACCTCACACACATCTTAGAGTGGTAGTCACAAGTCCTTTTGCCATAGGCAACCCCTGAGTGGTTGGATTTAATTGTATTTGCTAAGCTTATTACATTAGTTATGTGTCTTTTATGTAATTGCATCTACTAAATTGGTTGCTTTTTTTTTTAAAAGTACGTGCCTAAGATTGTTGGGCTACATGGGTTTTATATAACTGTTGATAGGGCAAGAGGGCTTGCTCAAATTTTTATGTAATGGTTATACATGGGGTGTTTGTATATGCTTATTGACGTTGTGTGTTCGATTATCTGTGAATGAACTAACCTGGTTTGAAAAAAATGGACGAAGTTGCGAGCAATAATTAGTTTTGATAACCATTCCGCACAACCCTTTGTTTTTTTTGGTGTTTCCGCTGTGAACATTATTAGGACCAGGTCTTGATGACCAGATTAAGCATTTAGGGTTGGGGTGTATAATGTTTACTTTTGTATATTGTTTTGTTGCTTGAAGATGATATAGTTTTAGTGTTAATGTGTTTGGTTAGTGTAATTGTTACTTGTTAAGTGCTTGTTTTAAAATCAGTAGTTGTTAAGTGATCCTTTAGTTATCTTAAAGTGCTGCTTCTTTGTATTTTGAATGTTAGACGAAGTAATACATTCCTTTTATTTGTTCTGCAACACTTTAACATGAATCTGTTCTACTCTTCTAAGATGGGAAAGAGGAAAGCGGATGATAGTGACAGTGATGACATGGATGAAGAAGACAACGATGATGAAATGGGCGACGAGAATGATAAATCTGGTGTTACAAACAATGAGAACCGGTCAGGCTCCAATAAAGAACCAAATGGAAGAGCTTGAGGTACATGTTTTATTTCTTTATTCTGTAAACCTTTTTGTTTATTTTAATTTTTGATAATTACCGCAAAGTTTCTACGAACTTAGCAATAATCGGCGGCGCAATAGAATTTGTAGAACTCCTATTTAATACAGCATTTAGTACACAACTCTAATTTGTGATGGCTAGTATCATTCATCAGTTGTGTTGTTGTGCAGACAACTTTATGAATGCATATTCTTCTGAATGAGGTCTTCCTTGCTATATTTTTTAAGCTATATTTCCGACAACTGATATAATGACCCGAAGGGGATTACCTTTGATAATAGTGTTTGACTGTTAGAAGCTCATTTTTCTAGTTCCATTGTATAATATACCATAGAAGGTAACTAGACAAGAAATATTGAGAGCTTTGTATTTATCTTATTTTCTCGTTGACTTGTTGGTTCTTGGCATGGAAAAGTCTAAATCCGAGCTTCAGGAAAGGGGATTAAAGTGCGGGGTACTTTCCAAGAACGTGCAGCCAGGCTTTTTCTTCTAAAAACCACCCCGTTGGAGATGCTACCCAAAAAGTTGCTTGCTAAGAAGTGATTACTTGGTTTTGTATCTTATATTTGAAGGTTCTTTTGTCATTTTCCTTTAACATTGTACTTGTTTGTGACATTTATGTATTACGGCTGTTTAATATGCAAAATGAAAGCTTTTCAACCTGAGGACTTAATGATTTCTCTGTTCAGTGTGAAATTGTAAAGTTGGAAAATTTATTTTAATGTGGTATTGTAACGTTTATTGATTTGTTATTATTTTGTATTGTGGATTTGTCGAATTCTGTCATTTTGAATTGTAGATTTACTCCGGAAAAAATCTGGAAACTACAAAAATGGTCAGTTTTTTTACCCCCCAGGTACATCTAGGCACGACTAAGTCGTCCCTAAAGTAACAAACATCACCCAGAATATCACATTTTAGGTACGACTTCCCCTATTAACTTAGGGTCGAAAAAGTCATCCCTAAGTTTATATTTACTTACTTTTTTTTTCTGAAAATGAATTTCTAATTATTAAAAAAAGTATTTTTATTAAACATTAAAAAAAGTTTATTTTTATTAAAAACTTAGGGACGAAATTTTCGACCCTAAGTTTCAAAGGGAAGTCGTCCTTAGGTTAGTCAATATTTTTAACGGAAAGGGTGCGGGACCCACTTGGTCGTCCCTAGGTTTCAAAGGGGAAGTCGACCCTAGAAATCTAGAGATGATTTTTTGGGCACAACCCCTTTGGTTCGACTAAATCGTCCCTAAGAAATTAGGGTCGAAAAAGAAGTCGTCCCTATAATGCAAAATTGTTGTAGTGGTTCTAGCGTGGTACAAATTAAGTTTATGTTTACAAATATGAGTGCGGTTTTTATAAATCTCCGTGTTCATTACTTTGGAGCTCGAGTGACCGACCTAGCATCAAAATTATTATTTTTTACGAAATACATAATCACATCTTCGTATTATTCACATTTACGGATCAACTTTGTTTAATCAAAATAGTATTTATCGACATTCTCTTTTGAGCTCAATCTCCAATTGCACGTAATATCTTCCTTGCGATTGGAACTAGAACCAACCAATTACTATATAGTAAAGTGAATTGTCAAACCCAAACAACGTAACGCGAGGAACTTGTAAGTTGTAATGCTGCATAGGTAACACATTCACTATCCATCTTCTGTGCAAAAGAGTGTTGTACAACTCGCGTGTATTATATATAGTTTATACAACGTGATATGGTTTTATATATATAAAAAAAAAATGTTAGCAGTAGATATCACTTATCAAATGAAGGTCTACAATCACTTCTCTCAATCTTTTAAAGAAGATAACTAAAAATCAATTGTTTTTTTTACTCGAATGAGATGCTAGGGCCAAAATAATATATGGATGTAAAAGTTTCACAGGTGGTTTTACGATTTACATTTAATAACTTCTTAGAATTGTATAAAGCTAATATTTTAGAGAATTATCAGACAATCATCAACAAATTCACAAGTTTTCGCATGTAGCCAATAATGTCCATAATGGAAGCCCAGTAATCATTTTTTATTTTCTCCAAAATATTTCATGTAGTTTTTAATTAGAATCAAATCATATATAAATCCTCTTCAATTATAAATAATCTATAAATAAGCTATAAGCCATACCTTCACGTTTGTAGGAACCCAAGTTTTCCTTGAAAATAATATAATATTTCCACTATAGTTAAAAAAATCTAATAAATATATATGCACACACCTACAAAATATTAATTCTCCTTGAACCATTGACCTAAGAGGATTAGTCGGGATCTTCTTGTTTTAAGTAGAAAGATATTCATGTTAAAGAAATGTGTGAAGATCAATCTAAGACACAAAGAAATAATTTATGTATATGATGATCTACTAACAGAAAAGCTTTCATGTTTTTAACGTAGAGAAATATTGTGTTTAAAAAGGAGACACGAAGGAGGATTTCAGATGTTCATTAAGGGATATACATTACATCATTCGTGCTCGATTAGATTACTTACATTAGAAAAATATGCTAACATGTCTCACGGTGACAAATGTTAATTAAAAACAGTTGATGAGAAGAGACTTGCGAATTTTGATTTTTGAATGCTACTTCATATTAATATGCTTTCATATGTGACTTGAAGCACGAAACTGGCTATATACATGTAAAATGACAAATTCCTAACAACAACTATTGCAGTATATAGCATAAATATTTCTGCCAATCTATGTGGAGTTGATCTTATGAAGATGTTAAGCTTAGTGTCTTTAAAGTTATGGAAATGTGTTAATAATATCAAGATCACGACCAAACACCAATCTACACGCAACCTTCCACCTGTTAACAAATATAATATATAACACAAACAACTCTTCAAACGTTTTCTTATTAGAGAAAGACAATCTCTACTAGTTGGATCTTATCACCTCACAAACAATTCACACAACTCTCAAACTAACCTAAACAATCAATCAAAGTGATTGATTAAGACACAAACTAATGACTGATATATGGATGATTGTAACATCTGATTTTTACCCTAACGCAACGGAACATTAATTTAGGGTATTAGTTCATACACCACACGTAATAATGATAGAAAATAACTCAAGAGTGATTAAATAATTTTTTTTTTATATATCATTTAAAATCAGAGTTTTACAATATGAGGTTCTCAAAATCTAAAATAATAATTTCAAGCTTGTGCCTTTTCATGTCATCCTCGTACTGATCCATGCCATCATTCTTTAATACATGAGATATATGCTTAAAATCAACACAGTGATTGAGTGAATTCATAGGTTTAAAATCATTTTGAATACAAGATTAGTTTTCTGAGCTATACGTTATTATTCGCCCATCAATTTAAATTCACTGATTCTTATTGCACTAGCTCATGACCTCGCGACTAGACATTATCAGAAAACCAACAAATTGCCATTATACAGCTAGTTTGTCGGACTATCATAGGTTTTGCAAGGCAAGCTTCTTTTACATACCATATATTTTATGTCGGAATAAAAGAATCTTTTTGAGAGACAAAATCCGAGAATAGAATAACTTTAGAAAACTTGGGGAGTTTCCTTAGCCTTTCTTCAAACTTGCCGGTTATATTCAACCGATAATTCATTTATCAGAGAAGATAACATAAATTTCAAATATATATACTTTATCAAGCATATGCTTTTTCTAGAATCAACGTAATTTAATTCATCATCATTCGTGAGAAACCAAGAAATATGGATCTCTTACTTCTGATAAATAAGTATGAAATAACAAGATTTGATGAGAAACACAACTTTTATTTATTAACAACTTGTCTATTTTTATTTACAAGACAACATTCACTGTTAACATAAAAGTAAATACAAAAAGCTGAAAACATTTACAACTTCTAGTCTAATGTCTTCATCTCTTCTTCTTGATTCTTTGATGGCTTCAAAAAGACTTTGTATATCGGCTCGATGTCAAATTTGAATGTCCTCAATAATTAAATCTAGAGTAGAATTTTTAGTCGAGTTTGAACAATTTCTTCATCGTGTATCCTTGTCTTCTCTGAAACTTAGCATTGGCTTCTTGAAAATCCTCTTCTAACTTTACAAAATCTTGTTGTATGATTTTTCGGCATTTCCTAAGTCCTTCAACTTTATCTTCAAGATCTTCAATACGCTTGGGAGGAAGTTCTTTCAAATAGGATAGGTTTTCTTTAAATTGTTGTTCATAGGTGTTTTTAAGTAAATCTTAAAATATAGGTGATGGTGTATTAATAGGGATGGATGAATTTGATGCTGATGTGTAAAATCGATTTCTTCAATATATGCTCGTATACGTTGCATATAAGGGTCTTCATAAAAAGGCAAAACAGCTTTTGGGGTTTTCTGATCTTTGGATAGATATTTGAGGTATCATAAGGATGATTCGTCGAGGATTGGAAATATACTTTGGGAAGTTGTTATGAATACTTACAGAACGCGCATCTTGAAAATACGATTAGATGATAATAGGAGGAAGATAAGAATATATATTTCCAAAGACGTCGATAAATGACATAATTCATTTATAATAGTCACATTATATTACTTACACATAAACATAATCTCATTTACATCTAAGCATAATAAACATGATATCACTCACACATTATTCTTGTAGCAATACTGGCATTAACATTAATTTTACATCATTCTTTTAGCAGCACTGACATTGGCACGGAGGACTTTCTTGAAATTATTTTGAAGCTAGTTATAGTCAAGATTTTAATTCTTGTTCTCGATAACCATGGCTCTGAGTTCCAATCTGTAACACCTTGATTTTTACCTTAACGCAGCGGAACATTAATTTGGGGTATCACTTCATAGAACGTAGGTCATAATGATAAAAAAAACAACTCAAACGAATGATTAAATCAACTTTCTTTATATATCATTTAAAATCAGATTTTACAATATGAGGTTTCCAAAATTTAGAATAATAACTTCAAGCTTATTCCTCTTCATGCCATCCTCGTTCTGCTCCATGCCATCAATCTTTAATACCTAAGATATATGCTTAAAATCAACGCAATGGTTGAGTGAATTCATAGGTTTGAAATCATTTTGAATACAAGATCCTTTTCCTGAGCTACGTTATTATTCGCCCATCATTTTAAACTCATCGATTCTTATTGCACTAGATCATGACCCCGCGAATAGACATTATCATAAAACCAACAAATTGTCCTTATGCATGTGGTTTGCCAGACTATCCTGAGTTTAGCAAAATAATGTGTATCCGTTTAACCTAGGTGGGAACCTTTAGCTTTTCAGCAAGTGCGACTTGCCCAGATAGAGGATGTTAGTCCTCAAATAGTAATATTCACAATATTAGCGCTCATTATTTTAGAAATAATTAGCGGTCCATAATTAAAAGGGACTTAATGGCAACAAGTAAACATAGTTTAAATAATCATATCGGGCAGCATACAAAAATGCTTGTATTATGATTAAGCATATATCCCCCTCACGAGTTTAACTCATTTAATAATCAACGCTAGTGAGGCTATGAACTCACCTTATATCTATAGAGTCTGAGATGCATCAGATATATTTCATTCATAAAGAACAACTTGGTCTCACCAACCTAGGTCAACATATATGTACATATATATCAAGTATTTGTCTTTATTCTAAGTTTTAAGTATTTCTCTTGTGATATTTGCCAAAGGTTTATAGCTTATCAAAATATCACATCATTGTTCGATCCATCATACTTTAGAATCCGTTCTATAAACGTTTGAGGAGCGAGGACACTTTAAATCATAAACACAACCACTCAGTCATAACGTAATATCATGATGGAACATATTTAGTACAAATCTCCCTACAAACATGAAATGTTTACTACTTTCTTCAAATAATAAGTATAGTATAATATATACTTTATATCCTTTAGTTTTAAAGTTGGCAAAAATTTCCCTTTTATTATAATTTTAGCTTAATTACACTGTTGACCCTTTAAGTATATAATTTAAGTATTTACATTTTCAACCTTCTAATATTAACCTCAAGGTTTCAAAACTAACAATATCAATCCTTATAGTTTTAACTTTAGTAAATGACACTTTTGGCCCAAAATGTTATAGTTTCAAAAATGATAGTTTTAGTCCCTATACTTGCTCAAAATTACATACCAACCTTAAATTTGTACCAAATGATCTAGGAAATTAAAAAAAGTTTACAAACATATTTCTAATCATAAGAACATTATTTTTCCAGATCTATAGCTTTTGAAATGTATTTTAACTAATTATATCATGTAAATTACAAAACTAAGGTTTTATAACATTTTGAGTTTATATTTTCCATTTTAAACCATTATATGAACTAAGACTTATTGGAATAGCTTATTAACATCTTATTAACACTATAAAAAGTCTTAAACAACATTATAACAAGATCTAAGCTTAAATAACATAGTGATTACCTAGGTAGCTCCAAAATGATTTCTAGGGCTCTTTATGAACTTCTTTTGCTTCTAAACCTTCAAGAACATCAATGGCTACTTCTTAGACCTGGTTTCTGTTCTCAAGGCTTCCTTATAACATTTTTAGAAGGGTAAAATCATAATGGATAAGGAGGTAAAGGAGATCGGGGTGTAAGTTTCAAATGAATGGGAAACGCCCCTTTTATAGCCATTTTCAAGCCTTTACCTCCAAGTAAGACTTAAGTAATGATATCCTAGGTACCTTACACGTTCATGGTAACTAAGGGAGGATATGAGATGATTCATACAAGCTAGATTCAAGTTTATCTAAGCTTAAGGCCATTAGAAAGCCACGAAGTTTTATGATAATAATGAAGATGTGTCATCTACAAGTATCTTATGCACCTACTTGGAAAATATCTCAAAATATCAACAAATATCTAGTTTAGGTTTAAATTTTGGAGGGAAGGGTTTTTAAATGGTTTTTGGTGGGAGAAACTTAGCCAGATTATAATCTAGAGCTTGTAACTTTGTAACTTTGTAACTTTGTAACTTTGTAACTTTGTAACTTTGTAACTTTGTAATTCTTGTAATTAAGGGTTTAGGAATGTAATCAGGGATGGGTTAGGGTATAATTAGGGTTTAAAAATTGTAATTAGGAAGTTTGGGTCCTTGGTTTGAATTTTAACATTGGTTTAAAGTGAAATTGGGAAGAAAACCTAAACGGATTAGGGTTTCTAATGATCTAGGGTTAAATCCTTGTTAAAGTCATTATTATTGATTTAGATAATGATGTAAACTCAATTTATACATCCTACATTGTCTTTAATGTGTTCATGAAGTCTCTACAATTGTTTTACTAAGTTATTTCAAGTAAAAATGTCTAAAGTGTGAAAATACCTATTTTGACCTAATTTATAAGTCATGCATTGAAATGTTGTATATTTTGCATTAGGTTACTTTCACCTTCTCTTATTATGATATTATAACCTAAATGTAATGATATTGATGTTTTTACACTTTTCCTAAAAGACTATGCATTGATTCTAAGTAAAATGGGTAATATATGGGTTTTTAGGTCACTATGCCTAAATGACTTGTACCTTGGGTTATTTGTGTTTACATCATTGTCTTAGATTATTCTAGGGCACATAAATTGTGTTTAAGGTTTCTAGAGAGTCTACACACTTACTTTAATAAGTTTCATTGATTAATTATATCCTAGGAGGTAATAGGCTTAATTAGAATTGCATGTTTTAAAAACTTGTACTTTCTATTTTAATTATTTGTACATTAAATTGAAGTGAAAATATAGTCTTATTCTAATACTTTGTTGAGTTTTATAATTGGTTGCAAAAGATTAGGTTCTAATTCATTGTGAAATGGTTTCTAAATGGTGATCTAGACTATTATGTACATTTACTTGTACTTAGCTTTCAATGATTTATACTTAGTGTTCTAGATGAAATTATACTTCTAAATGATAGTTTATAACTTTTTCATAATCCTTGATTACTTATTCGTAGGTTTTGTACAATCATGCTTCATAAGTTTATAACTCATTTATAGGGTTTTTAAGGGAATTTAGGGCATCATAGTTATATTTGAGATGTTCTTATTCATAATGTACTTATTATATTACTTTTAGAACTTAGACTTGATATATATATATTATGTTTACAACATATAAGAGTATGTTCATATGGAAGTTAAGGTTGTGAGAACCCATTTATCTTACCAAGTAAGACACAAAAGCAAAAATTTTCAGTCAAATTTTCATATTCATACAATCATAATCACATAACACATATGTGAAATTTGAGAATTGTCACAATGATAAAAATCTATAAACATAATTAAACGATTGAACAATGACAGCAAGATAATCACAAGATCAAGAACGGGAGAAAATTATAAAACCTTATAATTCAATCACAGGACTTAACGACTTCCTCCTAACAATCTCATATTCCATATGGGTTAAATTTTATTTCATTCAAGTTTCAATCAACTTATACTTAATGTGATATTCTACCTCATTCTCCAATTCTTCCAACCTTATTCTTAGACCTTCAAAGTGCAATAAAAGCTCGATATGAACAACACTTAATTTCCAATCCTATAGCTCTTACAACAACAATTATCAAATGAGTCACTAGCATGAGATGACTCACACATTCAATTAGATTTCTCGGAAAGGTACTAGTGGCATGAGGCTTTTGGGTAATGGTTCCAATGACAGCCTCAAGTGCAACATTCACCCTTTCGATTTCAAATTTAAGAATTGGATGACAACGAATCAGATGACATCTTTCTAGGTGGTAACATTTTGTCAAACTCCACTCTATAAGGAAAGATCGTCATGACATCGATATCAGTTTTAATCTCGCCAACTCTTCTTCAATATCACAATCAACTAATATCAACATTTCTACTAATATCAACCATTTGTTGGGATCATAAATATCCACAACTTGGTTTAGATCTGGAATAGCTAGATTTCCTACAGGAATAGCTTAGATTAATTTACTAGGGGATTTAGGGTTCCTTGTGACAATCCACGTCGTATAAATACCTCGTGTTGATCCCAAACTTAGATTGATTTAGCTTTATGTATACGAGATTAGATCAAGTTATACACTTAGAGAAACCTTTGTATATGTATATAATAATCTAAGTGTTATGCGGAATTAACACTTAAACAAGAACACACAAGATGTAAACAAACTTTCACTTGATTAATGATAACAAACTTGCTTACAATGCAAGTGTTTAACGTATGAAAACTTATATTTGAACAATAACCTAAAGGTCTTCTTTTATAGACATAAGAAGCCTTGTACAATAATATACGTATCAACTATTCTAGGTAAAGATAAATATAGAAAATACATTGCTGTTCCTATCCTTACTAGAAGTAATCTAGAACATAATAAACGCGTAGATCATATCCTTCCATCAGTGCTTGTCTTCAATGTATCAACGCTTGACTTCTTCTTGTCAATGCTTGATCTGTCAGCGCTTGTTTTCTTCCTATCAACGCTTGTTTTACTCTTGTCAGTGCTCAAGTAGACTGGCTATAATTTATTCCCAACGATCCTCCCCTAAACTTGATATCTACTCTAGTAATAAAGTTTCTGAATAAACATTAAGAACTAGGAGGAATCTTACAACACTTATCATATTGGTAATAAATAAATCTGATCAAATCTTTGGCCACATCACTTGAATAATCAATTTCCAGCTGTGTAGTCTTCATCTTCTCCAAGACTTCCTTGGACATGGAATATTGAGCATCTACAAGAAGATACTCAGCAAACTTTGTAGAACTTAAGTAATATACACCAGCAGCTGAATAAAAACGCCATTGAAGACCACTGATGTCATCTTCAAGATCCTTCCAAATAGCAGGATCTTCATCTCTTGGTCCACACATTCTCTTAAATGTTGACCACAGTTTTATTGCATTGACTGAAGTGGGATCTTCAGTCTCATACTTGGCTTCTAACAACCTCCATAGGTCCACTAAGTCTTCTCTATCAAAACTTGCAAACAAAGATATAAGAGTGGTAAAAGTGTGAACCTCTTTTCCATACCTGCCAATCTTCCAAAACCCACATTCATCTTCTTCATAGCTTATAATAGGGTTTCTGGAATCAAGAGGTAACACTTGTACCATGTCTGAAGCTTCCAATGGTGAGAGCTTGAGGCTCTTTCTTATAACAGCTTCACTTGGATTCAACCTATCCATATCTTTGGGAAACTCAAGAGGGACTCCCTTCTTCACAGGTCTGGGAACAAACATTGCCTTCTTAAGCTCCAACTCTTCTACAAGTTCTTCTTTCCTTTCATCAGAAAGAAGTCTTAGAGTGTTTTCTTCTTGCACTCTTACCCAAATGGGATAAGCTTTGAACTCCAACTCTTCAAGTGTCAAAGCAATCAATTTCTTATAAGTCCATCCTGTTCCATGACATCTGAGTAGCATGTAGTACAACTCCCTTCTATCCCTTCTCAACATTGAGAGAACATTGCTAGCTTTGTGTTTCAGAATGACCTTGCAATCCTTTTGTACTCTGAGAAGAATCTCCAAACCCCATATCTGGTCTGAAATAGTCAAATGTGGATTCTCCATACACCTATCTTCCCAAGCATGGTACATCTGAACAACTTCTGGCATATCAAAATCAACCTGTAATTTCAACTCATTCAACTTCTCTTTTGCCAGCTCATCACCATACTCAAGTCTTGTTGGTTGTTCTATGATCATTACACTTGAGTCTGAACTAGCTTCATCACTTCCTTCTTGCTCTTCTGAAGTGACAACAAAAGGTGATTCACCTTCCTTCTTTCTTTCTTGTTCCACAATTTGTGCAGCCAACCTTCTATCAAACTCAATTTGTGTTGCATTCTTTGGAACATCTACTTCTATAATACCCTTACCCTTATCTAACGGATCCAAGGTTGGTAAGGAAGATGGTAATACCTGTGAAGAAACGTCTTTGATGATGGATGATGACTGGAATACATCAACCTCATCTGCAGGTTTGTCAACGCTCAATTTTGCTTTGTCAGCGCCCAATCTACTTATGTCAGCGTTCAAATCTGTCTTGTCAACGCCCAAAGTACCTGTCTCAACGCCTCTTGTAATTTCCTCCAACATAGCTGTAAAAGACACATTTAAGTTTGTAGGAGAGACTAGAGACGTATCAAAACCTGTATGTTTCTTCAAACTAGTTAGGGCCTCAGCAACACCCAAGGATTCAGCATCATGTGAGCCCTTATCACTCAGATTTATCTGTTCATCCTCCCCTTTGGAAGATTCCTCCATCCCTCTCCTTGTGCTAGCATTCTCCAAAACAACAATCCTTCCCCTCAATTGCTTGAGTTCCAGGCCTTGTGTACTGACAATATGTACCAAGTCTGCATTTTGCTTTTGCAAGCTTATGCAGACAACCGTCTATTCCATTAATGTCATTGGTTACAATCTGCCCTCTTCTAAAATGGGTATTTGACCTCCCAAGTTAGATTCATTGGGCATGGAGGAGGTCTTAATGATGGTAGGACTGTCTTGGCCAGCTTCTAAGCCAGAACCAATAGTCCCAGCCTCATCCATAGCACCAACCACACTAGTGGTGGTGGTTCTCTCTGCTACATGGCTAGGACCACTAGAGGAGAACACTCCAGTAGTCCTTTGGCGTTTTTGCAGCCTATATTGTGTTGGGGGAAAAGATGATGTGGATTGGGTGGATGTGGGTTGGTTAAGGGATGTTTGGGTCTGTGAAGGATGGGTGTCAACGTTTGGATTAGGCATGTCAACGCCAACATTTAATGTGTCAGCGTCGAAGGGTTCTTGGTCAAGTTGCATGTGTTGTGGTGAAGGTAAAGGTTCAGGTATTGGGTCAAGTTGGGGTTGTGGGTCTGGTTGGGGTTGTTCTACTTCAATGACAGCAATCATAGCTGGGGTGAGGGGTAAGTCACGATGTGGGGGTGAGTTCATCTTTGTAAAAATTGCTTTCTTTTGCACAGGGATCTCATAAAAATCATCATGATCCCTTGTGCAGTAATTTTGCACCTCAAAAATAATTTGTAAAAATCTGGGATAAGCTAAAGTCATTTTGTTCCCTTTATTTTTACACATGCCCTCAAAAATCATTTTGGAATAATTAAACTTTTTCCCAGTAGCAATGCACACAATAGCACTAGCAATAGATCTATTGATCTCATTGTGTGCAGTACACTTGGGACTCAAACATTGCAAGAGGACATGTATTAGGTACTTCTAGGCTGGGGGAAACTACTGTTTATGATATTTGTTTAAAGTTCCCTCATCAGGGAAAGGATAACCCAAAGCCCTTAGTCCTTGTTCTATTTCATTAATGGGAAGTGTGGTTATACCATCTGCATCATCAAGATGCAAAGCTTGGCGAACCAAAGCTTCAGTAACCACCCATGTGCGCCCATGAACGATAGATGATAATGTAGTCACTCTATTAACTGTTGAGGAACTAACAGTGTTCCAAAACTGTTTAATATGTGTGACAGGAATGAGTGGAGCATGAGAAAGAGCATACCTAATTGGGGATGCATTCAAATACGCCACCATTTGTGTATATTGGGGAAACAGAGTGTCATCAGCGTCCAAATATGCTACCATGTTGTGTTGACTCCTGAATCCCAACTCCAAATCACTTGGTTTAAATTTTGGTGCCATTGTTGAAAGCTTTTTGAATGATTGATAAAGATGAAGTTATAAGAGAAAATATTGTTAGACAAGAATGATAGGTACCCTGTGTAAAATAGGAGCCAAATATATAGGAGAGAAAATGCATGTGATTAGTCAAAAATGAGGCCACTTTTTTCAAAATACAATCATGAAAATATTGAAAAGAAATAAGTTTATCTCATGCATTAAATGAGAGTTTTCTGCTCCCAAAATTACGGTCCAAAAATATGTCAAAAAGTAACAACTAGGTAGGTCCCATTGAGTGTCAACGGTCAAAAATAACCCATCAACGCCCAACAGCTATATTCTTGTCAACGTTTGCCAAAGCCATGTCAGCGTCTAAATTGGTCACAACAACGCTTGGAAAAATAGCTGTCAGCGTCCAAAAATAAAAATTTATAAAAATGAAAAATGACCTTAACAAAGTAATTTATCCTAGAGAAGATAACCTATAAGTTGATAATTATTATAGGGCGGCAAGCACTGTCCAGTTATGCACACTTGCTTATGCAAGATAGACATAACAGTCCTCTAATGTCCCTTGCTAACCAAAACTCTTAACAACTAAGTTACCTTATAAAATTCCTTGTTACTCCCAGGTAAAACCCATGATAAAATCATTCCCAAGTCTCCCAACAGACCACAACCAATTCTAGGCCAAAAATGTCTTGGCAGCATGCATAGTATATCAACTTTGCATGCTACAGTGCCTCATGATTTAGTAAAACTAACTCATACTCACCTGTGGACACAATCTAGAATTGTGATAAGAGTATCATAAGGATACCCAAAAGTCCTAAAGGTTCCTAAAACCTCCCCTTAAACTGTGATACATATGTTGCTAAAAATATGCATGAACATAAAAAATTTATGTCAAGATAGGAATTGAAAATTCCAACCATCATCCATAAATAAAAACATGTTCAAATGCTTCTCCAATGATCCATAAGCAACTCTGTATCCAATGGTATAATGCTAACACCACCTGCACATTTAGATTGAAAACCACAAAACCAACATTGTTGCTGACAACGCCCCAATAACACTTGACAGCGTTAAGAAAAGCTTTGTCAGCGTTAGACAAATATATTGCTGACAACGTCACAATAACACTTATCAGCTTTAAAGCAACTTTTATCAGTGTTAGAAAAATATAGTGGAAAATCTAAATCCTCAAAAAGACCAATAACAATGCATTATCCTGTACACACTTTTACAAAAAGACCCCAAAACATACATTATGTGAGATTGATCATTCCAATACTTGTTACGAAGTATTGAAATCTTCCAGCATCAAAAGGTTTAGTTAGTAAATCTGACATATTTTCTTCTGTGTCAACCCTATCTGGTTGTATTAAACCTTTTTCATAACAATCTCTTATAAAATGGTGTCTAATTTCTATGTGTTTAGTTTTAGAATGATGTACAGGATTCTTAATAATGCATAGAGTGCTGTTATTGTCAACAAATATCTTGGTATGCATAAAATTATACCCATAATCCAACAGCTGGTTCTGAATCCATAAGACTTGTCCACAACAAGCAGCTGCAGCCACATACTCTGCTTCAGTTGTAGAATTAACCACCACTGTTTGTTTCTTGCATTGCCAAAATATTAATCTGCTCCCAAGAAACTGACATCCACCAATTGTGGATTTTCTATCAAACTTATCACCTTTATAATCACTGTCTGAATATGCAATAAGATCCAAAGGTGAATCTTTTGGGTACCACAAGCCAAGACTGTGATAACATCTTAGGTACCTAAAGATTCTCTTGACATCATAAAGGTGACATTCCTTGGGAGTCACTTGATGCCGTGCACATGCACACACAGCAAACATGATGTCAGGTCTGGAGGCTGTGAGATACATCAATGAACCAATCATTGATCTATAGTACCTGACATCCACATCCTTTCCATCTCTAATCTTTCCCCAAGGGTGTTCTCTATCCATAGGAGTAGTAGCCCTCTTTACATGTGGAGAAATGCCAAACTTCTTCAAGATCTCTGCCACATACTTATCCTGGGAGATGAAGATACCATCTTCTTTCTGCTGAACTTGTAACCCTAGAAAGAAGTTCATCTCCCCCATTGCACTCATCTTGAATTTGTCTGTCATAAGCTTGGAGAAATCCTCACTCATCTTTGGATTTGTGGATCCAAAGATGATATCATCAACATAGACCTGAACAAGTAGAACATCCTTACCATTCTTCTTTGTAAACAATGTCTGATCTATGGCGCCCCTCTTGAATCCATTTTCCACCAAATAAGTGGACAATGTACCATACCATGCTCTTGGGGCTTGATGAAGTCCATACATAGCCTTCTTGACTCTATACACCTTGTCTGGATTCTCTGGATCTTCAAAACCAGGAGGCTGCATTACATATACCTCCTCAACAATTGTTCCATAGAGGAAGGCACTCTTCACATCCATTTGACAGACAGTGAAGCCCATGCAGGAAGCATAGGCTAGAAAAATTCTTATAGCTTCAATCCTTGCAACTGGTGAAAAGACCTCCTCATAGTCTATCCCCTCCTCTTGTGTATATCCCTGAGCCACTAAACGTGCCTTGTTTCTGACCACAATGCCTCTTTCATCTCTCTTGTTTCTTAGAACACATCTTGTCCCTATAGGTCTGACATATCTGGGACAATCAACCAGCTCCCAAACATCCTGAATTGAAAATTGGTGAAGCTCATCCTGCATTGCTTCCACCCAACTTGGTTCTTTGAGAGCATCAAATATCTTCTTGGGTTCCTGTTGTGACAGAAAACAGGCAAACAAGCATGATTGCACAAGAGGGGTATCAACCTTCTTGTGTATATTGGCAATGAATCCACCAAGACTTTGATGAGATCTTTTAGTCTGAACAGGAGTCATAATATCACCAATGATTTGAGAAGTGGGGTGATTCTTCATGGTAGAAGTGAGAACTCCTCCTTCAAAAAGTCTGGTGTCTTCAATCTCATTCTCCAAGTTGCCAATATCTTCTTCTTCAGACTCTCTTTCATCAACATGAGGATGAACCTCTTCATATAGATTGAAAGGTCCACCTTGTTCAAAATTAGAAGAGAAAAGAGGCTCAAAAGTGTTGTCAACACCTGAACCTTGGTTGTCAGCGTTTGGGCTATCAGCGCCTGAAATATTGTTGTCAACGTTTGAGCCATCAACGTCTGAATCTGTCCTGTCAGCGCTAGATTTGCCTTTGTCAGCGCCTAAAGGACCATGCATATTGTTAACTGGTGATACTTGGGGACCACCATTATCCTTTCCAGCAGCAGCAGCAGCAAAAGCATCTGTCCATATGGGAATTGTAACATACTCTTGTATAGGAGATGACTTGTCTGCTTGTGATCCAACCTCTTCATTAACCTGTGTACCTGAAACATCGACAACTTGTTATTCCACAACATTTGAAGTTACCTTCACAATGTCTGGATTAGTGACAGGCAAATAATTTAAAGTCCTAGATAGAGGTTCCAAGTCAAACAACCAATTTGGACCACTTTCAGGATCACTAGGCTTACTCTCCAAAAACCTAACATGAACTCTCTCAAGAATCCGTTTTTCCTTCTTAAGATAAACCCTATATCCCTTGCTCTACACTGAATAGCCCATGAAATAGCCTTCATCACCTTTTGCACTAAATTTACCTAAGGCATCACTAGTGTCAAGAACAACTACATGACAACCAAAAGGTTTAAGAAAACCAATATTAGGTTTCCTTCCCCAAAGTAATTCATAAGGTGTTTTGTTCTGTATCTTGTTGACCAATGCTCTATTTTGAACATAGCATGTTGTATTCACAGCCTCAGCCCAAAAAGCTATGGGGAAATGAGCATCAGCCAACATAGTCCTGGCTGCTTCAATTAGGGTTCTATTCTTCCTCTCAGCAACCCCATTTTGCTGTGGGGTTCTGGAACTAAACTGCTTGGTAATACCTTTCTTGGCACAAAAATCATCCAATAGTTTATTTCTAAACTCACCACCATTATCACTCGTAAGCATTTTCACTTCATTACCAGTTTTCTTCTCTATCTGAGTGATAAAATCAATTAAAGTATCAGCAGTGTCACTTTTCATAGCTAAAAAGAAAGTCCATGTAAACCTATAAAAGTCATCTGTGATGACAAAGAAGTATGATTTACCATTCAAACTCTTTATATTAGTTGGACCAAACAGGTCCATATGAAGCAAGTGAAGTGGTCTAGTACTAGAGTGCACCTGTTTAGACTTGAATGAGACCTTGTGCTGCTTGCCTTTAAGACATGCAACACAAGAGTGGTCATTGTGGAAAGCCTTTTCAGGCAAACCATCAACCAAGCCAAGTCTCACAAGCCTGTTTATATTCTTAAAGTTTATGTGCCCTAGTCTCTTGTGCCATAGATTACTTTCATCTACTGAAGCTTTAGCATAAAAACATGACATATTGTTATTCATCCTAATCCCATTCAGATTCACATTATAGATGTCTTTATGTCTAGGTGTTCTATAGTCAATATATTTCTCATCTGGGATATTATAATCCTTGCTTAACACCAAGCATTCAGTGTCAGTAAACAGAACTTTATTTTTGTTATCACAAACTTGTGATACACTATAAAGATTGTAATCAAGTTCCTTTACCAGAAATACATTCTCAAAACGCAAGTTCTTGGTGAGAAGTGTTCCTTTGCCTGTGATAGTTCCATATCCGCCTCCAAAGTAAACCTTATCGCCATCCTTGATGGGAGTGAAGTTAGTTAAATAATCTTCCTTCCCTGTCATGTGTCTTGAGCATCCACTGTCCCAATATCCATAATCATTGACCTGTTTTTGAATGCCCTGCACATAAAGAAAACAAGTTAGTTTTCTTTGGGAACCCAAGCCTTAGCAGACTTGGATTCATCTGGTTGTTCAATAAGAACAGACTTAGTTCTCATAACAACCCCTTGTTCATCCCTCTTTGGATGAAATACCCATTTAACCCCAATAGGTTTTGTAATGACCTTTGAAATGTAATTAAATCTATTGCAGGTCATAGAAATCCCATTATCATTAAGGTTTTGATCTTTCTTAGGTCTCCATGTCAAACTTGAAGAAGCTTTGGACCCCTTACCATGTGGTTGCAAATATTTAGGTCTGGTCACGTTTCTGTCAGCGTTGGATTTGGTCTTGTCAACGCTAAAATTACCCTTGTCAGCGTTGAACCTAGGGTTTGCTACAGAAACCCATTGCCTATTAGACCAAGTATTTTTCTTTTGAAATGGTCTTTGTCCATGAGTGTTAGACCCTCTAGTGAAGAAAGGGGCTGGTCTAACAACTTGTGGACTTTGCTGCACACAAGGTTTGGGTCTGACAACATTTGACTTTTTAACAGCGTTGACCTTGGAAGCGTTGACACACTTATTTGCTAAATGTGAAAAGCTACCACAAGTGTAACAGACTTTTATAGACACGACCCTAGGTCTAGAAGAGAAGAAGCATGTTCCATCATTACTAACTTGGCTTTTAGGTGACCTAGTATTCCTATACATTTCTGCATACTTGACACTAGGTTTTATAATAGTGTTTGAGCCAAGGTCAACAGCCTTACCGGTGATTGGGTTTGTTACCTTAATAGGGGTTGACTCATTAGGACTTTCACATAACAAACCACCCTTAACAAATAAGGTAGGGTTGGCTTTCTTCCATTCATTTAAGTCAGTCAACTTCTGTTGATACTCTTCAACTGGGGTAATGACTCTTGGTGGAGGAATAAATTCCTCCTCTTGGATTTCTGGTAGACCAGTCCAAGATAGGTCCTTTCTTTGGACACCATAGAAGTCGCCAGCTGGTGGTGGAACCACGGTATAGTCTTTCATCCCAATCCCAGTCATGTCCTTAGGGTCCCTTTGTTTATTAACACATTCTCCTAGGGTTTGTGTGGCCTTATCAAATCTCTGAATTTTAAGGCCAACATTATCCTTATTTTTAATGGCCTCGTCTAACTTAGCCTGTAACTCACCATTAACTCTTTCTATGATGCTCCTAATATCAATGCTAGCATTTAACTCATGTTTTAAGATGTTTATTTTGTCTTTTAAGTCAAATTCCATTTTCTTGTACTCAGAAACTGTCTTCTTAGTTAGAGTGAGAGAAAGTTGATAATTAGACAGTTTGCATCTTTCAGTACTCACATCATCTAATAATCTTAACACCTCTTTATTAAGTTTCTCAGTATTTAACCTACAACCCTTACTACAAAAAGCATCATCGTATACCTCATTATCTGATGAAGAGGAGGAGTGTGCCATGAGAGCATATTGAACATGCTCTTCTTCTTCTATTTCAGCCACCAAAGCTTTATCCTCTTCCCCATCCTTAGCCAAATAGCTCCAGTCCCATCCCATACCATCAATTTCTTGCATTGCAACCATGGCCTTAGGATCCTGAGCCTTAATAATTTGACTTGAGGGTTTGCCAGCATCAGATCTTCTTGGAGATCTGCATTCCCTCATGAAGTGCCCCATACGATGACAGTTGTAGCACTCAACTTTGGATTTATCAAATCCAGCAGTGTCCTTTGCGTTAAAGGTCATCTTCTTCTTAAACCTTCTATTCCACCTATTTGCTCTTATACTAGCAAGAGCCATGTTCCACTTAATATCCATCTCTTCCAAGTGCTCATCACTTATTTGCTCAAGGTCCTCATATGTAATCACTGAACCATTGGGCAAAGAAGCAATATAATCACATACAGTATCCAGATCCAAACCAGCAGGTTTAACTCTTGGTGAGTCATTTTTGTATGTGTCAGCGTCTGAATATGAGGCGTTGACAGGACATGTTCCAGCGTTGACACATGATGATCCACTAACTGGATGCATGTAAGAGTCCTTCTGATTAAATTGACCTTCACTATGTGAGAAGAAGGCCATATTACTGTTGGTAGACTTACTTCCATGCTCTAAAAGAGTTTCATTCTCCAACAGCCTTAGCTTGTTGTAGATATCATCAAAAGTAGAACTTTTGTGAGTGTTATTGGCAAGTATAGATCTTGCCTCAATTTTCCACGCATCACCAAGGCTCTTAAGAAAAGTGGCAATAATATCAACATCACCAAGTTGTGTCCCCATGAAGGACAGCTTGCTTTTAATATCAAGCAGTCTGCTTCTTACACTGCTAAGCTTCTCATTGGGTTGAGCCTTGAAAACAGCATACTCATGCATGAGTTGCTTCTTCTTCTCTTCCTTAGTATATTACCACCATATGCAACTTCAAGGGCTGCCCAAAGATCCTTAGCAGATTCATAACCTCTGTATTTATGCTGGTTCTCTTGTCCAAAGAGACTTTCAGAATGTTTAGGGTTTTCATAGCAACCCTTTTCTTTGCTATGTCTTTAGCAGACACAGCTCTACCATCATCAGGCTTTTCTTTCTTGTCTGCTTCTGAACATCCAGCAACAGCTGCTCTTCCAGCAATGGCATCAGCAATCTTTTGAGCTTTATTAAATGTGTTTCCATATTCAATAATTTCCCAGAGAGTGTAGTCATAGATCCCCAGATATTGCTCAAAGTTGAATTTCCACAATTCAAAGTTGGTTGCATCAAGCATGGGAATCTTGATGTTTAGTAAAGGTGAGGAGGAGGAGGTTACTTCTGAATTTGACATGATGTTTTTAAGGTTTTGAGAAAATTAGGGTTTTGGTGATTTTTGGGTTCTTGTGTTCTTTAAGATCAAAAGTTCCTCAACAAGCTCTGATACCACTTGTTGATCCCAAACTTAGATCGATTTAGCTTTATGTATACGAGATTAGATCAAGTTATACACTTAGAGAAACCTTTGTATATGTATATAATAATCTAAGTGTTATGCGGAATTAACACTTAAACAAGAACACACAAGATGTAAACAAACTTTCACTTGATTAATGATAACAAACTTGCTTACAATGAAAGTGTTTAACGTATGAAAACTTATATTTGAACAATAACCTAAAGGTCTTCTTTTATAGACATAAGAAGCCTTGTACAATAATCTACGTATCAACTATTCTAGGTAAAGATAAATATAGAAAATACATTGTTGTTCCTATCCTTACTAGAAGTAATCTAGAACATAATAAACGCGTAGATCATATCATTCCATCAGTGCTTTTCTTCAATGTATCAACGCTTGACTTCTTCTTGTCAATGCTTGATCTGTCAGCGCTTGTTTTCTTCCTATCAACGCTTGTTTTACTCTTGTCAGCGCTCAAGTAGACTGGCTATAATTTATTCCCAACACCTCGTATAAATATAGAAATAATCATCAAACAATCATGTAATCAAATTACATCATATATATATATATATATATATATAATCCAAGTGATATATTTATTAAAATAACACTTCTCAGTCTGGCCTTGTCGGTAACTCGGTAATTCTTCGGCACCGTTATAGTCAAAAGATTTTTAGACATTTTTAGAAAAATGTTTATAGTTAAAAGATTTTGAAATGTTTTATTCAAAACCTTAGTTTTAAAAATCTTTCGTTCTCTATAACGAGAGCTCTGGTACCAAACTGTAACACCCCTAAATTTATACAACTCAATACAGCGGAAGACTCGTTGGTGTTACGGGATATCACATTACTCATATCATAGACAACGTTTAAAAATCGCGTCGTTTGATAATAAAGCATTTCCATTCATAAATATCAAAATTTACATAGGTCCCAAGTCATTGTATTTCATACAGGTTTTACAAAGCATTTGAATGGAAATTATTATTTAAGTGCGGGTCATGAATTCTTGTCGTCTTCCTGAGAATTACCTTCTAGTACCTGAGATAAAACATGTTAAAAGAAAAGGTCAGCGATAACGCCGAGTGAATTCATAGAGTTTAATAAAACCATTAATATCTCATCGGTATATAATTATTACCGAAAATAATTTTTGTACAAATCATTTTAATAGGCCATAAAATAGCCAAAGTCATTTTATACAAATCCTTATCAAAATCATAATATAGGCTTTCGCCTTCAAAATCATTATATGAACCATTGTCGTTAAAAACATCATACAATACGTTTTATAACGTTGTATAAAAATAAAAACCGTTATATGAATATGGTTATGTAAAACCAAAACACAAACATAAAATCAATAATAAGACCCCGTATTGCTAGTCAGGCAATATATCGTAATTCGGTGCGTATAGCAGTATTTCGTTATTTGGATTATTACAAGCCGCATGAAATTGTTACCTTACTACAACAAACAACGGGTAGCTAGCCCGAAACTCATTTGCCCATCTAAATTAGCATGTTGTCACAATAATCACGCTTGTGTAAATCTTCTCATACATAAATTCGCTTACCAATCAATGTGGCACGACGGGGATCAACCGTCAATGCGCGAACTGGGGTGATCGTCCCCAAATAGTACTATTATATGCATAAGCGTCTACCAAATCCCGGTAGTTCACAATTCATGCTAATGGGACTTTTTGTGACATATCCTAACTTTAATAATCCATTTCATTTCATTTATCGGGTCATATATTCATTCATCGGGTCATACAATCATTCGGGTCCAAATCAATAAACAAATACTCGGGACAAATGGTGTCCTATTTTATCAAAAATAATATGTTATCTCCCTCGCGGGTTTATAAAACATTTCATAAAAATATTTAAAAGAGTGCGAGGCTATGAACTCACGTTGATGTGGGAAGGCGGTTATCGGCGATTTAGATGTACGGTACGTGCTTCAATCACGGAAACCTAGACAAATAATACTCGTCTTAGACTCTTGTCCAGTGACTTTATAAAAATAACAATTATGTATACATATGATGATTTTATATATATGATGATGATCAAGTGGGTTTATACATTCTCATTTACTCATTTTATTGCTATGTGTTGGTAACTTTTATACTAGTTTACTAGTTTTACCTATTTACATGTTTTAGGTCCAATAAGCCTTTTATAAGTTCATTAACTTGTATTAATCCATTTCATACTTGTATTATCAGTATTTATACTTTATATGTAGGGCCCAAATGGGTTAAGCCCAAGTAATTTTTATAAGTGTTTAACTTATTTAGTTAAATTATTAGTCCAAATATGCTAACTTAGCTCGTTAATGTCCGTATGTCATATAGTTCGGGTTTTATCGGTTTTTACTTGTATTAGGTACTTATATATCATTATATGACTTTTAAAAACTCTACATTAGACGGGTTTGATCGTCTAAGTTTTAATTGGCGAAAAACGTTAAACGGTAATAGCCGAAAAAGTCGTAAAAATCATGTTTATAGTTTTTATACTTATAAATCTTATTCAACTACCATTTTTATAAAGTGTCCCTTTATTTAAACTTATACATATTTATATAAATGAAATTTATAAGTTAGTGGGTTTTAATTCACATTTTATACTATATTATTTGAGTGCTTATATAATACTATTAAACATTAATTCTTCAAAATCTGATTTTTAGTTTAATCTTCACCATTTTTATCATATCTTGAGTTCTATAATGAGATAGAAGCTCATTTTTGGATGGCATACAATTCATATTATTTTCTACAAATAAGTTAGTTATAGCTACTGCTCATTCCATGTCTAACTATCCTTAACAGTCCCTACAAAACAGACTATTCAGATTAGCACACTCATCTTGTTTTGATCATATCTCACTCATTTTGATGATTCCATTGCATGGCCAAGTCTCACATGTGTATGACATCTAACACTTACTGTAAATGGATTCCACCATGAAATTTTATCAGTTCATAACTTGGTTACTTACTGTTTTTATACAGCCAACAATTTAAGCAAGATTTTAGCCTTGTTTCTTATGGTTTTTCATCTTTTTAATCATATTTATCAACACCAAATCCCCACATAATATTTTTATCATCATATATTCATCATATACATATACAATAAGAAAGAAAATACATGATTACATAATAAAAATAACAAGAGGATAGGAATAACAATCTTTATACCACCAAGATTAAGTAGTTTGAAGGATCAAGACTTAGATTTTGATGGAAGAACTTGTGATAGATCAACACCAATCTTCATGGCCACCAATACTTGTAAACTTCATGTAGAGATCAGCCCTTGAACATTACCAAATCACCCTCTTGGATGTTAGAATCACCTCCAATCTTCAAGGCATCAAAGGTTCTTCATCTTATGTATGAATAACATAGGATTTGTGGTGTAAATTTTGATCAATATGGTGGTGGTGGTGGTGGAAGTGGACGGCAATGGTGGGAGAGATGAGAGGATTTTGGTGGTTTGCATGAGTGAAAAATGAGGAATGGTTTGTTGCAAATGGTTTTGTGGTTTGAAAGCTTACAAGTTAAGCTTAATGTAACAAGCGTAAACTTGTTTTGTTACAAGTTTGACACCTAAGGGTGTTGGTGTCTTTGTTTGGCCGGTTATGAGTGGGGGTGGGGCAAGATTTATCTTGTCTCATCCCCATTTATTTACGGGTACTCCTCGATTCTAGTTTCCTCGATTTGCTTGCCCTCGGGTCGTTTTACGAAAAACGTTTTTATAAATTATGAATCAACGGCACAAAACGAATCTAATAAAAATTGTTTCATAAAAAACGGAGTTAAAAAACGTACATACGTAATACTAAAGTTTCCGGTTTAGTCGTAAAGGACGTTAAATTATAGTCGTAATTCCTAATCTCTTCTCGTAAATTTGTGAGTTTATGAACCAACACAAATTTAAAATCCCAAAATAATATTCACGGATAAATTTATTTTCTGAAATGTCGGACTGTCACCAAAAACGGTGTATGTAAACATAAGCACGTAACGTAGAATCCTCCGGTTTAGACGTAGTCGATGCTACTTCAAGACGTAAATCCAAATTTCTTGTGACAACCCGTCAATTTCAGGTCGTTATTTTAATCTCGACTATTACGTATTACGTGTTTACTTTAATGAGAATTTTAATTTATCGACTAACTGAGAAGGTTATGACTTGAAGCTAGCGTAAGAATGTCGATTAGATGAAAACCGACAAGGAATATGTTAGGTATCGATATTATATTCTCAAATAATCATAAAAATGATTTTTATTATATTTAATCTTTATTTCTCGTATTTTACGTTTTAACGAATGACGATAACTATTAGTGATCGCGATACCGACGGATGCCCAAAAATTTACGTTTTATTATCGATTGTCTCAATATTGCATATTTTCGACGTTTTTGATTTAATTACGTTTTAAGTCGTGTCGAAGCTTTATTATTATTTTTATGAAGCGTTTTAACTTTCGAAAAGTATTTTTACGAAACCCGAGCCCCGTAAATATTTTTAAAACTTACAAATTACATTTTCTACCTTGTAAACTATTTACTTGCACTTTGGGACCAAAAGAATGCAAATATGGCAAAATCTACCCCCCACCCCACTATATAAGGAAATTCCACTAACTAGTTTATTATTAAAAATCATTTTTATAAAAAAATTCACCAAATCTCTCTCTTGTTCTTCACCAAAACCGTCCACCCCTAGCCACAATCCCTCAAGATTTTTGATTTTCTACTTTGATTCTTCAAAAACTAAAACAAGACCCATCTTGGAAATTTGATTAGCTTCACATTGGTATAATTTTTTTTCACATGCATCCACTAAATTTCTATTTTTGATTTTTGATGATGAACATCATTTTGATCCATTTTTATGTTTATATATGGTGTTAATAATATAATATTCATAGTGGGTTATGGTTGCATGCAAGATTTTTATATATTTAATTTTTGTAAGATTAAATTTGAGGATGATATGAGTTATTTAGATGTGTTAGTATGATATTAGGATCATATTAGGACTATAGGAATTGTTGGAATGGGTTGAAAAATTGTTTTGGTATGATTTTTAGATAGTCTATTTTAGGCAGTAACTTTAAGTCCGTTTTTGAAATTGTTACTGTGATAAACTTGGTAAACTAATAAGATAGGGTCGTATAGAATTTCATTAGCTTCGATTTGAGCTAAAGTAGAGCTTCTAACTCATTACGAGCGAAAAGTTATGCTACTTTTAGTATTTGTGTACCGGGAGACGGGTATCGGCACAATCCGAAAATTGTTGTCGATATTTGGAACGAATCTCGGGGACTATAAAACGAGTTTTACAAATGTTCAAGGGCTGTTGTAAGTTGATAAACCTCAGGTTATGAGTCTATTTTCAAACCCGAGTGTCGGTTTTGCAAACGGAAATGTTTAGATAAGTCAAAATGGTTTTACAAGTCAAAGGCGTAAAACTGTCCGGTTTTTGCAACACGAAGGTGTGTCGGGCAGAAGGTCTTAGAAGTAATATTTTTGAATGAAATTTAAACTGAGTCTTATTCATATTATGTGTGAGTTTGTCACCAAGTTTCGTCGAAATCGGACATGTCTAGATAGGTTAGATTGGTGTGTACATTTGGAGTGTACATGCTGAGTGGTATTTTGGACACGTAGTTCAATACTTGTGTGGCGTGAGTTGAGTATTCACTATTGGATATGGTGACTTACTCAAGTGTTAAGTCATTATATAAATGACTTAGCTACTGGTCCGAGGGAAGTAAAATGATGGTTTGACTTGCGTTGACTTGGCGTCTTATGACGGGTCAATGTCGAGGGCGCAAGTGTTTTAAATGTATAAGTGTTGAGAAAAAGGGTATAGAAGTACACTTATATTTTTGTTAATTATCGGGATTTTCATGGTCATTTGAAATCGACTTTCGTATTATTTAAGTATTATATATACTTGAGTCGTTTATTAACGAACGCGCCTTATTTGGTAGGTTGCGGTCTTCGTGTTTAACGGGCATCACAAATCGTCGGCGATCGTCACATTTCTACTATCGTACCAAGGTGAGCCTATAGCCTCGCTTTAACATGTTTACTTGTTTTATAAAACCCGCGAGGGGGATAACATGCTTGTTTTATTAAAATAAAAGGGGTACGACGAGAAGTTGTGGAAACCCTTATTATTGGAAAAACATTATATAAATGAAGGGTACAACGAGAAGTTGTGGTAAACCCTCATTCTTTTAAAATTGAACACAAAGGACCCGATTATATGCTTAGATGAAAGTTGTTATATAAGTTTGTTTAGCCTTAAAGACCCATGAATCGTGAATTGTTAATCGAAAAGAACGCTAATACTATGGATAGATCTATCGGGGTGACACCCAGTCCGGTCGCGACTAGCTATCGCGTGGTGTTGTGATGCACCAGTAATGAAACATCGGATGCAATTGTATAAGAGAAATATACGCACTTGGCTAGGTGTGTTGGGCTGAAATAATATATGTTAACGTTCAATTTCACGAGACTTATGAAATAACAACGATAATTATGTCTGATCCACATGATTGTCAACCACGGAAGGTTTATTCAGAATACTTGTGTTCATTTATTTAATTTAAACTCTATAGATTCACTCAACATTTTTGTTGACTTTATAGCATGTTTTATCTCAGGTCCATGAAGAAGGCACTCAGGGAAGGCGGTTTCATGCAGCTTGCTTAATTAAAATGTTTTGGCCCGCTTTACTAAACGATGTCCATTCTAAGAAACTTTTATTGTTTGGTTGGTTGTGTAAACTTTAAAAACTATTTGGGACCGTGTGTAAAATGTTTTATCTTTGAACAAATGAATGGATGTATGTTTTATTAAAATGACTCATTTTGAGGCGTTTTCTATGATGTTGAGGTTGAACCATGATAGTAACACCCAATGACTCTTCCGCTGCTATGACCCGAAATTGGGGGTGTTACAGATTGGCATCAGAGCTCAAGTTATAGAGAACGAAAAGATTTTCCAAAAATAAATTTTTGAAATCTTTTAACTATAACATCTGCAAGCGAAACCTCCGAGTTGCCAATGGACGAGAATAAGAAAAGTATATATATGTTATACATATTTAATTATTATTTATGCTTAAAGCATAATGGATTACATTTATTTATTTATAAATGTTTATTATTTGATTATTATAATACTAATACGTGATTTACAAACGACGCTGATTGTCACAATAGAAATCCCTGTCTTTTGACTCATTCCCCGTGAATCTTCGTTCCTTGTCTAAATTCTATCCTTCGTTCTATCATCCATTCTTGTTTCTTTTCATCTATCTATTCTTATTCTGTGTTATTCATGTTTTGTTATCACAAGCGTTGAATGAATACTCATTTTGATGTGAATTGTGTAACAGGATCATGCCGCCAAAACAGTTGACTGAGACTCAGTTACGTGCTATAGTAGCTGATCAATTTCAGATATCTATGAATGCATTTATGGCAAACTTGAATAATGGAGCCGGTGGATCTGGTGGAGCTAGTGGATCCGGTGGAGCTGGTGGATCTGGTGGAGCTGGCGATACTGGAGCTGGCAACACTGGAGCTGGCGCTACTGGAGCTGGCGCTACTGGAGCTGGCGCTACTGGAGCCGATAATACTGGAGCTGGTAATGCGGGAGCTGGCAATGCTGGTGCTGGAACTGGTGATGCTGATAGACCAGTGATTCCTGAAAACAAGAAGTGCAATTATACCTCGTTCATGAAATGCAAACCTCCAACTTTTAAGGGTACTGAAGGCGCTGTTGGGTTAATGCAATGGTTTGAGAAATTAGAATCCGTGTTTCGATTTAGTGGAAGTGAGGAAGGAGATAAAGTGATGTTTGCCTCTGCTACTCTTCAAGGGCGAGCATTAACTTGGTGGAATGGAAGAATGGCATCATTGGGTATGGATGCTGCTTATGCTACACCTTGGGTTGAGGTAAGAAGATGGATGACTGAGGAATTTTGTCCAAGGAGTGTTATTCAGAGGTTAGAACAGGAATTATATCAGCTGAGACTGAAGGGTACTGACATCGATGGATACACCAACAGATTCCATGAACTTGCTCTACTTTGTCCAAACAAAGTTAACCCTGAATACTTGAAGGTAGAGCAGTATATTCGAGGCTTACCGACCAACATCCGTGGTGATGTGACCTCCTCTAAACCTGCCAATATTGATGAAGCTGTTCGTATGGCCTACCAACTAATGGGTCAAATCATCCAAGACAAGGCTGATGGTGTTTCTGAAGGCAACAAAAGAAGAGCTGAAAATGACAATGATGATCGTGGTGATAACCGTCAATCTCACAACAGAAATCAAAACCGAAGGAGGGGCAACGCTAATGCGATGACTGAAGCTGCAACTACGGACAAGGGAACCAGATGTCAACGCTGCAAGAAGTCTCATACTGGTGAATGTGCTAAGTGTGGAAAGTGCAACAAGTTAGGTCACAAGACCGAAGACTGTTGGGGACCAGGAAAGAAGGGAGTGACGTGTTATAACTGCCAAGGTAAAGGTCACATGAGGAACCAATGCCCTCAACCTCCGAAGAATGCACGTGGTGGAGATAACCAAGGAAAAGCTTATCAGTTGGGAGAAGCCGAAGCGAAGCAAAACCCGAAAGTTGTCACTGGTACGTTTTTACTGAACAACCGTTATGCTACAGCTTTATTTGATTCTGGTGCGGACAAAAGCTTTGTGTCTACAAGTTTTAGTACCTTAATTGATATCAAACCGGTCGAATTAGACGCAAGTTATGAGGTAGAACTAGCTGATGGTAAATTAGTGAGAACCAATCGTGCGCTCCTAGGATGTTCTCTTAATCTCTTGAACCGTATTTTTAAGATAGACTTGATGATTGTTGAATTGGGAAGTTTTGATATTATTATCGGAATGGATTGGTTATCCAAGTATAACGCGTCTATCTTGTGTGGAGAAAAGAAAGTTAGGATTCCTTTAGACGACAAGACCATGGTTATCGAAGGTGATCAACATAATTCACGACTAAAAATCGTTTCGTGCATTAAGGCTCGTAAGTATATCGAAAGAGGCTGTGAGTTATTCCTAGCTAAAGTAGTGGAGAAAGAATCGAAGGAGAAACGTGCTGAAGATGTACCTGTTATCCGTGACTTTCCTGAAGTGTTTCCGGAAGATTTGCCTGGACTTCCTCCTCCAAGGCAGGTAGAATTCCAAATTGATCTAATTCCTGGTGCTGCACCCGTGGCTCGTGCACCATATCGTTTAGCACCATCCGAGCTGAAAGAGTTATCTGTGCAATTGCAAGAGTTATCTGATAAGGGTTTCATACGACCGAGTTCGTCACCTTGGGGAGCCCCTGTCTTATTCGTTAAGAAGAAAGATGGTTCGTTTCGTATGTGTATTGATTACCGAGAGTTGAATAAGCTGACGATCAAGAATCGTTATCCGCTTCCAAGAATTGATGATTTATTCGATCAACTTCAAGGTTCTCGTGTTTTCTCCAAGATTGATCTTCGTTCTGGTTACCATCAACTTCACATACGTGAGGAAGATATTCCTATTACGGCATTTAGAACTCGTTATGGTCATTATGAGTTTCTGGTTATGCCTTTTGGTTTGACTAATGCACCTGCTGTATTCATGGATTTAATGAATCGCATTTGTAAGCCGTATCTTGATAAATTCGTGATCGTTTTCATAGATGATATTCTAATCTACTCCAAGAGCAATGAAGAGCATGCCGAACACTTAAGGATTATCTTGAACTTGTTGAAGAACGAAAAGTTATACGCTAAGTTCTCAAAGTGTGATTTTTGGCTTAATTCTGTACAATTTCTCGGACACGTGGTTGATAAAAGTGGTGTACATGTTGATCCTGCAAAGATCGAAGCCATCAAGAATTGGAGTGCTCCGACTACTCCAACTGAAGTGCGACAATTTCTAGGTCTGGCTGGCTATTACCGAAGGTTTATTGAAGGATTCTCCTTGATATCGAAACCATTAACGAAGCTGACTCAGAAGAATAAACCGTATGTGTGGGGCGATGATGAAGAAGAAGCTTTCCAAACCCTGAAGATGAAACTTTGTAGTGCGCCGATTTTATCGTTACCTGAAGGAAGTGAAGATTTTGTTGTTTATTGCGATGCATCTCTTCGAGGATATGGTGCTGTTCTCATGCAACGTGAAAAGGTGATCGCATATGCCTCTAGACAATTAAGGAAGAATGAGGAGAACTACACTACCCATGACTTGGAATTGGGCGCTGTGGTTTTTGCTCTGCGACTTTGGAGACATTATCTGTATGGTACGAAGTGTACAGTATTCACTGATCATAAAAGCCTACAATACATACTGGATCAAAAGGAGCTAAATATGAGGCAACGTCGATGGGTTGAACTATTGAGTGATTACGACTGCGAAATCCGTTATCATCCGGGAAAGGCGAACGTGGTAGCTGACGCGTTAAGTCGAAAGGAAAGGGAGAAACCGATTCGAGTGCGTGCTTTAGTAGTGACAGTTCATAATAACTTACCTGAGCAGATTCGGAACGCACAAGTTGAAGCATGCAAGAAGGAAAATATTGCTGCCGAAAGATTTAGAGGAGACGGTGAAACATTTGAGACGCGACCCGATGGTATCAGATGTTTGAGAGGTCGAATTTGGTTACCATTCTTCGGTGGACTGAGAGACTTGATTATGTTAGAATCTCATAAGTCCAAGTATTCTATTCATCCTGGATCGGACAAAATGTACCAAGACTTGAAAAAGTTATACTGGTGGCCGAATATGAAAGCTGATATTGCAACATACGTCGCGAAATGCTTAACATGTGCAAAAGTGAAAGCTGAATATCAGAAGCCGTCAGGATTACTTGTCCAACCTGAAATTCCAGTCTGGAAATGGGAGCGAATTACGATGGACTTCATCACAAAACTCCCAAGGACACCGTCTGGGTTCGATGCAATTTGGGTTATTGTCGATCGTTTAACTAAATCCGCTCATTTTATTCCAATCAACGAGAGGTTCGGTTTGGAGAAACTCGCCGATATTTATCTGAAGGAAATCGTGTGCAAGCATGGTGTTCCTATTTCCATCATTTCCGATAGAGATAGTCGTTTTGCTTCTGGATTTTGGAGATCACTTCAAAAGTCGTTAGGAACCAATTTGGATATGAGCACAGCCTATCATCCGCAAACTGATGGGCAAAGCGAAAGAACAATTCAAACTTTGGAGGATATGCTACGTGCTTGTGTGATAGACTTTGGAAGTAGCTGGGATAAGCACTTACATTTGGCCGAATTCTCGTACAATAACAGTTATCACGCGAGTATTAAAGCTGCACCTTTTGAAGCACTGTATGGGAGAAAATGTAGATCACCCGTTAGCTGGAGTGAGGTTGGTGATGCCCAACTCACTGGACCAGATTTGATTAGAGAGACGACGGATATGATTGTGCAAATCAAGAATAGGTTGTTGTCTGCTCGAAGCCGACAGAAGAGTTATGCGGATGTGAGAAGAAAACCATTGGAGTTTAACGTGGGAGATAAGGTTATGCTAAAGGTATCACCATGGAAAGGTGTTGTACGATTTGGAAAACGTGGGAAGTTAAGTCCTCGTTATATCGGACCATTCAAGGTTACATCTAGAGTAGGACCCGTGGCATACCAACTTGAACTACCACAAGAACTGTATGGGATTCATAACACTTTTCACGTGTCGAATCTGAAGAAGTGTTTATCCGATGAAGAACTCGTTATACCGTTAGACGAGGTTAAGGTTGATAAAAAGTTGCATTTTATTGAAGAACCGGTCGAGATCATGGATCGTGAGGTCAAGCAACTGAAGCAAAGCCGAATACCTATCGTCAAAGTTCGATGGAACTCTCGGAGAGGACCGGAGTTTACTTGGGAACGAGAAGACCAAATGTGGAAGAATTACCCTCATCTCTTTGATTTCAACAAGCGATCGGGCAAGAACGCAAGTTGATCTTCGAGGGCGAAGATCCTAATTTGGTGGGGATGATGTGACAACCCGTCAATTTCAGGTCGTTATTTTAATCTCGACTATTACGTATTACGTGTTTACTTTAATGAGAATTTTAATTTATCGACTAACTGAGAAGGTTATGACTTGAAACTAGCGTAAGAATGTCGATTAGATGAAAACCGACAAGGAATATGTTAGGTATCGATATTATATTCTCAAATAATCATAAAAATGATTTTTATTATATTTAATCTTTATTTCTCGTATTTTACGTTTTAACGAATGACGATAACTATTAGTGATCGCGATACCGACGGATGCCCAAAAATTTACGTTTTATTATCGATTGTCTCAATATTGCATATTTTCGACGTTTTTGATTTAATTACGTTTTAAGTCGTGTCGAAGCTTTATTATTATTTTTATGAAGCGTTTTAACTTTCGAAAAGTATTTTTACGAAACCCGAGCCCCGTAAATATTTTTAAAACTTACAAATTACATTTTCTACCTTGTAAACTATTTACTTGCACTTTGGGACCAAAAGAATGCAAATATGGCAAAATCTACCCCCACCCCACTATATAAGGAAATTCCACTAACTAGTTTATTATTAAAAATCATTTTTATAAAAAAATTCACCAAATCTCTCTCTTGTTCTTCACCAAAACCGTCCACCCCTAGCCACAATCCCTCAAGATTTTTGATTTTCTACTTTGATTCTTCAAAAACTAAAACAAGACCCATCTTGGAAATTTGATTAGCTTCACATTGGTATAATTTTTTTTCACATGCATCCACTAAATTTCTATTTTTGATTTTTGATGATGAACATCATTTTGATCCATTTTTATGTTTATATATGGTGTTAATAATTTAATATTCATAGTGGGTTATGGTTGCATGCAAGATTTTTATATATTTAATTTTTGTAAGATTAAATTTGAGGATGATATGAGTTATTTAGATGTGTTAGTATGATATTAGGATCATATTAGGACTATAGGAATTGTTGGAATGGGTTGAAAAATTGTTTTGGTATGATTTTTAGATAGTCTATTTTAGGCAGTAACTTTAAGTCCGTTTTTGAAATTGTTACTGTGATAAACTTGGTAAACTAATAAGATAGGGTCGTATAGAATTTCATTAGCTTCGATTTGAGCTAAAGTAGAGCTTCTAACTCATTACGAGCGAAAAGTTATGCTACTTTTAGTATTTGTGTACCGGGAGACGGGTATCGGCACAATCCGAAAATTGTTGTCGATATTTGGAACGAATCTCGGGGACTATAAACTGAGTTTTACAAATGTTCAAGGGCTGTTGTAAGTTGATAAACCTCAGGTTATGAGTCTATTTTCAAACCCGAGTGTCGGTTTTGCAAACGGAAATGTTTAGATAAGTCAAAATGGTTTTACAAGTCAAAGGCGTAAAACTGTCCGGTTTTTGCAACACAAAGGTGTGTCGGGCAGAAGGTCTTAGAAGTAATATTTTTGAATGAAATTTAAACTGAGTCTTATTCATATTATTTGTGAGTTTGTCACCAAGTTTCGTCGAAATCGGACATGTCTAGATAGGTTAGATTGGTGTGTACATTTGGAGTGTACATGCTGAGTGGTATTTTGGACACGTAGTTCAATACTTGTGTGGCGTGAGTTGAGTATTCACTATTGGATATGGTGACTTACTCAAGTGTTAAGTCATTATATAAATGACTTAGCTACTGGTCCGAGGGAAGTAAAATGATGGTTTGACTTGCGTTGACTTGGCGTCTTATGACGGGTCAATGTCGAGGGCGCAAGTGTTTTAAATGTATAAGTGTTGAGAAAAAGGGTATAGAAGTACACTTATATTTTTGTTAATTATCGGGATTTTCATGGTCATTTGAAATCGACTTTCGTATTATTTAAGTATTATATATACTTGAGTCGTTTATTAACGAACGCGCCTTATTTGGTAGGTTGCGGTCTTCGTGTTTAACGGGCATCACAAATCGTCGGCGATCGTCACATTTCTACTATCGTACCAAGGTGAGCCTATAGCCTCGCTTTAACATGTTTACTTGTTTTATAAAACCCGCGAGGGGGATAACATGCTTGTTTTATTAAAATAAAAGGGGTACGACGAGAAGTTGTGGAAACCCTTATTATTGGAAAAACATTATATAAATGAAGGGTACAACGAGAAGTTGTGGTAAACCCTCATTCTTTTAAAATTGAACACAAAGGACCCGATTGTATGCTTAGATGAAAGTTGTTATATAAGTTTGTTTAGCCTTAAAGACCCATGAATCGTGAATTGTTAATCGAAAAGAACGCTAATACTATGGATAGATCTATCGGGGTGACACCCAGTCCGGTCGCGACTAGCTATCGCGTGGTGTTGTGATGCACCAGTAATGAAACATCGGATGCAATTGTATAAGAGAAATATACGCACTTGGCTAGGTGTGTTGGGCGGAAATAATATATGTTAACGTTCAATTTCACGAGACTTATGAAATAACAACGATAATTATGTCTGATCCACATGATTGTCAACAACGGAAGGTTTATTCAGAATACTTGTGTTCATTTATTTAATTTAAACTCTATAGATTCACTCAACATTTTTGTTGACTTTATAGCATGTTTTATCTCAGGTCCATGAAGAAGGCACTCAGGGAAGGCGGTTTCATGCAGCTTGCTTAATTAAAATGTTTTGGCCCGCTTTACTAAACGATGTCCATTCTAAGAAACTTTTATTGTTTGGTTGGTTGTGTAAACTTTAAAAACTATTTGGGACAGTGTGTAAAATGTTTTATCTTTGAACAAATGAATGGATGTATGTTTTATTAAAACGACTCATTTTGAGGCGTTTTCTATGATGTTGAGGTTGAACCATGATAGTAACACCCAATGACTCTTCCGCTGCTATGACCCGAAATTGGGGGTGTTACATTTCTTCCCAAAATATGTGAGTTCATAATATAACATTAAAATAATGTTTTTAAATAACACTTGAGAATAAAATATCAACCATAAATTGACGGATTGTCACAAATAGTCTTTACAAGAACAAAAGATCAAAACTTGTTCTGGGTTACATTTTTATTAAAGAGAGAAAACACACTCAAAAACACATAGACGAATAACCCAGATGATGGTCAACGAAGGGAGTGTCTTGCTATTATACAAAACCACAAAGAGACGTTGAAGGATTTTGTGGGCTTCAATATAATTGGGCTAAATAAGGACATGGGCTTCAAATGTTTCCAAAGATGGCAAGAATAGTCCTCGACCTCACAAGCTGTTATCACTGAACATCCAAGCTATAACTGAAACAATGAAAACATCCACAATAAGTCCCTGAAGGCTAGTTGAGGTATCTGATTAGGTCCTAAAATTTAACATCCCCCCCTTAATCAGATACCTCATACAGATTAAGCATTCCAAGTTTTTTAACAAGGATATTATGTTGCAATGTATCCAGTCCTTTTGTGAGGATATCTGCTATTTGATTAGCAGAATCCACCTTACAAGTTTTAACTACACCATTTAGAATTTTTTCCCTTACAAAGTGTAATTTAATTTCTAAGTGTTTAGTCCTCTCATGAAAAACTGGATTAGCAGCTATATTGATAGCTGAGTTACTGTCACAGTACAAAGCTACAGGAAAAAGGTTTTCACATTGTAAATCTTTTAAAACCTTAAATAATCCAGATAACCTCACTGATTACTGAAGCAAGAGCTCTATACTCTGCTTCAGTGGAATATTTAGAGAGAGTATTTTGTTTTTTACTCTTCCAAGAAACAAGATTGTTGTTAACAAACACACAATAACCAGTAATAGATTTTCTAGTGACAACACACTTAGCCCAATCAGCATCGGAATAAGCATTAAGAAACATACCAGATGTCTTCTTAATGTGAATGCCCAAACCTGAAGAGCCTTTAAGATATCTTAATATCTTTAAGGCTATCTTAAGATGAGATTTCAAAGGGGAGTGCATAAATTGACTTAGGCAGTGAACTGCATAAGATATGTCAGGTCTAGTATTGGTCAAATAGATAAGCTAACCCATCAGCTTCTGATAATCAACAACATTATCAAGAAAGCGATCATTAATAGTGGGCTCATTAGATATAGCAAGTTTAGTAACCAAAGGGGTGCTAGCAGGTTTACAAGCAAGCATACCATACTTAGAAAGAAGGTCTAACACAGATTCCTTTGATTTAGACAGATGCCACAATCAGTATCAACAAACTCAATACCCAAAAAATATTTCAACTTTCCTAAGTCATTAATCATAAACTTAGTTTTTAGAAAAGTTTTAAACTTCTCAATCTCAGCAACATTGTTTCCAATAATGATGATATCATCAACATACACAAGTAACGCAAGAAAAAATTACCAAGAGACTTAGTATATAACGAATATTCAGATTTACTTTGAACAAAGATATTTTCACTCAAAACAGGTATAAGTTTAGCATTCCATTGCCTAGGATCTTGTTTAAGCCCATACAACTATTTTTTAAGCCTACAGACCATGTTATCACCATCAGGAAGATATCCTTGAGGTGGTTTCATGTAAATTGTCTCATCAAGGTCACCATAAAGAAAAGCATTGTTAATATCAAGTTGGAAAACAGGCCAAGAATGCACAACATCTAGATTAAGTAAGCATCTAACAGTAACCATCTTAACAACAAGAGCAAAGGTTTCATCAAAGTTAATCCCTTCTTTCTGACCACAACCTTGGGCAACAACCCTAGCTTTGTATCTTTCTATTTCACCACTAGACTTAAA
Source organism: Glebionis coronaria (assembly GCA_025667525.1). NCBI lineage: Eukaryota > Viridiplantae > Streptophyta > Magnoliopsida > Asterales > Asteraceae > Glebionis > Glebionis coronaria. Next base: position 549,754,905 of record CM046880.1, read on the forward strand.
CTTAAGTTTCCAAACCCACTTACTACCTAAGGCCTTTCTACCCTTTGGTAGTTCAACAATATCCCAAGTTTCATTCTCAAGAAGGGCTGCAAGTTCAGAATTCATAGCATCAACCCAATAAGGATTTTAAGAGGCTTCATAAACTTTTTGGTTAACTGTTTTTGTTAAGTTGGGTGACAAAACAGAAGTTCTCATGATTAAGTTTAGAATATGCCACAAACTTTTCAAGACCATATTTAAGTTTAGAGTTAACCACAAAATGAATATAATTCTTTTGAAAAACAGAAGGTCTAGAAGACCTTCTAAGACCCTGACTGGGATTTTGATTTCCCTGAGCTGAAGTACTTGGATTTTGATCCAAATGACTTTCGGATTCATTATTATCATCAAGTGTTGTTTCCTCCTCTTCCAACCCAGCTTCAATATCATCACTGTTATGAGCATCATCCCCAAAAATTGGAGAATCAACAGTGTCCATATTGTTCCCTTGGTTGGGAGAGTGGCTAACCTCACTATGTGACTCATGGTCACTATTCTGATTAAGTGTTACTCTCTCATCATCATCAGTAGCTCAGAGTAATCTAAATCAAAAAAGTTTAACATATTTTTTCTTGACTAACACTAGGAACATTAGACTCATCATGCTTGTTCTTAGAGACAAAATCCTTAAAAGGAAAAATAGACTAAAAAAACTCACATCTCTAGAGACGAAGAATTGATTTCTATCAAGACTAAAAAGCCTGTAGCCCTTTTGAGAATTAGAATAACCCATCATAACATATTTTTCAGATCTATTAGACAGTTTATCATGACTATTTAAAATAGTAGCAAAGCACAAACAGCCAAACATTCTGATAAAAGAGAGATTAGGACAAGTATTGTAAATCATTTCATAGGGGGGCTTTCCATTAACACAGAAGAGGGTAATCTGTTAATGAGAAAAGTAGCAGTTAGAATACATTCAGACTAATATTTCAAAGGAATTCCCCCCTGAAACATAAGACACCTAGCCACATTTAAAAGGTGTCTATGTTTCCTTTCAGCTACCCCATTTTACTGTGGGGTATATGCACATGAAGTTTGATGAAGTATGCCATTGTTGTTACAAAACTTGTTGAAAGTTTGGTTAACAAACTCAGTACCATTATCACTTTTAAAGACTTTAATGCTTCTTTTAAACTAATTTTTAATCATTTTATAAAACACATCATAAAAGTGACAACTTCATCCTTGGACTTAATGAGATATACCTAAACAGCTCTGGTAAAGTCATCAACAATGGTCAGAAAGTATATATGGCCAGTATGACTTGTCACCTTATAAGGACCCCACAAATCAAGGTGAACGATGTCCCCCAAACACTTGGTCTTATGGTCACTCAAAGGAAAAGGCTTCCTGGTTTGTTTGGCTCTTTGACGCACTTCACAACAATCATATTTATCATGTTTATCAATTTTCAAGGTCTCCTTTAAGGTGTCTAAGGCAGGGTCTGCAGGGTGGCTAAGTTGTAGTGCCAGTCATAGTAAGATAGAGAACAAACAGGGATAGTTTGACTAGCATTAGTCTTAATACCTTTAGTATCTAAGTAGTATAGACCACCACACTGATTACCAATCCCTATAATGTTTCTCAGATTCAAATCCTGACTCAGAAATAAGCACTTATTGTCATCAAAAACAAGAAAGATTTTGTTATCTTTAGCTAATTTATGAACAGAAATTAGGGTAACAAAATATCCAGGTATAACCAACACATCAAACAAGACAAGACCATTCCCCAACTTAAGGTTTCCAATTTTATATATGAAAGCTTCAGCACCATTAGGGTGACTAACTTTGATTTTAAGGTGAGAAATGTCAACCACACTATCCAAATACTTTTCATTGTTTGTCATGTGTTGGTTTGCCCCAGAGTCAACAACTTTCCCATGCTGAGTGACTTTTGAATGAATATTAGAACAAAAGAATTTCCCAAAGTTATCATTAAAAGCTTTTCTAGAATTAAGGTAAGTACCTGCTATATTGGCTTTGTAAAACCTGTAAATTTTAGGTTTTGACTATGTCAACATTGTATACGTCACCTCATGATATCTATATATATTTATACTATCACCTTTGCATGAAATCTTTTGAGCAATCATATGCATATCATGAACATACATCATTTTAAATCATCTGAACATGGAAACAACTAGATCACAACATTTCATTATGATTATGAGTATTTAATCATAAGGACACGGCCACATTTGTATGACTACATTTTATGAGCATACGGGACATCAAGCGATCAGTTCTTTTGGGACTTTTGAGTCACCTGAACACATGATCACTTGCATTTATCATATTGGTTATAAAAACCCAAAACCATGATCACAATTAATAAATGTCTACTTAAGTATAAATTAGTAAGTTTTGAATATATATAAATGTATATATATATATATATATATATATATATATATATATATATATATATATATATATATATATATATATATATATATATATATATATATATATATATATATATATATATATATATATATATATATATATATATATATATATATATATATATATATATATATATATATGTTTTCTTACACTATGATTGACTTTAAGCTACGACACCAACTACTTTTATACTTAAACATTACCTTACCTTAAATCATTTTTATCCTTTTAACATACTAAAATCTTTCTCATATGAAAACGACCATACTTTCACCAAGGGCCCTAAACTTAACCAAAAATTACCTAAACCTATACACACTCACACAATATTACAACCATACTTCTAGTGACATTACCTTGGCACAAAAATTAAACATAATAATACCTTAGACTTATTTTTAGCCGATTATACACATACTCATAACATATAATTACAAAAACTCTTACCATTTACACATTTGACTTTTACACTATGTAAAAAATATATCATTAAGGCATACACAATACAAAACATTTCCTTTCCTTGACTAAGTCATAATGCCGCCGGTTTTCATATAAACCATGGGACTATGTACAATTTTGGGCATTTAAGGATTGGTACTAGTTAGTTATGCAAGTATAATGAAAAACAAGACACATATCCCCTCCACATGACCCTAGACGTGTGATAAACTACCACCATACACCAAAGTCTTGTGTACAATATTCCATTTAATGAAAACACTATACAAGCTCTTTTTGTCCCTTGGTTTGTTATACATGCGACAGCAAGAGTGGCTAGAGGTCAAGTGTACAACATTGTGTAATTAAGACATGTCCTTGCCTAGTACATTACCAAAATCCCCATATCTTGCAACCCTCTCTCACTTGGACGTGTACAAGCCCCAAGCCACAACCCTTAATCTCATACGTAGGATATTTTCCCTTCTTGAAGACTCTCACTTCACTCACTACATAAAAAATTCGGCTACACACCTCACAAAACGCCTTGACATCTCCTAGCATTTACTCTTAGTCTTCTCCAAGCATTTAGTGTTCATATCCAAGATATTTCACATTTAAGACGAATCCAAGACCATTCAAGGTTGAACCCGACGTCTAAAAATCCTAAAGCCATAGTCATCATCTCATTTTCTTGAAAGCAAGTAAGTATAAACCTCCTTTAAGTTTTCCTTACTCTTTTCATGTTTTCATGCATGTACATGTTATGAAAATAGAGTTTAAGATGCATGCACACGTTAAAGTCTTATGAAAAACCCTAAAACAACATATAAGCCCATGGCTTATATGAAGTTTATGGGTGTTCTTGCCTTAAAATCCTTAAAAACATGTACACATAAACTTATGTAACTTAATTAAGCCCTAGTATATCACTTGCCTTGAAATGTGTTATAAACTTAATATAAGCCGAAAACATTAACCTCATATACGCTCATAAGACCTAAATATAAGCCAAGGATTTAACTTATTTAAGCTATGTTGTTTAAGCCGTGACGTGTAACCCTAAAAGCTTATATAAGCCAAGCCTTAACATTAGCTTATTTAAGCCCACTAATGAAATAAGCCATAGCTAAATAAGCTCATAAGTCATTAAGCTTTAAATTTAATATAAGCCCTAGGTTTATCAAATATAAGCCGAGACATATAAGCTAAACCTAAGCCTTAAATAAGCCCATGGAATATAAGCCTAATTTATTTTATCAAGTAAGTAAACTTAATAAAATCCCATGGTAAGAACTTGGCCCACTTAGTAAAACCCAAAAAGTTACTAGTCACTCACTTAATTTACCTAGTAAGATTATATAAGCCCTTTAGGCCCATATTAAATAAGCCGAGACCCAAGATGTGCTAGCCAAGCCCATTTAAAAAAATGTGGAGACTTTTTGGGCCACGTTTGACAATTGGTGAAAGTTAGTTCCAAATTCATAAATTAATAAAACTTATATAATTATTTCGTGACTTTTGTATAGTGCAAGGGTCATATGTGTCAGTTTTCAAACTATAGGGTGCGTCTGTTTTCAAACCGTGAGCTAAAGGAAACCATAAGGGCCTTAGTTGCCAAAACCTAAACTAAATTAAAGCCCTAGTTGCCTTATTAAACAAACCGAGACCTTAAGGGTCATTTTTGCCATTTATGAAACTTAATATAAGCCCTAACTATTCCTTTTAACAAAACCGAAGGTTTAAGGACCTAGTGTGTCATTTTGCAAACTTAAAACAAACCCTAACCCTTATTAAATAAATTCCGAGACACATGGGGGGTGATTGGTCATTTTCCCAAAGTTTTTAAAGCCCTAGGGGCGTTTTTATAAATAAAACTAACCAACGAGGACTAACTGTGTAATATACTTAACGAGCGAAACCTTAAAGTTTACTTTGTAAATTGTCATACTTACAAGGGCTTGCTAGTACTTTTAATCTAATTAAAGGTATTAATAAAACATTTTATTAAACTAAGTCATTTGGTTCATTAAATAAATCACTAAGTTTATTTACGAAACTCTACATAAATTGACAAACCCCGTTAACTATATTTTTGAAGCCTTAAGAAAAGTAATTTGTATTTTATTTTCTTATAATAAATTAAATAATATGAAATCTATTTATTTAATTTATTACCCAATTTACTAAACAACTTATATGTATATTTTTAGAAGCTAAAAATATGTATATACCTTCGGTTCACTATAAGTGTAAACACTTAAACCATCGTAATAACTTATTAAATTGTGATCATGCATTTTCATATGTACAATTCATCATGCATTATTATTTTTGCATCACTGAGGCATTTAAATTACTTAGGTAATTTCTCCAGTTCGTGATCATATTATGCCAGTTTACTTAGTGACATCATCCTCACCACCTCATTACCACTAAGGTGAGTTCATGGCCCCATCTTTACTGTTTTATAACTGGGGGAGAAAACATACAAAAACTATTTATATGCAAGCATGCACAGACAACAACAATTTATTGCCTACTGTTTGCCCCATTCCCGTGGACTGTAATAGTTAATAGTGTAGCGCGAAATGTATGGATATATCTATTCGGGTATTGACAACACCCGGCCTGACGTGATCAGCTATCACGTAACGCTTAGGCCAAGCAATAGGTTTATGTCATTGTCGGATTAAGGGAAACAATATCAGGATAGACCTAATGGGCGTACTGAGAATCATGTCTAGCTTCTATTACAGGGCAGTAGAAACTACTATAGTATTGGGTTGTGATGTCCTGCTATGACCGTGGTGTTTCGCATATTGATACTTTATTTATTTAATTAAACCTGTGAATTCACCAACTTCGTGTTGACCCCCACATTTTACTTTATATGTTTTCTCAGGAAAATAAGCAGGTTCATGCATTGGATTCCAGCATTATAGGGAGCATCATGTTTACCATCGGGCTGGGATATTTACTTCTGTTTTATAATAAATGTGGTTTTTCAGACAAGATACTAAATGTGTACGATTAATTCATGTAATATGTTTTAAATGACATTTAAGATCATTGCTTTATATGCTATGTGCTATCGATCCACCCAAGTAACACCCCAATTACTATTCCGCTGCATTTGACCAACAAGGGGGTGTTACAGAAATGGTATCAGAGCGCATAGTTATAGAGAACCAGATCGTTAGTAAAAATTTTAATAAAAAGAAAAATTTTAAAACTGGACTATAACTGGAAATTTTAAATCAATGAAGTAAAAAGCAAAATTGATTTACGGGGAACCTTATAAGTTAGGCATATAGCATTGTAGAGCATGCATATTATGTGAACTAACTTCTGATTTATAACCTCATGGCAAATAAATCACATAAGTGTTCATCTATACTTTTGGCAATCATGGTTAAAAGATTTAAAAACCACATCGCATATGCATCATAAAACTTTTTAAATTGTGTAAGCTGAAGACTTACTCAACTTTAAAATGCTATTTCCAGATATCATGACGACACCTACTATCGTGACTACTTTCGAGGAGCTTATGGTTCCTACCATCACACCCTTGTCACCGACATCAGTATTTGCTGGACCTGCGTCTGACACCGAGTCCAGAGATGACCAGCCAGACGGAGTCATCATACTCTCAGATTCACCTACTCCTTCACCATCTACTGTACCCCCTACTTCACCACTGCTAGTAGTACCTACATTCCCTCCTAGAGAGGTGGACCAGGTCGTACCTTCCTTACCACCCTTACCACCACCTTATGTACCTCGCACTTACCCCACTAGTGTTTTGCCACCTCGTAAGAGGAGACGCGACACTATCCCTGACTCGACCTTTGAGATAGGAGAGGGATCGGGAGCCGAGCAGGCTAGACATAGCGCCCTTCAGGCACAGGTCGATGCACTTGTGGCCCGATGGGCGCAAGACACCGCCCTTATCCACTCCCTACTACAGGCGGACCAGCAAGGTCGCGCCGTTCTTCAGGAGAGATTTAACTCTCTCTACTGGGTCGTGGCTAGCGAGTCACACACCACCCAGGAGACCATACATTGGTTGTTGGATGAGGTATCTTACCTCCGCTATCGCCTAGCTTCGCTAGAGAGTCACTCCTATGAGACCCGAGCCGCCATATACACACAGGAGGACACCTTCAGGACCTTCGTGGATCTGGCAGATCTTCGTCATCAGGGGATCACAGCAGAGACAGAGCAGTTGCGGAGTGCCGACACTGCACGTCAGCACCAGTTGCTCGAGACTATGAGATACACCCGAGAGACCCGGAGTGACGTGATTCGCATGCAGGATGAGCGTACACCCGCACCACCAGCTGGACCATCCGCACCTGCAGGCAGCCATACTAGTGTAGGCTAGATTTCATTTGTACATCATGACAAGCGTTGAGTTGCATCTCAGCTCGCATGATCTAGCTCTTTTGTACTTGTATTTATTTTCAGTTGTATTTCTAGCACCTAACCTTAGTAGGTAGGTTATCTTTTGTTGTACTACAAACATATGTACCACTATTTAAGACAGGCTTACTGTACCCCTGTCTTAGATTGGTTGTACTTGTACTATATTGTTGTTTGCCAGAAATAACATGTTATCATCCACCTGTTTGTTTACATTTATATTATTACGAACTCTTGACGGATTATCAAATTTGTTGTGAATTCTATGCATAAACATTACCCATGCAGTTTAATATAACCATCTTGTTTATCAGCTAATAAATCTCAATTTTTCCTATGAATATAGAAAAATGCCACCAAGACGCGTTCGACCAAACCCCGCAGAAACACCTGCGACGACTATGCCTGATGCACAGCTCAGAGTACTCATTGAGCAAGGCATTACTGACGCCTTAGCTGCAAGGGAAAACCGCCCCAGCGGAACTCACGGAGACAGTGAAAACTCCAATAATAGGAACCGAGAAGCTAGAGGATGTACTTACCCTGACTTCCTAAAGTGCAAGCCCAGCTACTACAAGGGCAAGGAAGGGGTAGTCGAGCTCATGCAATGGTTTGAGAGAACTGAGACAGTGTTCCGTATTAGTGACTGCACTAAGGAAAACAAGGTGAAATTCGCCAGTTGTACACTCTTGGAACATGCTCTCACATGGTGGAACTCACAAGTTGCTACCCTCGGACACGATGGAGCCTATGGGATGACCTGGGCTGCATTGAAAGACAAGCTTACCGGGAAATACTGTCCTCGCGGTGAAATCAAGAAGCTGGAGATTAAATTGTGGAATCTCAAATGCACCAACTTTGACATCACGACCTACAACCAGAAATTCCAGGAACTAACTTTGATGTGTACCCGTATGTACCCTAAAGTGCCGGATAAGATAGAGAAGTATGTTAGTGGACTTCCAGACTCTGTTCATGACAGTGTGCTTGCATCTCGACCTACTACAATCGAGAGTGCCATTGAGTTTGCCACAGAATTAGTGGACAAACGTGGGCGTGATCATTTACTTAGACAGGCAGAGTACAAGAGGAAAGTCGATGAGAGTTACCGTAATCATCAGCAGACCCAACAGCCCAAGAGGCAAAGTTTAGGTCAAGTCTGCAGTGTTGTTTCCTCAGGACCACCTCCATACGTGGGGAACAAACCAAAATGCTCAAAGTGTAACTTCCATCATTACTCTACTGCTGAATGTTGAAGGCCTGGACAGAGCAACACACATGCTCCGACCAACAGGAACAACTCCAGTGCTAGCTATAAGCCCCACAATGGCAACAGGCAAAACTTCCGTGGAAGTGGACATCAGGGAAACCGCCAGCTCACTGGCAGTGGAAACATGGCTCGTAAGGAGATCCGTTGCTATGGTTGTGGAGAGATCGGGCACATCAGACCTGATTGCCTAAAGCGTGCAAATAAGAACGAAAGTCAAGGCGGAGCACCTGCCAGAGTTTATGTCATAGGAGAAAATAAGACCAACCCCGACTCCAATGTAGTTACTGGTACGTTTCTTCTGAACAATCGTTATGCAACTATTTTATTTCATACGGGAGCCGATAGGAGTTTCGTATCCACCGAGTTTAGTAGCTTACTAGACATCCTACCTACCCCGTTAGACAACTGTTACAGAGTCGAATTAGTAGATGGAAAAATCATTGAAACTAATACCATCCTAAGAGGCTGTACATTAAACCTTCAGAATCACCCATTTGATATACAATTAATACCCATAAAATTGAGTAGTTTTGATGTCATTATTGGTATGGACTGGTTGGCAAGATATCATGCAACTATCGTGTGTGACGAGAAGCTAGTCCGTATACCATAGGGAAATACAGATCTAATAATCCGAGGAGACAGAAATTCGGATAGAACAGACACTAGACTAAGCGTTATCTCGTGTACAGAAGCCCAGGAATATCTATTAAAAGGATGTCCTATCTTTTTAGCACATATTTCCAAGACAGACAAAGAAGAAGAAACCGAGAAGAAACAAGTCAAGGATGTACCAATCGTCCGTGATTATCCTGAAGTCTTCCCAGACGACTTACTAGGACTACCTCCGACTCGCCAAGTGGAATTTCAAATCGACTTGGTACCGGGAGCTGCACCTGTAGCTAAAGCACCCTACCGCTTAGCACCAACCGAGATGAAAGAACTCGTGGAACAACTTCAAGAATTGTCAGACAAAGGTTTTATCAGACCTAGTTCCTCACCTTGGGGAGCCCCAGTGTTATTTGTCAAAAAGAAAGACGGTTCTTTTCGAATGTGTATCGATTATAGAGAACTGATAAGTTAACTGTGAAAAACCGCTACCCACTACCACGAATCGACGACCTATTTGATCAGCTACAAGGATCAAGCGTGTACTCCAAGATCTACTTACGATCCGGATACCATCAGCTGAAGGTCTGAGAAGAGGACATACCAAAAATAGCTTTCAGAACACGTTACGGTCATTATGAATTCCAAGTCATGCCATTTGGACTGACCAACGCACCAGCCATATTCATGGATCTCATGAATCGAGTGTGCAGACCCTATCTGGACAAGTTCGTGATAGTGTTTATTGATGACATCCTCATCTATTCCAAGAATGAGCAAGAACACAGAGAACATCTTGCTCAAGTGCTAAAACTACTTAAGGAAGAGAAGCTGTACGCAAAATTTTCAAAGTGTGATTTTTGGATTCCTAAAGTGCACTTTCTCGGTCACGTGATTGATAACAAAGGAATTCAAGTGGACCCCGTGAAAGTCAAATCCGTGAAGGATTGGGCATCTCCCACGTCGCCAAAGGAAATTCGTCAATTTCTAGGTCTTGCCGGTTACTACCGAAGATTTATCGAGGGATTTTCTAACATAGCTAAATCAATGACAAAACTTACCCATAAGGGCATAAAATTTGTGTGGGGAGAAAAAGAAGAAGCTGCATTTCAAACCATCAAGAAAAAGTTGTGCAGTGCACCTATTTTAGACCTACCAGAAGGTAACGAAGACTTCGTTGTCTACTGCGACGCCTCACACAAGGGTTTGGGAGCTGTGTTGATGCAGAGACAGAAAGTGATTGCTTATGCTTCAAGACAACTGAAGAAGCACGAGCAGAATTACTCCACCCATGATCTAGAGCTTGGATCTGTAGTTTTCGCCGTAAAAATCTGGAGACACTACCTGTATGGGACAAAGTGCACGGTGCATACTGATCACAAAAGCTTGCAACATATTCTAGACCAGAAGGAACTAAACATGAGGCAACGTCGTTGGATAGAATTGCTCAGCGACTACGACTGTGACATCAGATATCACCCAGGTAAAGCCAAGGTAGTTGCAGATGCACTAAGCCGAAAAGGAACTGATCCTCCCATGAGAGTTCGAGCCCTAGTTATGACCATTATCTTGGACCTACCCAAACAAATATTAGAGGCTCAGCTCCAAGCACAGAAGCGCGAGAACATCGGAAAAGAAGACATAGGAGGAATGCTTAGGACTGACCTAAGCAAGGAGAAGTTAGAGGTTAGAACAGACCATACGTTGTGTTTACACGGAAGAAGCTGGTTGCCGTGTTACGGAGACTTGAGAAACGTGATCATGCACGAATCTCATAAGTCCAAGTACTCCATCCATCCCGGATCTGAAAAGATGTATCAAGACGTGAAGAAATTATACTGGTGGCCGAACATGAAAGCAGACATTGCCACATACGTGAAGAAATGTCTGACTTGTGCCAGAGTTAAAACAGAACATCAGCGACCATCGAGATTGTTAGTCCAACCCGAAATACCAAAATGGAAATGGGACAACATCACCATGGATTTCATTACCAAGCTTCCTACATCATCCCACGGTTACGATACAATTTGGGTAATCCTTGACCGCCTGACAAAATCAGCTCACTTCTTACCTATCAGGGAAAATGATTCCCTGAGCAAGTTAGCCAAAACATACTTAAAGGAAGTTGTGACGAGACACAGGATACCAGTCTCAATCATCTGCGATCGAGATGGCAGATTTACGTCTAACTTCTGGAAAGCTTTTCAGCGAGCTTTAGGAATAAATCTGGATATGAGTACCGCATACCATCCGCAGACCGACGACCAGAGTGAACGAACAATCCAAACCCTAGAAGACATGCTAAGGGCATGTGTGATCGACTTTGGAAAAGGATGGGTCGAACATATAATATTAGTTGAATTCTCCTACAACAACAGCTACCATGCCAGTATTAAGGCAGCACCATTTGAGGCCCTCTATGGCCGCAAATGTCGATCACCCGTATGCTGGGCAGAGGTGGGGGAATTTCAACTGACAGGACCCGAACTGATCCAAGAGACTATTGAGAAGATCACCCTCATCAAGCAGCGAATTCAGGCTGCCCAGGATAGGAAAAAGAGTTATGCAGACAGAAAACATAAACCCATGGAGTTTGCTGTAGGTGACCATGTTATGCTAAAGGTATCACCTTGGAAGGGTGTGGTACGGTTTGGGAAACAGGGGAAGTTAAATCCACGTTGCGTAGGACCCTTCAAAGTGATTGCCTGAATCAGAGAGGTCGCCTATCGTCTAGAGCTGCCCCAGCAACTGAGCCAGGTGCACTCTACGTTCCATGTCTCAAACCTGAAGAAGTGCTACGCGGATGAACCGTTAGCCATGCCATTGGAGGGAGTCCATTTTGACGACAAACCCCAGTTTTTAGAAGAACCAGTGGAAGTCGTGGAGAGAGAAATTAAGAAATTAAAACGAAGCCAGATTCCGTTAGTGAAAATACGATGGAACTCTAGGAAAGATCCCGAGTTTACTTGGGAACGCGAAGACTCGTTTAGAGCTAAGTACCCACACCTATTCACCTGAACAGTAACGTCATCTTAAGCTTTGAGGACAAAGCTAAAATAAAGGGTTAATGCTGTAAAACCTGTAAATTTCAGGTTTTGACTATGTCAACATTGTATACGTCACCTCATGATATCTATATATATTTATACTATCACCTTTGCATGAAATCTTTTGAGCAATCATATGCATCTCATGAACATACATCATTTTAAATCATCTGAACATGGAAACAACTGGATCACAACATTTCATTATGATTATGAGTATTTAATCATAAGGACACGGCCACATTTGTATGACTACATTTTATGAGCATATGGGACATCAAGCGATCAGTTCTTTTGGTACTTTTGAGTCACCTAAACACATGATCACTTGCATTCATCATATTGGTTATAAAAACCCAAAACCATGATCACAATTAATAAATGTCTACTTAAGTATAAATTAATAAGTTTTGAATATATATAAATGTATATATATATATATATATATATATATATATATATATATATATGTTTTCTTACACTATGATTGACTTTAAGCTACGACACCAACTACTTTTATACTTAAACATTACCTTAAATCATTTTTATCCTTTTAACTTACTAAAATCTTTCTCATATGAAAACGACCATACTTTCACCAACGGCCCTAAACTTAACCAAAAATTACCTAAACATATACACACTCACACAATATTACAACCATACTTCTAGTGACATTACCTTGGCACAAAACTTAAACATAATAATACCTTAGACTTATTTTTAGCCAATTATACACATACTCATAACATATAATTACCAAAACTCTTACCATTTACACACTTGACTTTTAGACTATGTACAAAATATATCATTAAGGCATACACTATACAAAACATTTCCTTTCCTTGACTAAGTCATAATTACGTTGCTTTTCATATAAACCATGGGACTATGTACAATTTTGGGCATTTAAGGATTGGTACTAGTTAGTTATGCAAGTATAATGAAAAACAAGACACATATCCCCTCCACATGACCCTAGACGTGTGATAAACCACCAACATACACCAAAGTCTTGTGTACAATATTCCATTTAATGAAAACACTATACAAGCTCTTTTTGTCCCTTGGTTTGCTATACATGCGACGGCAAGAGTGGCTAGAGGTCAAGTGTAAAACATTGTGTAATTAAGACATGTCCTTACCTAGTACATTACCAAAATCCCCATATCTTGCAACCCTCTCTCACTTGGACGTGTACAAGCCCCGAGCCACACCCCTTAATCTCATACCTAGGATATTTTCCCTACTTGAAGACTCTCACTTCACTTACTACATAAAAACATTCGGCTACACACCTCACAAAACGCCTTGACATCTCCTAGCATTTACTCTTAGTCTTCTCCAAGCATTTAGTGTTCATATCCAAGATATTTCACATTTAAGACGAATCCAAGACCATTCAAGGTTGAACCCGACGTCTGAAAATCCTCAAGCCATAGTCATCATCTCATTTTCTTCAAAGCAAGTAAGTATAAACCTCCTTTAAGTTTTCTTTACTCTTTTCATGTTTTCATGCATGTACATGTTATGAAAATGGAGTTTAAGATGCATGCACACGTTAAAGTCTTATGAACAAACCCTAAAACAACATATAAGCCCACGGCTTATATGAAGTTTATGGGTGTTCTTACCTTAAAATCCTTAAAAACGTGTACACATAAACTTATGTAACTTAATTAAGCCCTAGTATATCACTTGCCTTGAAATGTGTTATAAACTTAATATAAGCCGAAAACATTAACCTCATATAAGCTCATAAGACCTAAATATAAGCCAAGGATTTAACTTATTAAGGCTATGTTGTTTAAGCCGTGGCTTGTAACCCTAAAAGCTTATATAAACCAAGCCTTAACATTAGCTTATTTAAGCCCACTAATGAAATAAGCCGTAGCTAAATAAGCCCATAAGTCATTAAGCTTTAAATTTAATATAAGCCCTAGGTTTATCAAATATAAGCCGAGACATATAAGCTAAACCTAAGCCTTAAATAAGCCCATGGAATATAAGCCTAATTTATTTTAGCAAGTAAGTAAACTTAATAAAATCCCATGGTAAGAACTTGGCCTACTTAGTAAAACCCAAAAAGTTACTAGTCACTCACTTAATTTACTTAGTAAGATTATACAAGCCCTTTAGGCCCATATTAAATAAGTTGAGACCCAAGATGGGCTACCCAAGCCCATTTACAAAAATGTGGAGACTTTTTGGGCCACGTTTGACAATTGGTGAAAGTTAGGTCCAAATTCATAAATTAATAAAACTTATATAATTATTTCGTGACTTTTGTATAGTGCAAGGGTCATATGTGTCAGTTTTCAAACTATAGGGTGCGTCTGTTTTCAAACGGTGAGCTAAAGGAAACCACAAGGGCCTTAGTTGCCAAAACCTAGACTAAATTAAATCCCTAGTTGCCTTATTAAACAAACCGAGACCTTAAGGGTCATTTTTGCCATTTATGAAACTTAATATAAGCCCTAACTATTCCTTTTAACAAAACCGAAGGTTTAAGGACCTATTGTGTCATTCTTCAAACTTAAAACAAACCCTAACCCTTATTAAATAAATTCCGAGACACATGGGGGGTGATTGGTCATTTCCCCAAAGTTTTTAAAGCCCTAGGGGCGTTTTTATAAATAAAACCGACCAACGAGGACTAACGGTGTAATATACTTAACGAGCGAAACCTTAAAGTTTACTTTTGTAAATTGTCATACTTACAAGGGCTTGCTAGTACTTTTAATCTAATTAAAGGTATTAATAAAACATTTTATTAAACTAAGTCATTTGGTTCATTAAATAAATCACTAAGTTTATTTACGAAACTCTACATAAACTAACAAACCCCGTTAACTATATTTTTGAAGCCTTAAGAAAAGTAAATTGTATTTTATTTTCTTATAATAAATTAAATAATATGAAATCTATTTATTTAATTTATTACCCAATTTACTAAAAAACTTATATGTATATTTTTAGAAACTAAAAATATGTATATACCTTCGGTTCACTATAAGTGTAAACACTTAAACCATCTTAATAACTTATTAAATTGTGATCATGAATTTTCATATGTACAATTCATCATGCATTATTATTTTTGCATTCACTGAGGCATTTAAATTACTTAGGTAATTTCTCCAGTTCGTGATCATATTGTGCCAGTTTATTCAGTGACATCATCCTCACCACCTCATTACCACTAAGGTGAGTTCATGGCCCCATCTTTACTGTTTTATAACTGGGGGAGAAAACATACAAAAACTATTTATATGCAAGCATGCACAGACAACAACAATTTATTGCCTACTGTTTTCCCTATTCCCGTGTACTGTAATAGTAAATAGTGTAGCGCGAAATGTATGGATAGATCTATTCGGGTATTGACAACACCCGGCCTGACGTGATCAGCTGTTACGTAACGCTTAGGCCAAGCAACAGGTTTATGTCATTGTCGGATTAAGGGAAACAATATCAGGATAGACCCAATGGGCGTACTGAGAATCATGTCTAGCTTCTATTACAGGTCAGTAGGAACTACTATAGTATTGGGTTGTGATGTCCTGCTATGACCGTGGTGTTTTGCATATTGATACTTTATTTATTTAATTAAACCTGTGAATTCACCAACTTCGTGTTGACCCCCACATTTTACTTTATATGTTTTCTCAGGAAAATAAGCAGGTTCATGCATTGGATTCCAGCATTATAGGGAGCATCATGTTTACCATCGGGCTGGGATATTTACTTCTATTTTATAATAAATGTGGTTTTTCAGACAAGATACTAAATGTGTACGATTAATTCATGTAATATGTCTTAAATGACATTTATGATCATTGATCTATATGCTATGTGCTATCGATCCACCCAAGTAACACCCCAATTACTATTCCGCTGCATTTAACCAACAAGGGGGTGTTACAGGCTTGCACACCTTTTTTAGAACCATTGTTTTCTTTGATAAGAGAGAGTAAAGCAGAAATTTGTTCACCAGAATACATAGGATTGGAGTTATTTCCCACATAATTGTTAGAAACATTTTTTCCTTTAAGGTTTTGTCCTGGTCTCTTCTTTCCAAAATTAGCAGGGTAACAAATGAGTTTAAAACATCTATCAATAGTATTCCCATTTTACCCACAATTTTCACAGACCACTTTAGGGTTCCCAGCGGAGTTTCCATTAGGTCTATAAATATTAGGTCTATTAGCCATGTCGGGTCTAGGGTTACTGTTGTAGTTAGGTCTAAAGCCACCAGAGTTGTTACTCTGGTTTCTTTAAACCACATTTCTGGTGGGCCCATTTGAAAAGAATGTTGATGTCTGCTTCCTTTGAGAGGAACTAGACACATTGTCAGAGGCAACTCTGTGAGACTCCTCACTAGAGATGACAGCATAAGCACCTTTGACATCTGGTAAAACTTCTCTAGAAAGTATAGAGCTCCTAATGGTCATGTAAGAGTCATCAAGTCCCATTAAGAATTGCATTAACTTTAACAACTTGTTATGATTCTTAAATGCATTAGTAGCAGAACACACACAATTAGGAAGTTCAACCATAGCATCATACTGTTTCCACAAAGCATTCAAGCCATGATAGTAATCAAACAAATTCGAGCCATTTTGTTTTAACGTATTAATCTTATGATGTAGATTAAAGATCACAGACCCATCAACCTCATGATAAGTCTCCTTTAAATCATTCCAAACATGTTCAGCCATTTTAGAAAGATATTGACCTAAGAACAACTCATCAGATATAGAGTTGAGAATCCAACCAAGCACAACAACATTGACTCTGTCCTATTGTTTTCCCAAAACATGGTTAGTTAAAGATATTTTACAAGAACCATTTATAAAACTAGTTTTATTCTTTCCTTCCAAAGCTAAGAGCATGGCATTATACCACACTTGATAGTTTTCAGTGCCTTTAAGTTTGATAGAAATCACAGTCAATGTGGCAAAGTCATTAGGGTGAAGATGCAAAGGGTCACTAATGTCAAGTTTACTAATTAAGGTGACAGATTCTTCCCCAATCTAGTCATCTTGGTGTTCAGTGTATGTGTCACCTTGAACACTAGTCATGGTGAGCAGTCACAGAACCAAACACAAATCCCCAAAAATAACTTAATCAAAGTCAACAAAGTTCCCAGGATTCCAAACCACTCAAGGGTGGCAGGTCAAGGGCAAGACAGAGATTAAGGGTCCAGATATAAGTATACCCAAAAATAACAAACCCAGCAAAAAGAGAGAGTAACAAGATATGAGAGAGTAATAATCAGAATAATCAGTCAAAAAACACGTATATGAAGATAAATAAGCCAATAAACAATCAACAAAAAAGGAGAGAGAGCAGAGGTGTTACAGTTCATACACAAAAGCCCAATCGAACTGTTTCTTCTAGATTCACTTAGTCTAGAAGAAAACAGAACCTCCTCACCAAACCCTAATTTGAAAAATTAGGGAAAAGTGAAATCAACAACGCATCTATGCAATAGATACAAAGAAACAACTTCCTTGCACCAAGAACAAGGTTAGAGCATATAGAAAATCAAAAACCCCCAAAAAAATTTGAAACCCTAAAAAAATTTGACAGATTCAAACGTAAAATAGAAGAAACCTTTTTTAAATCAAGCTATCTCAATAGCAGATCTTATCAAAAAAACATGTCAATTTCAAAACCCACCAAAAAAATTGAAACCCTAATTTTTTCTCATCGATTTCAGAGCAACCTGGCTCTGATACCATGAAGAAAAACAGGATAAAAGTAAAAGGAACAAGATATGAACTCAAAATCAAAACCTTTAAATAGATAAACGAGTTTGAAGATAAAAATAAAAAAAGATCACCACAGCTAATCTGGTATGATCCTATTATCTAAATGATAATAGTCTTTACAAGAACAAAATATCAAAACTTGATCTGGGTTACATTTTTATGAAAGAGAGAAAACACACTCAAAAACACATAGACGAATAACCCAAATGATGGTCACCGAAGGGAGCGTCTTGCTATTATACAAAATCACAGAGAGCCGTTGAAGGCTTTTGTGGGCTTCAATATAACTGGGCTAAATAAGGACATGGGCTTCAAATGTTTCCATAGATGGCAAGAATAGTCCTCCACCTCACAAGCTGCTATCACTGAACATCCAAGCTATAACTGAAACAATGAAAACATCCACAATAAGTCCCTGAAGGCTAGTTGAGGTATCTGATTAGGTCCTAAAATTTAACAGTTTTTGATAACGAGGTTTATAAATGATTAAAGACATTGACATGTACATCATTTGTGATGTTGAGTAGTAGAGAATGAGAGGGACATTCATGTTAGGTACTTTCTCGTCAAAAAAAGAGACATTATAGTTACGAAGGTTAGATGGAGTTGGTGTAGCGGTTTTCACCAGCTTAGAAGTATTGGTCTTAATCTCCATATTTTTAGTTAATGATTAAGGATTGACTGACCCCTATTGAACCAATATACCACACTGAATTTCAAACAACCTACACTTCAAAGAAATCAAATTAACAATCTGAGCACTCGTAGGTCTAGAAAGGACTAATCTGGTTGATGTACCGAAAAACT
This sequence comes from Glebionis coronaria, assembly GCA_025667525.1. NCBI lineage: Eukaryota > Viridiplantae > Streptophyta > Magnoliopsida > Asterales > Asteraceae > Glebionis > Glebionis coronaria. The sequence continues at coordinate 549,773,746 of CM046880.1, forward strand.
AAATAACAAAACTTACAGATATAAGAGATTCAAAAATCAGAGCAATCAGATCAGGGATAGAATATAAGCAATAGATCAGAACCGAACCCGTGACAAATGGCGATAGAAATAGTCTAGCAACAGTTCTAGATCAGCAACAACAATGGATCACTATCAGATTAGCAACAGTTCTTGAACCGAACCCGTTACCGTGGATTTTGATCCGCGATCAATATTGGATGCTACTATGATACCATGTAGAAAACAAATAGAGGACTAGTTCTTGCTTGAACAAAAACAAGGACTTATTCTTGTACTTACTTTGATTGATAAATAATGAAAGAGAATGGAGGACTAATTCTTGAATTACTTAGATTGATAAGTTAACAAAGGATAAACTATTTAAATAGGAAAATTGAGAAACCGGCCAATAGATAAACAATTTTAATAATGGAGTAAACTGGTTTATAAACTTTATTAAGCTATCACATATAAGTATAACAAAAGTTTGCAAGCACATTGCGATATCAAGAATAGATTACACCATTCGTCCTACGGTTGTACCAAATTCTCACATTTGGTCCCAATCCAAAGTAACTGCGGCATCATTCCTCGTCAATGTCTCAATTATACTTCCTCGGTGGTCCTTTCACCTAAAGGTCATTAGTCAAGGCAAGTCGGACATTTTGATCATTTCGAGTCTTGGTCCTATTTTCTCTCCTACACCAAAAATATAACCTCTAAATCACAATATACAACTGGTACAGCCAATGGTTGTATAAATTTACTACATAATAGAATTAACTGCACATGTGATGCTTGTTTAGGGAGAAAAACATGAAATGAAAAGGCGATTGTTGCATCAGTAGTATTGAACTTGGAGCTGTTACACGTACTAGATACCTTACAATAAATGAAAACATAAGTTTTGAACGTGATGTTAAATTAATATTTGTTAATCAATAATTGTCAAAGTCAGTTTGTTTTTACAAAAATTGTACGAAATATAACTCTTAATTTACTCCAGATTCATGCAAATTATGTAATTTTGTATGAGTGGCCGATGGAATTGAACAGTGTAGAAAAACATGAATCAAGACGCCTCAAACACTTCTCCTTTTATTAAACAAGATCAAGAACACAAACTGAATAAGAAAAATACAAAAGACTACCAGTGCTACTCACGTGTAGCCCTATGATCTACATGATCATAGTCTTACAATCAAAACACAATAAAAAGATTAAACAAGGTTTCTGAGATCAAACAAGAGAGAGAGCAAAGTGTGTTTTGGGGAGAAAACACACAGATACAAATGAGAGGCGATACAAAACAAACAAGCACGCTCCACTCTTTATCTTAACCAAAAGGCTCAAAGAGCCGTTTGATAGATAGGCTTCAAACATGGGCTTGCGCTTGTCTATTTAATAAGAATGAGAGTTGTCCAGCTTCAGTCCTCCATGCCACAAAAGTATAGCACCAATAGTCCAAGGTTTAACTAAAATAATAAGAAACAACATAATAAGCCCTTAAGGTGTTAAAAGGTTAGCAGATTAGGACCCCATTTTAACACCCCCCCTAATCTGATAACCCATACAAGTTAATCATTCCAAGTTCTTTAACAAACTTTTGGTGCAATTCCATGTCCAACCCTTTGGTCAAGATATCTTCAATTTGATTTGCAGATTCTACTTTAATAGTTTTAATCACACCACTCAAAAAATTTTCCCTCACAAAATGAAGGTCAATTTCAAGATGTTTAGTTCTTTCATGAAAAACTGGGTTGGCAGCTATTTTAATAGCTGAATTACTGTCATAGTGAAGAGTGACTGGAAGTAGGTTCTCAACTTGTAAGTCTTTTAAGACTTTGAGAACCCAAATCACTTCACTGGTTACTGAGGCAAGAGCTTTATACTCTGCCTTAGTAGAAGATTTAGAGAGAGTGTTTTGCTTTTTTGCTTTTCCAGGAAACCAAGTTTCCATTAATAAACACACAATACTAAGTCACTGACCTTCTAGTGACAACACATTTGCCCAGACAGCATCAGAATAAGCATCAAGAATCATACCTGAGTTTCTTCTGAAATGAATACCCAAACCTGGAGAGCTTTTGAGGTATCTCAACACCTTAAAAGCAATTTTGAGATGAGAGTTCAAAGGACAATGCATGAACTTACTCAAACAATGCACAGCATAAGAAATGTCAGGCCTGGTATTAGTCAGATAAATGAGCTTTCCCATAAGCTTTTGATAATCAACAATGTTATCAAGAAGAGGGTCCTCATTAGTAGGCTGATTAGTGATGACAAGTTTAGATGGTAAAGGAGTTTTAGCAGGTTTACAAGCAAGCATACTATACTCAGATAACAAGTCCAACACATACTTTCTTTGGTTTAAACAAACACCATTCTTAGTGTCAACAACTTCAATTCCCAAAAAATACTTGAGTTTACCCAAGTCTTTAATCATAAACTTGGTTCTTAAAAAACTCTTAAACTTCTCAATTTCAGCAATATTATTCCCAGTTATGATTATATCATCAACATACACAAGTAACACAAGAAATAAATTACCCTGAGATTTAGTGTATAAAGAATAATCAGACTTGATTTGAATAAAGCCATTTTCACTAAGAACAGATGTAAGTTTAGCATTCCACTGCCTAGGAGCTTGCTTAAGACCATACAAAGATTTCTTGAGCCTGCAAACCAAGTTATCACCCCCAGGAAGATATCCTTAGGGTGGTTTCATGTACACAGTTTCATCAAGATCACCATAAAGAAAGGCATTATTGACATCAAGTTGGAAAACAGGCCAAGATTGCATGATAGCAAGGTTAATCAAACACCTAATAGTGACCATATTAACAACAGGGGCAAAGGTTTCATCATAATCAATTCCCTCCTTCTGGCCAAAACATTGGGCAACAACCCTAGCCTTATACCTCTCAACCTCACCACTAGACTTAAACTTTAATTTCCAAATCCATTTACACCCTAAGGCTTTCCTACCTTTAGGGAGTTCAATAATGTCCCAAGTGTCATTTTCAGCAAGGCAGCAAGTTCAGTGTTCATAGCATCAACCCAATGATGATTCTGAGATGCTTCAAAAAAACTTTTTGGTTCACTCATTTTGTTAAGTTGAGTGACAAAGCAAAAAAAATTTTAACAAGTTTGGAATATCCAACAAATTTTTCAAGTCCATACTTGACTTTAGATTGGACAACAAAATCATTGTAGTTTCTGGGAAAAACAGAAGGTCTTGAGAACCTCCTCAAACCTTGACCACCCTGAACATTGTTTATAGAGTCATCCCCAAGATTTCCTTCCATGTTTTGAACATGAGGGGAAGTAATGGGATTAATATCTAAATTTCCCTTAGAGTTAGCATTCTCATCAAGTGTGGCAGCCTCTTCCCTATTCAAGTTGGCATCACTGGTATCATTGCCTGAGGCAATGTGTCTAGTGTCACCTAGACTTGGAGGTGGGCTACTAGCACTTGGTGACAGACTGTCACCATTATGTTTAGCTGCTCTTTCTTCATCATCGGGAAGTTCAGGGTTATCAAAGTCAAAAAAAATTAATATATTTGAGTCTTGAGAAACATTTTCTTTATTAAAATTATTTTATTGTAATTAAAAACAGAGTCTTTAAAAGGAAATATGGTTTCAAAAAACTTAACATCTCTAGAAACAAAAAACTGATGCCTATCAAGACTGTAAATCATATATCCTTTCTAAGAACTAGAATAACCCATCATAACACACTTTTCAGATCTGCTGGAAAACTTATCTGAACTATTAAGAATAGTAGCAAAACACAGACATCCAAACATTCTAATGTGAGAGAGCCTAGGACAAGTATTGTAAATCATTTCAAAGGGGGTTTTTCCAGTTAGCATAGAAGAGGGCAATCTGTTAATAAGATAAGTAACAGTTAGCACACATTCAGTCCAAAATTTAAGAGGAATACCCCTCCTGAAACATAAGGTATCTAGCAACATTCAAAAGATGACTATGTTTCCTTATAGCAATTCCATTTTGTTGTGGTGTGTAAGCACAGGAATTTTGGTGTATGATGCCATTATTTTCACAAAAGATTTTGAAGTTTTGATTAACAAATTCAGTTCTATTATCACTTCTGAAAGTTTTAACATTACCTTTAAATTGATTTTTAATCAGATTATAAAAGTTTTGAATGTTAGAAACAACTTCATCTTTGGTTTTTACAAGAAACAACCAAACAGCCCTAGTGTAATCATCCACAACAGTCAAGAAGTATCTATGGCCATAGTGACTAGTAACCCTATAAGGACCCCACAAGTCAAGATGAACAATATCACCAAGTTTTTTAGTTTTATTATCACTTACGGGAAAAGGATTTCTGGTTTGTTTAGCTCTTTGACAAACTTCACAAAACAAGGTTTTCTCATCTTTATCAATTTTTAAAGATTGTTTAAGAACATTAAGAGCTGGATCAGCAGGGTGTCCAAGTCTACAGTGCCAATCATAATGAGACAGAGAGCAGGTAACAAGATTGTTTTGATTTTTACAGTTAATACCTTCGGTATCTAAATAGTATAAACTCCACATTGTTTACCAATCCCCATCACCTTTTTCAGATTCAAATCCTAGTTAACAAAGAAGCACTTGGTTTCATCAAACACAACAAATATTCTATTATCTTTTGCAAGCTTATGCACAGATATCAAAATAACACAATACTCAGGGATAACCAACAAGTCAACAAGAATCAGGCCATTAGGAAGTTTAAGGTTACCAATTTTAGTTATAATGGCCTCAGTTCCATTTGGGTGGGCAACTTTGATTTTAAGATGAGAGATGTCAAACACATTATCAAGTTCCCTATCACTATCAGTCATGTGTTGGTTAGCTCCAGAGTCAATAACCTTCCCATTGTAAGTCATTCCAAGTTTAGAACTAGTGTTAGAACAATAAAACTTATCAAAGTTTTCATTAAAAACCTTGCTAGAGTTAATAACAGTACCTGCCATATTGGCTTGTACATTCTTTCCATTTCCATTGTTATCTTTAAAAAAAAGAGAGAAGAGTAGCCATTTGTTCATCAGAAAAACCAGTAGCACTAGTAGAACCAACAGAGTTATTAGCCACATTTTTCCCTTTAAAATTTTGATCTCCCCTTTTTTCCCAATGAACAAAGTCACTGGGGTACCCAATGAACAAAGTCACTGGGGTACCCAATGAACAAAGTCACTAGGGTACCCAATGATCTTAAAACACTTATCAATGGTGTTACCATTGTACCCACAGTTTTCACAAACTAATTCAGCATTAGAGGTAAAGTTGGGTCTCACAACATTCTGATTATTAGGTCTAAAACCAGTATTACCATTGTTAGGTCTAAAGTTGCCTTGATTACCATTCTGATTAAAGTTGTTGGTTATGGGTCTCAATATATTATCATTAGGGTTCTGATTTCTTTGAACATTGTTTCTGGTGGGCCCATTAGACAAAAAAGCAGTGGTCTGAGCCCTTTGAGAGTGCCCAAAACCACTACTAGAAGCCATTCTGTGAGATTCCTCAGCAGAGATGATGGCATAAGCTCCCTTAACATCAAGAAGACTTTCCCTAGACAATATAGAACTCCTAATACTCATATAAGAATCAACCAACCCCATTAAAAACTGCATAAGTTTCAATAACTGATTATGTTTTTTAAACTCACTAGAAGCAGAACAAACACAAGCAGGTAATTCAATCATAGCATCATATTGTTTCCAGAGAGCATTCAACTTATGATAATAATCAAACAAATTACAACCATTTTGTTTCAAGGTATTAATCTTATGGTGCAAGTTAAACATAACAGAACCATCAACCTTATGATATGTTTCCTTTAGCTCTTTCCAAACATGTTTGGCCTTTTTTGAAAAAATTTGTCCAAGGAAAAGTTCCTCAGATATAGAGTTAAGAATCCAACCCAACACAACAGCATTGACCTTGTCCCATTGCCTTGCTAAAACCTCTTCAGTTACAGACCTTTTACAAGCACCATCAATGAAACCAATTTTATTTTTACCTTCCAAAGCAAGTAACATAGCATTAGCCAAAACTTGATAATTTTCAGTTCCCTTAAGTTTCACAGTGACAACAGTTAAAACAGCTGAGTCATTAGGGTGCAAGTGCAATGGATCACTCAGGTCAAGCTTACTAATAAGTGTAACTGGGTCAGTTACACTTATAGCATCATCATCACCATGTTCAGACATGGTGAAGGGTCAAAAATCTCAAAAAAAATGAACTCACAATACTGCAAACAAAGTTCCCAGGAATCCAAACCACTCAAGGGTGGCAGGTCAAGGGCAAGCAGCAAGTGAGGATCCAAAATAAAGGGTATGAATAAAAAAAATACCAAACCCCCAAAGAGCCAAGCAATAATAATAATAAACAGACAAATAGCAGATAGCAAATAAAGAGAGAGAAGCAGAGGTGTCATAGTGCTATAAACCAAAGCTCAATCGAACTGTCACTCTTAGATTCACTTAGTCTAAGAAATGACAGAACCTCCAAGTCACAAACCCCAAAAAATTCTTCTAGGAAAAAATTGGGGAAAGTGACCAAACTAGCGAACAAACCACTAAATCAACAAGGAATAAGTATGAATCACCACCAATCGAAAAAGTCAATAATAATGAATAAGAGAGCAGATCTCAGAAACCCTAATTTTTTCTCAAAAAAATTAACGGTTCAAAACTTTGATTCAAGCAGTAATATTAACTTATCTAGCTATTTCAATAGTAGATCTTTCCAAAAAAAAGTATAAAAAAGCAAAAACCCCCCATTTTATACAAACCCTAAAAAAATTTCATCGAGTTTTAAGAACCAGGCTGTGATAACATGTAGAAAAACATAAATTCCACAAAGTCTCTCCAATGTGCCCATAGGTTTTGCGGAGGCGGATACCTATTTGAAACAAATGCCAAGGATGTGAATTGAACTTGGGTCATTTGACTCAAGCACAAGAGCTCCACCCATTAAGACGCCTCAAACACTTTTCCTTTTATTAAACAAAATCAAGAACACAAACTGAATAAGAAAAATACAAAAGACTACCAGTGCTACTCACGTGTAGCTCTATGATCTACATGATCATAGTCTTACAATCAAAACACAATAAAAAGATTAAACAAGGTTTCTGAGATCAAACAAGAGAGAGAGAGAGAGCAAAGTGTGTTTTTGGGAGAAAACACACATATACAAATGAGAGGCGAGACAAAACAAACAAGCACGCTCCTCTCTTTATCTTAACCTAAAGGCTCAAAGAGCCGTTTGATAGATGGGCTTCAAACATGAGCTTGGGCTTGTCCATTTAATAAAAATGAGAGTTGTCCAGCTTCAGTCCTCCATGCCATAAAAGTATAGCACCAATAGTCCAAGGTTTAACTGAAATAATAAGAAACAACATAATAAGCCCTTAAGGTGTTAAAAGGTTAGCAGATTAGGACTCCATTTTAACAAACAAAAACCGAAACATTTTTTTCTTTCTTTCTAAAGATTAGAAACTGATATAAGGATAGTGATCTGGGGAAGTCGTGATGAGGTGAATAAGAGAAGAAAAGGAAAATTACCTTTCATCAGATCTGGATGGACGGTCTATATCAATTTTTCGTCCTTTTAGATTGAGTTCGAACTTCATTCAAGTTCGATTCAGTTGAGTTTATTTCGTCGGAGTTCTAGCCCGGTCTCTGTGTTCATTATTCTGGAGCTCGAACAGCATCAAATTTATTAGTGTATTCTTTACGAAATACAGAATCACATCTTCGTGTTATTCAAGTTTACGAATCAACTTTGCTTAATCAACATATAGTATTTATCGACATTCTCTAGATGTTTGAGCTCAATTTCCAATTATCTTCCTCGTGATTTGAATTTTGTTTTTAACGACTATATGTTTTACTGGAACCAACCAATAACTACATAGTTTAGTAAAGTGAATTGTTAAATCCAGGGGCGGAGCAAGGGGTCCCGAGGATGCATGGAACCGATGGTATTTTATTGCGTAATGTATATACGGTCAAATCCAACCAACCTAATGCAAGAATCACAAATCTTCTACTTATACTACTAATTTTTGCATTTTAGTTGATTTAGGTAGTTTTATACTTGCATGCTGCAGAGGTAACACATCCACTGTTTATATTGATTCATTTTCCATCTTCCGACTTTGTACTATATAATGTTAATCGTTTCCGCTGGTTTACGTAAATTGACATGCTATCGCAAACCGGCGGAAACGAATAACGTTTATTGATTTTTAGGTGGTTTGATGATTTACATTTAATAACTTCTTTGTATTGTTTAAAGCTAATATTTTAAGGAATTATCACTTATCATATACTTTACCAACCATTTAAGAGTTTTATCATGTAGGCAATAATGTCATGAACGAATTGAAGATGAAGCTTCCAATGATCATTTTTTAATTTCTCCAAGATATTTCATATAGTTTTTAATTAGAATCAAATCATCTATAAATCCTCTTTAATCATAAATCATCTATAAATAAGCTATAAGCCAATAAGTTCACGTTTGTTGGAACCCAAGTTTTTCTTAAAAATAATATAATATTTCCACTATAATTAAAAAAATCTAATAAATATATATGCACACACCTACAAAATATTAATTCCCCTTGAACCATTGACCTAAGAGGATTAGTCGGGATCTTCATGTTTTAGTTTAAGAGATATTCAATTATTCATGTTAAAGAAATTTGTGAAGATCAATCTTAAACACAAAAAGAAATAGTTTATATATATGATCTACCAACAGAAAAGATTTCATGTTTTTATATTGCACGTAGAGAAATATTGTGTTTCAAAAGGAGACAGGAAGGATTTCGGACGTTCATTAAGGGATATGCGTTATTTGTTTATCACTTCTTCTTAATGTATTTGTTTATCGTTCGTGCTCGATTTGATTACTAACAATAGAAAAATATGCTAACATGTCTCACGGTGACAGATGATATGTAAAATCAGTTGATGAAATGAGACTTACGAATTTTGCTTTTAGAATGCTAGTTGATATTGATAAGTTACTAATATACTTATAAGTTCTAATTGCCAAATATACGCGTGTTTGCTTTAGAAATCAGTGTGTGGACTGTACTCTTCGATCCTCTTGATTACACCAGTATTAGTGCTTAGTAGGCCGACCCAGGTAACTGAAAATCGAAAGTCCTGCACCTACGTACCATCTAACTATAAATATGGTTTTGCATATGTGACTTGAAGCACGAAACTGGCTATATACGACAAATTGCCAATAACTATTACTAGCTTTGGCTACATAAATATTTCTGCCAATCTACATAAAAATATGGGTAAGAAGCAATTTTATCCATCTCTGAATGTACACCCAATGGATTATTTGACCCATATTGATGCAATGCGGCTAGATGAAGAAGACTGGCGCCTACTAAAAGAAAGGGGGGTAAATGATGAAGACTAAAAAAATGATTTAAGGTGGCATTGTCCACGGAGAAACCACCCCAAAGCCAAGTCACCCTTTAGTCCCAAGATCGGGGCATAGACTCATAGCTAGGTTCTGAAGTGTACCAGGGAGTAGATTCAAGGAATCCCTGAAGCGGAATAACATCACTTTACCTGAATAGACTGATAACTCGGGGTTCTACTAATACATCGTATAGCGGGTCCAGTTATACCAAAAATGGAATGGGACAGACATTCGAAAATGAGAAAAGAAAATCAGGGTGCCAAGACATCTATATCTGGAGTTGATCCTATGAAGATGTTAAGCTTAGAGTGTTTATAGTTAGGGGGAAAAATTCTTCATTTTTTTGCTATATATCAAACAAGTTTATTTATTTATTCGATTTTCTTGATGTTGTTGTTGTTGTTGATGATGATGTAAACAAAACCTAATTGATATCTCATTGGTCTCTTAAGCAAGTCATATGTCATTACAGAATTAGATCGAGACATGTAACTTTTTATACCGCTCAGAACAGACTAAGAGACTACCCAAGAAGTCCTTTTCTTTTGTTTATACCTGTTTCTCAACAACAGAAGTTATAAATTTGAGTCGTCAGTGATCGATAATGACATAATGACATAATATTTGATTTCAACGAGTCCATGAACAAGAAGTTATCGCATTAACATAAATCAAGATTTTACAAGCAAATTACAGAAGAGAAAAAAGAAAACCATTAAGATACTACTCACACTCATTATCAAACAATAGATCGATACATATAGAGACCTGTTTGTTAATCCACCCTAGAAGAACCATCTATAAACCCTCTTTGCATCAAGTAAAAAGGGTAAAAAAGTTGGCATAAAAAATGCCCATAAGTTTAAAGCCATGAGATTGCTAGTTTACAACAAGAGGATTGTTATCATGGTCAACAAGTTGACAATGAAAAAAGTTTGGAAAAAAAAAACCCTCTTGCAAAATCTCACAGCAAAAAATGGTCTTATGGCATAAAAATGGTTCTTGATGATGGAAAACAATCGCATGTCTATGGTTATCAGATCCTTAAGATAGAATAAGAACACCGAAAGCCCTACAAATGAAGGAAAATAGTATCACTCGTCACACAAATTGCTTGAGAGCCGCACGTAGGTTCTTCATGAGATCCTTCATTGTCATGGCAAATTCTTTATCCAGCTGCATAAATATTTCATAGGTTAATTACAACTCTTTTGAATTAAGTCGCAAGAAACAGCAATCTTTCCAAAATATATCGTGAGCTTTAATTTGTACCTGAGCCATAACCGTTATATCAAGTGCATAATTGGCAAATGTCATGCAAGTGCTATTAAGAACTGATAAATGAAGCTTCTCAATTTCGGCTAGAATCTTTTCAAGAACTCCCAACTTTTTTTCACAATGAATTCTTATCAAAACATCGTTACCAAGAAATCTTGCCTCAATCTCTGGAAGTTGCTCGTGAATTGGGCCATCATCTGATGAAGAACTTTCACCATTATCGGCTAAAACCTCGTACCTTTTAACAAAAACAACTGATTCTGTATTTGGTCTTTTCTTCATCTGATCTTCAAGTGTCTTCACTTTCTCTTGGAGCGTTTTCATGTGCTTGATTGCATCTCCAAGAACCGAAGCTTTATCCATCTATTAAGAGTATCACAAAAATAACTAATAGGTTAATACCCGTAAATCATCATATAACCAAAACACTAGCTATGCCCAAAAACTAAAGTTGATTATCTGACGACTTAAAAAAATTCAATAATTAGATTAAAATTTTTAAAATGTGACGGGAAAAATGTTACCTTTTTAAGACCAGGGACAAGTGCGGAAAGAGCGATAAACCTCTGACTAAGTTTCTCCCTCCTTTTTCTTTCAGCTAAGATATGATCTTGAGCATGAGAGACCTTTGTGGTATTTTTGCCACCATCAACGATGCCACCATGATAACCGTTATCAACACCAGAGTTCATATACGGACCAAATTGGAAACCATTAATCTTGGAAGAGACAGTTGTTTCTTCTTTAGGTGTAACAAGATTAACTTGTTGAGACATATTTACATTCATTAAAGAATGTTCATTTGTTACACATGAAGAATTCCAGCTGCTTGTTTTGATCTGCTTGGTTGGTCGTGAAGATGGTTCCATGACAGGTTTATAGTAGTTAAACACACCAACATTAGCATCAAACGAGTTGACCGCTATCCCCATAGGATCCAAATGATCATCATATGAGTTAACTAGACCCTGGAAATTGAAAGAAGAATGGTCGTCCTCCATTGCTATAAGTTCCGAAAAGCCTCTAAAATTTGAAACCGCCATAACCTTTTCGACAAAAGTTTATTCTTAGTTGGTATGCAAAGCTGATCAAGCCAAAAAATCAACCAAAAAAGAACCTGAAAATTTCAAAATAAACACAAAAATGTAAAATTATGAAAACACAATTTTTTGAATTACATGATAAACATGAAAATGGAATATAGTTTTACCTTTTTGTTATGATGAATATATCTTGATTAACTCAAAGTTTTATAGATATCACCTTGATTAACTCAAGTAGTTTTATAGACACAATATAGTCTTGATGCCAGTTATATATCCTCTTTATAAGGGTTGGCATATGCACTAAACAAGGCTACTTGAAGAAAGAATAAATCTTTATTTAATTGGTAATTAGAATGTGAACAATTGGTGTCCAAAATAATAGTTTAATTACTAAGAGGTGCTTGAAGACTATTTCATGAAAATAATTGATGATGAAGTGGTGATTACTGATTAGACTTTTTATCAACTAACGTTTACTTCAACTCTTTTAGACCCTACAGAGACACCACCTTAAAAATCATGTTTCACGTTGTTAGGGTTTTACTCATGAGACGTGTAATCTTTATGACTAAAGTAATAATTAAAAACGTGGAACAAGGATTTGACAAATAGCTAAAACTAATATAGGTGTGTTTAAACGTCGATATCATTTATTTATGAACTACACTCCAAGTATATAAAGTGTGAACATGCAAACCGAATATTAATGAGTATCAGTAAGTCAACTGATCAAAGACATGCATGAACTTTTTAACCTATTTACATAGTATTACTTCATAATATAATACAATTAGTAGCTTCCAATATGCCATAAAGGTTCAACAATGAGTTGTGCTAAAAGTACAAATCCAACATCTTATGAATTATAACAAGCCATAAAGGTTCAACAATGAGTTGTGCTAAAAGTACAAATCCAACATCTTATGAATTGTACCGGTTCATAAGTGTATCTATTTAATCCGTAATTTTTAAAGCCGGTGTTGATCTGGTCGATGGAATCGTGAATCGGTTAGGTGACCTGATGCCGGCTTTGAGCGAAAAATTTAATTGAACCGTTGGTTAAACCGTGACTCAATACTCGGTCGAATCAACAATAAAACTCAGTTTTTAATACATTGGTTCTCTTGCTATATACTATAGTAACTCTGTTATTTAGTAATGTAACTTGTTTGTTTTTCATGGTTAAAGTAATCTAGTTAGTTTTTATTTTCTTAGATTGAGTAGACTATCTCAATCGTATAAAAGAACATCTAAAGCAGGCTGTCCCATGTGGATTCAAAAATTCCTTAATCTCGGAAATTGTCTTCCACATTCTTTCGAAACTTTTTGTTTTTCTCTTATTTTGTCTTATACTTCCATAAGTTTAATTTCAGAAAATCCAACAAAATCAAACGAAGTCTTCATCTTATTCTTTATATGAACCGAATCATATCTGCAACAACAACAAAATATAAGCCGAATCATATACCAAATTAAAGTACCTAAACTTTATGACGTGTTAATTATTGTAGGTGAAATATATTAGTACATCTTTCAAAAATTCTAACATAAAAAAAAACAGTTTCTTAAAATAAATCAGTGCGACTTAACGATTATGCTGCTACATTAATATTTTGAACATGTGCAGCTGTTTTAATTTGAAAACTACCAATATTGTTTTTATGAATGATGGTTATTAAACTTATTATAATTTCGTGCCATCAAATTTTATCTTTCTTCAGAAGAAAAAAATCGGTATTTTGTTTGCTTTTTTTTTGAAAAAAACCAAATGTGATCCCAAAAAAAATTTCTATCTTGAGAATGTGTATCTTTTAAAGTGGAATATCGTTTTATTTTTTAGCTGTTTAGGAATTTTCTCAACATCTTTTAGTTTAAGGCTGATGGATCAGATTATAAATGATTAACGTGATTCTTCACATGGGAAAACAGCAGTACTGCATGTACACGTTCACACGTTTGTTTGGACACAAATAAACATTTTATTTTCCTTTTTGGTTTTTTTCCAGCTCTCCTAGCTAGCTTCACTACAAGAAAAACGGCTTTTAGAGACGGCGTTTTTTTAGTGACTATGGATGTAGTGTCTAAAACTCCACAAAACGACAAAAATACTACTTTCCTCACCCTCATGTTTGACCAAAATCTTTAAGGACTACTTCGTGATATATAGAGACTATGTATAGTCTCTAAAGTTTTAGTAGAAAGCAAAACTTGATATTTCTAAATATTTGACTTTGACTATAACCTATAGGGACTACTTGTAGTGCCTATAACTTTGGAGACGAAATCTTTTTAGTCAAAGTCAAAAATAGTAATTTCGTTATAGCGGGAAAATTTGCCGCCTAATCTTTAGGGACTACATGTAGTTCCTATAAATTTGGAGACGAAGTCTTTTTAGTCAAAGTCAAAAATAGTAATTTCATTATGGCGGGAAAATTTGCCGCCCAATCTTTAGCCATTACATGTAGTCCCTAAAAGTATTATGTAGCCCCTAAAGTTTATTATGTATTTTTATTGATTAACGAATATTAAAATTAATCATAAATATTGGACATTTTTATACTCAAAGATGATTACAATTAGTGATAAATTAATAATAAACTAAATCGAAAGTATTAAACTACAACGAATAAGTAAAACATCACATTACAAAACGATAAAAGATTACACCAAAAATCCACAAAGTATCCCCGCCGCCAAAGTATCCCCATAACATATCATCGACGAATAACATGTCATTTTGTTTTCGCGCTACTCTCCCAGCGTGATACTATAAGTTCGTACAAACAAACATTTATTTATTCAAAATATTATACATACCCCTTATGAAAACACATGGGAGACTTGCAAACAGACACGCCTAAACATAGTTTTATTCGAAATGGACACTTAAACATTTGCTTACACATGCATAATATAAGATAACAGACATATACACACGAGAAAAGACACATCACAAACTAGTTCAAACTAATGTTCTCCATGTCATCGTAAAGGTCGTGTAGTAGTGTAGCTGAATTTATTGTGTGCATCTCGGGATGGCTATAAAGTTCTATTGTTTTCTCAAGTACCTTCATTTTTCCAAATTACTACGGTACGAGAAGAGGAACCAATCAGAATTGCATGTGACACAAGTAAAGAAACAAATTCCTCTACCACAGTTTACTTGTTTTACGCGGATGATACATAACCAATCAGTTTAATGTCATTAAAAGCAATCAAAGTAATTCTTGACAACTCGCCTCAGATGTTTCTATCGACCGAAGGGAAATTTTTCAAAATATCCATTAGTCAAAAGGTATTGATGTTAAATACCCCTAAATTTTACATTTTCCAGAAATTGCCCGAGGGACAGAGGCAACCTTGTATCATATGTTGACATGTGTCCGACACAATTATAAGTCGCTACGGTTGCCTCGGTGACCTAGGGATACATGTCAACATATGGTGCTTAGTTGTCTTGATTACATCGGTCGTCTTGGGACACATGTCAACATATGGTGCTAAGTTGCCTCGATCGCCTCGTGGTATTTTCAAAAAATATGAAATTTTAAAGGATTTAACACAAACACTTTTGTCAAAGAGGCATTTCGAGAATTCCCCTAAATAAAAATGGCGTCACTATTGGTCTTTGGTGGTGTCGTACGAAGTTGTGAATTGTTCTAAAGTTATAAGTGGTGGGCATTGAAAAAAATATAAATGGTAACAAAATATGTTGTAGATTTTTTTTATATTTTTGTATCATATTAGATATGTACCCGTACGTAAGGACCGAGTTTTATAACGATAAATAGTTAGGGTTCTTGTTAATTGCAATTATGATTGGCTATAGGCATAGACAAAGGATCATAGGGGCTAGAAGGGTGGTCCCCCCTATGATTGGCAATAGGCATAGACAAAGGATCACAGAGGCTAGAAGGGTGGTTTCCCCCCCCCCCCCCCCCCACCACCACCACCACAGTTTATGATTTACGCCGATGATACATAATCAATCAGTTTAATGTCATTAAAAGCAATCAAAGTAATTCTTAACAACTCACCTTAGATGATTCTATCGACCGAAGGGAAATTTCTCAAAATGTCCATTAGTCAAAAGGTATTGATGTTAAATACCCCTAAATTTTACATTTTCCAAAGGGTTAATACACAAATAGGTTACTAAAGTTTGCCTAAATGTTCACCTAATTTACTAAAGTATTTTTGATAATAATTAGGTTACTGAAGTATACGGATTATTCATACAGGTTACTGAACGTTTAGAAACGTTATCTCCGGGTTACTCCTAAGGTGGGCAACCGGTACTACCGGTTTCATTGTCCACGAAAGTTTCATATGTTACAAGAAAGTTACTATAGTTCACGAGTTTAACAAACGGGTTACTGAACTTTAGAAAAAGTTACACTCAATAAATAATTACACATATATTTTTATTCTGTCCATTTTCTTACGTATTCATCCGTTTTCGTGCGTTTTCATATGTTTTGTACGTTATCATCCGTTTGTATCTATTTATCCGTTTACATACGTTTGCAATCATTTTTTATTTATATATCTATGTCATTTGTATTATTTTCACAAGTCAAACAAAAAACATTTTAGCAAGCACAAAAATGCATCCCAAACCACAAATTACATTTTTCTAGAAAAGAATATTTATCTAAAAAATTTAAAAGTAACCAAAACAATTCTAAAATTTTAAGATTTAACTCTTTATTATGATTTAAAAAATTAAGATTTTAAATATTGTAATGAGTCTATAAAAGAAATTAATTTTTGTATATAGAAAATTATGAAGTACAAAAATAATTTACATTTTTTTTAGTTTTTTCTAAATAGAAAGTACCCAAAAATAGTTTTAAGAAAAGTTAAGGTTTAACTTCTTTTAAGATTTTAAATATTATAATGAGTCGAAAAAAGTTACATCTTTTTAAGATTTCGAAAATTAAGATTTAAGCTTTTTATGATTTTAAAAAAGTAAGATTTTTTTATGTAAGAAAAAAGTTCTATTTTATAAAAAAGTTGAATAATAACGTGAATAATTAAAAAAATCAAACATTAGTTAAAAATAATAATAGTTAAACGTTCCTGCAAATAGATAATTGTGAAAATAAACAGTTATTAAGCAAAATGATAGACGCTTCAAGATTTTATAACCATAGGAAGTAACATGTAAGAGTGCTACAACATAATGAGATTTATTGGCGTTCGTTAATCATAATTAGTCTTTACGTTTATAGTATATAAAGTATTTATGATATTTACCCGTAACTTATTTTATAAAAAAAGAAAAAAGATTATGTCACATAGAAATGAAAAGTCAACTGATAATAGTTTAATCGTGTAAATAAAGACGAAATTATATTCAAAAAGCATGTGACTTGCCACGTTAATACATAACCTAGAACAACAGGTTACAAATACTTAAGTAACTTGTATAACATGTAACTAATACAATAGTAACCTAATTGTTACCAAAATTACTTTAGTAACATAGGTGAAGATTTAGGCATACTTTAGTAACATATCTGTGTATTAACCCTTTCCAAAAATAGCCCTAGGGACCGAGGCAACCTTGCATCATATGTTGACATGTGTCCGACATAATTATAAGTCACTACGGTTGCGTCGGTGACCTAGGGATACATGTCAACATATGGTGCTTAGTTGTCTTGGTTGCCTCGGTCGTCTCGAGACACATGTCAACATATGGTGCTAAGTTGCCTCGATCGCCTCGTGGTATTTTCAAAAAATATGAAATTTCAAAGGATTTAACACAAACACTTTTGTCAAAGAGGCATTTCGAGAATTCCCCTGAATAAAAATGGCGTCATTATTGGTCTTTGGTGGTGCCATACGAAGTTGTGAATTGTTCTAAAGTTATAAGCGGTGGGCGTTGAAAAAAATATAAATGGTAACAAAATATGTGGTAATTTTTTTTATATTTTTGTATCATACTAAATATGTACCCGTACGTAAGGACCGAGTTTTATAACGTTAAATAGTTAGGGTTCTCGTTAATTGCAATTATGATTGGCTATAGGCATAGACAAAGGATCATAGGGGCTAGAAGGGTGGTCCCCCCCTATGATTGGCAATAGGCATAGACAAAGGATCACAGGGGCTAGAAGGGTGGTCCCCCTACCACAGTTTATGTTTTACGCTGATGATACATAATCAATCAGTTTAATGTCATTAAAAGCAATCAAAGTAATTCTTGACAACTCACCTCAGATGTTTCTATCGACCGAAGGGAAATTTTTCAAAATGTCCATTAGTCAAAAGGTATTGATGTTAAATACACCTAAATTTTACATTTTCCAAAAATAGCCCGAGGGACCGAGGCAACCTTGCATCATATGTTGACATTTGTCTGACATAATTATAAGTCGCTATGGTTGCCTCGGCGACCTAGGGATACATGTCAACATATGGTGCTTAGTTGTCTTGGTTGCCTCGGTAGTCTCGGGACACATGTCAACATATGGTGCTAAGTTGCCTCGATCGCCTCGTGGTATTTTCAAAAAATATGAAATTTTAAAGAATTTAACACAAACACTTTTTGTCAAAGAGGCATTTCGATAATTCCCCCTGAATAAAAATGGCGTCACTATTGGTCTTTGGTTGTGTCGTACGAAGTTGTGAATTGTTCTAAAGTTATAAGTGGTGGGCGTTGAAAAAAATATAAATGGTAACAAAATATGTTGTAGATTTTTTTATAATCATACTAGATATGTACCCGTACGTAAGGACCGAGTTTTATAGCGATAAATAGTTAGGGTTCTCGTTAATTGCAATTATGATTGGCTATAGGCATAGACAAAGGATCATAAGGGCTAGAAGGGTGGTTCCCTCCCCCCCCCCCCCCCCCCCTTACACACACACACACAAAGTCTAATTTTCATGTGTAAATTTTATACATATCCGGCTTATAAATATATTTATCTAAAAAAATTGTAACTTAACCCTTTGTAAATGATACAACTTCATTTGGCCCTTCCAAAGAACTAGTTCAAGCTTCCTCCCTAGCTAAAGGTGTGTTTGTTTTTTCAAAAATGTTTGACCAAGCTCTCACTCTTACCCGTAAGAGGCGTGTACACATACTGGTTGTTTATTTTTTCATCTTCAATCAGACGAGTGCAGACATATCTTCTTTATCTTTGTAAAGGTGGTGAACATGCCTCTCATTCTTAACCCTTTCAACTAATTTATTTAGCTATTTAGATATTATAATTTGGTTAAAAGTGGAAATGACGATTTACCATGATTGTTGTTGCTTCTGGTTGTTGGAGAATTGGAGATGAGAATCACAATAAATTAAAAAGGGGTTATTGTGTATTTATTACAGACTGGGTATCGGAAGGTGGAAAAATTATATTGTGTTATGTACAAGGCAATGGAAAGCTGAAGAGGAAAAAATAGAAAGCAAGAGAACTATGCGAGTGAAAAACAAGACTACGGTATGATTAAGATATGGGATCCCGGAATAAATACTTTTCAAGGCATCACCTTGAGGACAAGGCGGATTTGAAGAAGTGTGAAATGATACGCCAGGCTAATAGGCCAAAGACTTCGTGTTAGATTGACTATCTATCATTATCTTATGCTTATTTGGGAATATCTAATTATGGCAATTTCATATATCATCCTACTTTTAAAATTAATTTCATATATACCCAAAGATGCTTTAAAATCATTTTACATTATGCATTCATTAGTTTCACTTCAGGTATATATGAAATTGATTTTGAAAGTAGGTTGACACATGAAATAAATCCTATCTAATTTAGTTAGGAATGTTTTATGTTACAAGTTATATATTTGATTATATATACCAAATATTTTATTATGAATGAATGAATCAAGTATATAGATATATAAAACTATGGTATTCTCTTCTCTACATCTTAAGGAGCAAACATCTGCTAAAAGTGGTGCCTTATCCCAATGCTACCCGAAAGGGTCGTATTAGTTGATACGCTCCGGGTTAATGGGCCAAGGACTTCGTGTTGGGCTTGACTATATATCTTTATGTTATGTTTATTAAAGAATGTCTTATTAGTTTTGGAATGACTTACGTTACAAGTTATGTATTTGATTATATATACCAATGGTTTTATTATGAATGAACAAATTAAGTTAAACAATAAATATCTCTAGTTCTTCTCTTCTAGTTCTTAAGGAGCACGCACATGCTTGAAATGGTGTTATCTATCCCGATTCAACCCTAATCGGGTTGTATCAATTGGTGCTTTCATTGAGAGTACTCGTTGAGGGCTTTCGATCTAGGGTTCCAATAAAAAACTGTTATTATTCACCAATTACTATTCACTGGTGTACTGTTCATCTTTAATGTTCACTGGGATAATGTTCATATTTATTGTTCATCGCTACTGTTCATGCAGTAGTGTTAATCGGGCTCTGTGATCATGGACAAAAAACATTATGTTTTGTAAGTTACTATGACATCGAGCAGCAACAATCAAGACACACTATCTAATGTATAGTTATGTGACCATTACAAAGATAATAGTGACAACCATTTTGTTGCTTGAATCTATGCATCTACCAAACAGATAGGTATTCACCCTAATCTCATGCAATTTTCTCATACTAATTATACATGATGCATGAAGAAAATGAAAAGAGACGAATTAAGTTTGAAACTGACTTAGAATATAACAAAAGAATATTCAAAATTGTAATATCTTTCTTATTGATTGGATAAATCAAAGATACTCCACTCCAACAGATTCACATGATGTGAATATTTGCTCTTTTTGTAATTGTTTGGGAAATAAAATAAAAAAGATTGTTATTTATATTGTTCAATGTAAGGGTGACTATAATTTGGGTTTGACCCCCAAAAATCAAAAACCAAATCGAATCGAACCCGAGCTAGAACCAAACCGAAAATAAAATTCGGGTTTTGGGTCATAACCGAACCGAACCAAACTACAAATATGATTTTCGGGTTGGATATGAGTTTAGCAATCGAACTCGAGAACCGAACCGAAAACCAAAATTATACAAATATATTTATATATCTTATTTAATGATGTTGGTCACGTTTAGACCTTTTAATTAAATTATAATTTACATATTACGAGAAGGCAAACGGGTAACAAGGTGCGCCGCTAGTACTTTTTGTATAGCAAAACCAAGTCTATTAAATACAACGTTTGTGGATTTTGGAGTCAAAACATTACTTTTCATAACACGTTGTATTCTGGTAAGTAGCTCCACCGCTTCAGGTGCAAGGAAACCAAATGTATATAACGTGAAAGGAATAAACACGTGTTGATTTTCAACACATGTTTTCTCGTGTTTAGTCACTTTGCACGAGGCAGCTTTTATAGCTGTCTGAACCACTATAAAATCTCGACTGCCTAGCCCCACGAGAGGGAAAAACCCCTGTCAAATCAACGGACACATGTTTACCTCCAACCCATCCAAAACCAAAACGTCAGCAGGTCTAAGTGTGGATCTACCATCTGACGGGTCGGTCAAGAAATTTACATGTGACTCTTTCTTGGCAGAGATCCCGGCACGCCTACATATGTCGTAAAGATAGTCCCTAACATATAATGTCGATACTTGAAGCCCGGAAGTTCTTTACAATGAACCGTGTGTTCCCCAAAAGACTCCAAACATGCCTTGTGACAAAAAGGGCAAATCGCATCAATCGGAAATAAGGGAATCATAAGGCGATACTTAAGGATAGTGCGGTATTCCACCGGCGACACATGTTGACCGAGCCCGTCAATGGGGATAGCTAGTAGAAATCTTGAGCATGTGGTGCGCGCAAACACACTCAAAAACTGCTTTATGTCTAACCGTCATGTCAAAGTGGGCTTCCATATCTTTGACCATCTCATTAAAAAGGGCACTCGCCAATATTTCTTGGGCTTTAGATGGGGCGGTGTCCTTATTAGCAAAAACGCTAAAATCAAAGCTTGGAATCATATCACGAAGACAAGCCAAAGTAGAAACGTAATCGTCATCCATACCACATATGTCACTGTCACGTAAGATGTGGTCTTGTAGAACCCAAGATTGGGCCCTCGAGGCCACAAAATCATAGGAGGGGACCACTTTTGCCGAGTACAAGCCCAAACCACCAAGACGAATGGGAAAAGAAGCAAGTCTCCACTGCAAGTCACAAAAAAAGGTCCTCCACAAACTAATATATTTTTAGTGAACCACGCAACCCTTTGTCAAAAAACAAAGCTGCATCCTCCATGTGTCTAGGTTGACAGGTTCTTAAGCCAAAATAAAGTTTAGCAATACCCATACATGATCGAAGCAAAAGGAGCTCACTTTGCGGGTCATGAAGTTGTGGAAGAAGACCCATCAAGTCAACAACATTTACAGCTCTCCTCATAGCTAATCCACTAATAAAATTTGCATCTCTACTAACAACTCCCCCAAGAAGCTTCACATCCAAAGACGACCTATGAATATCAACCGGAAATAAACCCACCCGAAGCTTCCTACCGTTACAAGAGGGCCAAAAGATCTCTGTTTTCTTGATGTTAAGTTCAAGACCCAAACCTGGACCAGTCGTCTTTATAATGTCTAACACCTTGTATACCTCTTCTGAATCTCAAATAACAGTTCCATCATCAAGATACCAAGTATGAAGAAGAAGCTTGCAGCTGTCTCTGATCTTATGTACAAGCGGGTGCAATACAAAAGCAAAAAGAAGAGGTCCCAATGGCTCACCTTGTTGCACTCCCGTGGCAGACCAAATATGTGTGTCTCCTATATACAACCTTGTTGCTTGACCATATAAGAAATTTACCCACAAAGAAATAGAGCGACACCTCACCTTAACTTCATGAAGTAGTGCTAATCTATCCACAAGGTTAAATACATTTGAGAAGTCCACAGTAGTCAATGCAAGAGACCCATCATTATGGTACTCACTCAACACCCTATTGGCGCTATGTAAAACAGCCTCAGCGCCACCCGACACTCCGACTCCAAACTGGAAATCACCAAGGTACTTGGACATTTCCTTAACTACACCTTTCATAGAAACCTTGGAAACTAAACGTCTCCATGTAGTGCCCACTGCAATAGGTCGAATCCCGTTATTAGCTTTAAGTAGAGGCGTGAGAGGAGCAGATGCAACAAACTCTGCCAAAATAGGTGGATACCTCCCTTCTAACCATAAATTAACGACTGATGTGATGGCCATTAAGAGATATGTGACAGTAGCAGACCCCTAGCAGACCCCTCTCCACACAGAGCATTTTCCCTCAAACCATCTCTTTCGCATGAAGTACCTTTAGGAAAGGATTTATTGCAACCAAAGACATAATCAATCTCGGCTACAAGAGGAGACTCAGAAAAATGTATTGCTCGGCATGGATGGGGGTGGCTTGTAAGGATGCTTATCCTCTAAGGCTTTAATAGTATCACCAGAGTATGGATCTACACCAGAAGAGGATAACACTTTATTGCAGCTGTAAAGTGCCCATCTGCGACCTTGCGAAGACATTGCCTGGTGTTGGTATTGCCCATTGTTCTATCCTCCATCAAATCACCTCGACCCTCACCTAAGGATCCCAACCTAGAAACATACATCATGCCTTTAACTAACGTTGCGATACCATCATCTTTCCCTCATGTAGCTAGTGACTTCAAGATAGAACTTTGTTGCAAAAAATTATATTTCCAGACCTACGCTCTTGTCTAGTATTAGGCCTACACACTTGCAGTGTACATCGTGGAAGAAATAACAACTTAACCCACACATCAACGGAATCAGGTCGGGCGACCACTTGGTAAAGAACTGTTTTTAATGCATGAGAGAAAGCGAGACGACATCCATGGGGAATACTCTTGACAGTCGTGATAGGCAATTTAAAAACACGATCAAGAAGCTCAACATTCAAAGCCACCCCTTCAGTTACTTCTATCTCCTATTCATTATAAGAAGGCTTGGAAATGCCAACAATGTAACCATTCATGTCGCTAGGCTCTTTAGAAGGACGAACAAGACTATCTTCGTGATGGCAGGACCGACTCCCAGCATGCAAAGTCATACACTCCCCACATAACCATTGTTCAAATGCCTTCAAACTTTCCTCGACTGTTATATATAATCCATGGTTCGAAGAAATAGCCTCACGTAATGCACCTTTACGTTCATCTATCGAAAAGTGGTGCCTCTTAATATGAGAAAACAAACGAGCAAACCCTTTATTGCCCACTTGACCATCCGGGCAACAATGAATTCCTCGAAACGGACATGGCCATGTTTCGTCCGAAGAGGTAGATGATGATGTCATGAAAATTGAGACATTAATAAATATGAAACCGGTTTGAAAAGAAAAGGATAATGTGTTTTAAGTATGTTTTGTAGTTGAGACATTTTCACAAACACTTGGTGTGTAGTAAAATATTTAAGGGAATTTTATGCTAAAGAATATGGAAATTGCAATGAGTATTCGCGTTTTATTGTTGTGAAATCGAGAAAAGTTATAAGGCTACATTATTTAAAATGGATGTGATGTTTGGTTTTGAAATGAAATTTGATGAATTTGGTGAATTTTCAAAATTTGATGAAAAGTTATAAGGCTACATTATTTTATATATTTATTTATATAAAATAGTTATTAAAATATAATCTTAATATAAAAAATAATTTTTCTAATCGAAATAATTTCTTTTTGCTAAATAACTTTATAATTATAATCTTTTAAAAAAAATTCAGATAATTCGGGTTATTTGGGTCAACCCAAAAACCAAACCGAATTCAAATTCGGTTTTTGATTCGGTTCGGTTAAAATCTAGTTTGGTTCAGTTTGGTTTTCGGGTTGACCCAGAATTTTTTTATAACCGAATAACCCGAAGCAAATAAACATAACACCCCAAGAACCGAACCGATGCACATCCCTAATCCTAATTCAATGATCGTGGATGAAAGGTTTATGTATTTATATAAAGGGAAATGAAATGAGCGAAAAATCAAATAGTAACTTAGAGTATTAAGTGTGTTGGCGTGTCAAAACTCTTCATTTTGGCTTCACCAATTCTCACACCAGAGTGACACTACCACTTTAAAATACCCCTCTTTTAGTCTGGACGGAGTGCTGTGAAACTCACCGTGTGAGTTGGCCACTCACATGTGAGTTACCATCCCAGCTATCCGTGTAACACCCCATTTTGATAAATGGAATATCACAGGATAATTATGGCGTGTCATCAAAGCATGCAAGGTAATATGTCATAAACATACATGACCAAAGGGAAAACCGGATTCAAACATCGGTTCCCCAAACATAAGCACAAAATATAATGAAAGTAAATGAAATAAAGAAGGACTATACAAGCATAAATAAATGAAAGGCAAACAGGAGAAGGAGTCTATGGTAGCTTCCATCCTTTGCATGTCTAATAAGTGTGAAAACACTTATCCTTTTACCACCTATTCATAATAATAACAAGACCAAACGTGTATTTAATGTCGTAAAAGGCGGAATTATGCGTGGTTTGTGTTTTTATTGTGTTTTAGGACAAAAATATGAAAAAGGAAGAAAACACGGGCTTTCACGGGCTTTTATCGAAGAAAAAGACAAAAGACGAAGTCAAAAGATCAAAAGTGTAAGAAGAACGGAAGTCAAAGGCCTATTCTGAAGATTTATCGAAGAAAAAGTTTAAAGACGGAAGTTTAACGAAGTCGAAGAACCAAGTCTACTAAAAGAAGAAAACTATAAGACGAGTTCAACCTACCATTCGACTAATCCCGAGACAAAGTCGAGAAAGACGAGTTATTTAAAAGACGAGAAGACAAGAAGAAAAGAGAGAAGAAAACAACACATTTCCCTTCCCCTATATATAGTCTCCTAAACATGTCATTAGGGACTAGTCTTTAATTTTTAGTAGTCTTTATTTTTCTTTAAGTTTAGTAGGTAATTAGTGTGTGTTTTTATTTTTTTCTCTCTAGCTTTTCTTTCAAGCTTATCAAACTTTCATCTTAATCTAGTAATCTTGAATCTTAATCTTTAATATAATCAAGCTTTTTAATAAATTCTCATTCTACCTTTCTTAATCATAATCTATTATTTTGCTTTATTAATGATGTAGTTGGTTTCATCTTGTTGAATATGTGATTGATTTGCTTATTGGATTGTGCTTATTGGTTTGGTGTGTTTGAGTTTTTAGATTAATGTGCTTATTGCTTAATTTTTATGAATTTCTAGTTTTTAAATACGTGTTTTAATAGTTTATTTTATCAAAAAAGTGAGTTTAAATATTTTGACCATTTAGTGTTTTTAAAAGTTTTTAAATTGTGTCTTATTAGCTTTTCTAAAAATTGATTTGGTTAAAGTTTTGGTAAGTGCTTATGGTGATTTTGCTTATTTTAAGTTAATCCGGATTGTTAAAACCCTAGAATCCCGAACTGAGAGTATACCCTTTTATCCCGACTTGTGTATTGTTTACTTTATTCCAACTTAGATTTTATTTTCCCTCCAAAACCAAGACTCCATATTCCGAACTAGGTAAAGGATCTTGTTATCCCGGATTATGTGTTTAACTCATTTCCCGAATTAGGTATAGAACCAAATTCCGGATTGTGTAGAGAAGTCACAATCCGGATTACGTGTTAGATCGGCATTCCGAATTAACACCTAAACACGGATTCCGGATTACTATCCGGAATAGGCATTCCGGATTAGGTCACAAATTGGTATTCCGAACTAGGTGCAACAGGTATTGATTCCGAATTAAGTGCAGGACAGGATTCCGAATTGAGTCTAAGATCTGGATTCAGGATTAAGTCAAAATCACGGATTCCGAATTACGTTCAAATTATACATTTCGAATTACATGTGGGATTTCATTCCGAATTAGGTCAGGAATTACCTTTATTCCGGATTGTGTTAAGGACGGATTCCGGATTAGATCTAGGATTATTATTCCGAATTGTGTTTGGGATTGGGATTCCGAATTGAGTTCAAGATCTATATTCAGAACTACATGCAGGATTAGCATTCCGGATTAGGTGTGGTTTTCACTTATTCCGACTTAAGTTTTGTTTTAGTTTCCCGAATTATTTTCAAACCTTAATTTTTCCCGACATTTTTACTTAGTTTAATTTTTAAACATTTTCACTTAGTTTACATTTTTATAAAGTTTAATGTTTCAAATTTACTTTTAAAGTTTTAATTTTTCGTCATTCATCTTTTAAGTCTTAATTTTTAGTTTAACTTTTAAAGCTTTCATTTTTACTCAACGACATTTACATTTTCACTTTTATTTTAAAATAGTTTATCACCTTTCATTTCTTTCACCAAGTTCTACTGCGCAACATTCATTCTGGACAAGCAATCAAGGTTAGACATCCTTCTTTTTATATGTAATAGCTTTAACGTTTATATTATTAATAGACTTAGATAATCAAGCTCCCCCTTTTAGTGACCAACACCAATAATTCCACCCTAAACCGTGATCAATTCGATTAGATACCGAGAACGATTGAGTACACATATGCAAGTCCCATTAAATCAAATGGCGCCGCTGCCGGCTCTTTTCGTAAAGATTAACGGTTTTTAGTGAGAAAAATTGGATTTTGGGATCCGTTCTTTTGGGAACGTTATTTTCAAGCATAAAACTTTTCAAAAAAATCCAAAAAAATATAAAATTTTCAAAAATCCAAAAAAAAAAATTATTTCATTTTTAGTGTATGCGTACTCGATCTTCGTCTTATTCTGAGCCCGAGACTCGTAGAGACTTAGATATGGCCGGTGTGCATAATAATAATAACAACCCACCTCACCCCAGTTTGAATAATAACAACAATATCAACCATGTCCCTCAACCCGACCTTCGTACGATGGAGGAGCTTTGTCAACCCACTATGAACGGACGTGGAGGACCGATTGCGCCAATTCAAATCACGGCTCCTGAATTTTCGTTGAAGCATCACATGATCCAACAAGTTCAAAAGGCTTGTGCATTTCGCGGATTACCGGATGATGATGCCAACAAACACCTCGATAAATTCATAACCGTCACTCAAAGCATGAAATTGCCCGGTGCTTCCATGGGTTTTCTTCGCCTTCATCTTTTTCCACACACTTTATCCCACCATGCCTAAAATGGTTTGATCGTCTTCCCAAAAACTCAATTCATACATGGGACGAAATGACTCAAAAAATTTTGTCGCGCTACTTTCCACCATCCATGGTCACTAGTCTTCGCAATCAAATCAGTGGTTTCACTCAAGAACCTGATGAGTCGCTTTTCGATGCTTGGGAACGTTATAATGTCTTGATCGATCGTTGTCCTAATCATAATATGCTCCCCGTCACTTTGATTGATACTTTCTACAATGGTTTAACTTTTCGTGATCGTATACGATTAATGCTGCCGCCGGTGGTAAATTTTTGAAGAGGAGACCTGAGGAGTGTAGAGAGCTTATAGAGAAGATGAGCACGCATCACAAAAATTGGGATTCATCCGCATCTTCAAGAAATGACCCGAGGGCCAATGTTTCTTCTACTTCATCAAACCTCGAGATAACCGAACTTACCCGCCAAATAGCCGAAATGAACAAAAATTTCTTAACTATGGCTACGAACCAATTTCAACAAGTCAAAGCTGTAACACCCTCTTGTGAAACTTGCGGTGGTTCTCATTCATACACCGATTGTCCTTCTACTCATGACAATCCGGAAAACGTGTATGCGGCTTACGGTAACTTTTCCATAGGATGCTATCAAGCTCGTCCTCAAGGTGACCGCAATTTGCTAAGTTATCATTCAAACAACTTCCGTTCACCACCCGGTTTTCCTCCTCAAAACCAAAAAAACTTTAATAGAAACAATCAAAACCAACCTCGAGCTCCTAATCAATATCAAACCCAAAGAAATCCATATCCACCTCAAGGAAATAATCAAGTTTATCAACAAACCACTTATCAACCCCCCGCTTACCAAGTTCCCCATCCCAACCAACCAACGGCATACAATCAAGAGGTTGAAACATACATGAAGACTAATGACGCGCTGGTGAAGAATCTTCAGAGTCAAATCATCAACTTGAAAGGTGACATGGCGAAACAAGGGAATGATCTTCGAGCCGAGCTTAGGTATGACATGCAAAACTCTTTAAGTAGTCAAACGAATGACTTAAGGGATATGATGGCTAGTTTCTTCCCAAATAGTCAACCCTGTGCTTCGGGTTCTCTTCCGAGTAACACCGTTGCTAATCAAAGAGGGGAGATGAAAGCAATTACCACCCGAAGTGGAAAAGGTTATAAGGAACCCGAGATTCCTGAACCTACACCGATGATTATGACAAAGGATAACGAGCCCCCTTCACCGATTCCTCCACCTTCTACTTCTACCCCTCCCCCACCCAAGGATGTGAGTGACAATTCCATTCCAAAGCCTTCATCTCAATCCGACATACCTTATCCTTCAAGGTTGAGGAAAGAGAAGTTGAAGAACAAGAATGATATTCAAGTTTCTAACTTTCTTAAAATGTTTAAACAACTGAATTTCAACATCTCCTTTGTCGAGGCTCTCGCTCACATGCCTAAATATGCTAAAATGTTCAAAGATCTTATAAGTGTTAAGGAACAACTCCTTGATATTGCTCAAACCCAACTTAATGAGAATTGCTCCGCGGTTCTTTTAAGGAAATTACCAACCAAACTTGGTGATCCGGGTCACTTTCTCATTCCTTGCAACTTTCCCGGGGTAGAGAATTGTATGGCCCTAGCCGATCTAGGTGCTAGTATCAACTTAATGCCATTAAGTGTTTGGAAACAATTATCTCTACCTGAGCTAGTCCCCACACGAATGACATTGGAGTTAGCTAACCGTACGGTTGCTTATCCGGTGGGGATAGCCGAAGATGTCTTCGTCGGTGTCGACAAATTCACCTTTCCAGCGGATTTTGTTGTCGTTGACTACGAGATGGACCCACGTGTTCCATTAATCGTTGGATGTCCATTCTTGAGGACCGGTCGCACTCTTATTGATGTAGCCGCGGGCGAATTAATCATGAGAGTTGGTGACGACAAAATCGTCTTCAACATGGGTAAACTTTATAAGTAACCTTATGAACACGAGAGCGTTAATTTCATTGACGTACTTGATGAGGCTTGTGAAGAACATTTCAAAGACGCTTGTAAAAGTGGTTTTTCTTCTCTACCCATTGTTGAGACCGTTGCCTCTATTGCTCCCTCACTGACTCCATTTGCAGAAAGTGGCTTCCTTTTGAAAGAATTTAAAGCAACTTTAGGGGATGTGGACTTAAAATATGACGATTCTCCCTCCGATTTGGATGAAGACATTCGTACCATTGAGAAACTTCTCAATGAGGACCATATTTCTCCACCTTCTCCTATGGAAATCATAAACGATGATCCGAATTTGACTACGCCTTCCATCGACAATCCTCTGGATTTAGAGCTTAAGGATTTACCGTCTCATCTCGAATACGTTTTCCTTAAAGACAATAAGAAGTTACCCGTCATCATTGCTAAGGACTAAAAAGAAGATGAAAAATCTCGACTTCTCGATGTGCTCAAAAATCATAAGAAAGCAATTGCTTGGAAAAATTTTGACATCCGCGGAATTGATCCTAACTTTTGTACTCATAAAATTCTCATGGAAGATGACTTTAAACCCGCAATCCAAAGCCAAAGAAGGGTTAATCCAAAAATTCATGACGTCATCAAGAAAGAAGTTATCAAACTTCTAGATGCCAGAATGATTTACCCTATTTCGGATTCGCCATGGGTCAGACCCGTCCATTGTGTGCCTAAGAAAGGCGGAATAACCGTTGTTCCCAACGAAAACAACGAGTTGATTCCTACTCGACTTGTCATGGGTTGGCGAGTCTGCATAGACTATCGCAAGCTCAATGATGTCACTCGTAAGGATCATTTCCCTCTTTCTTTCATGGATCAAATGCTCGAGCGTTTAGCGGGTAATGACTACTATTGCTTCTTAGACGGTTTCTCTGGATATTTTCAAATTCCCATCGATCCAAAAGACCAAGAGAAAACCACATTCACTTGTCCTTATGGAACATTTGCTTACAAAAGAATGCCTTTCGGCTTATGCAATGCTCCCGGGACTTTCCAAAGGTGTATGATGGCTATATTCCATGACATGCTTGAAGAAACTATGGAAGTCTTTATAGTTGATTTCTTGGTCTATGGTGATTCTTTCTCTACTTGCCTTGCCATTTTAGAACGTATGCTCAAACGGTGTGAAGACACTCGTCTCGTTCTTAATTGGGAAAATGCCATTTCATGGTAAAAGAAGTTATTGTTCTTGGTCATAAAATTTCCAAAGCCGGTCTTGAAGTCGACCGAGCTAAAGTCGATGTGATTGTTAAATTACCTCCTCCTTCAACCGTGAAGGGTGTGAGAAGTTTTCTTGGTCATGTGGGCTTCTATCGTCGATTCATTCAAGATTTTTCTAAGATCGCTCGCCCGATGACCCACCTCTTGAAAAAAGATACTCCTTTTATCTTTTCTAAAGAGTGTACTGAATCTTTCAATCTTCTTAAGGATAAATTAACTAAGGCACCGGTCTTAGTTACCCCCAATTGGGAGTTACCTTTTGAATTGATGTGTGATGCTAGCGAATTTGCTATTGGAGCAGTTTTAGGACAAAGAATCAACAAACATTTCCAACCAATCCATTACGCTAGCAAGACAATGACGGGTGCTCAATTGCATTATACTACAACCGAAAAAGAGCTTTTAACCGTTGTATATGCTTTTGAGAAATTTCGTCCCTATCTTGTCCTTTCCACCACCATTGTGTACACCGATCATTCTGCGTTGAAGTACTTGTTAACAAAACAAGACCAAACCAAGACTTCTTCGTTGGGTTTTACTCCTTCAAGAATTCAAAATTAAAATTCGTGACAAAAAGGGAGTGGAAAATCTAGCCGCGGATCATCTTAGTAGACTCGAGGATCCTTATCAAGGGGAGCTCCCAAATCAAGAGACTAATGAATCTTTTCCCCTTGAGGCCTTGATGTCTATTAACTCCAATCTCGATGAGACCCTATGGTTTGCGGACTTTTCAAACTACTTGGTGGGTGGAATTCTCATCGAAGGGTTATCGTCCCAACAAAAGAAGAAATTCTTCAAGGATGTGAAAACTTACTATTGGGACGACCCTTATCTCTTCAAACAATGTGCTGACTTGATCCTTCGTCGGTGTGTTGACGGGCCCGCAGCTTTACAAATCTTGGAAGCTTGCCATAAAGGACCAACCGGTGGTCACTTTGGTCCCAATTACACCGCGAAGAAAGTTTTCGATTCTGGATTTTATTGGCCCACCATTTATCGTGATGCACACGAAATGGTTAAGCATTGTGATGCTTGCCAACGACAAGGCAAGATCACACATAAAGATGAGATGCCTCAAAATTTCATCCAAGAGTGTGAAATATTTGACGTATGGGGCATCGACTTTATGGGGCCATTTCCATCATCCAAAGGGAACAAGTACATCCTCGTAGCCGTTGACTACGTATCTAAATGGGTTGAAGCAAACGCTTTACCTACGAACGATGTGAGGGTGGTTGTGAACTTTCTAAAACAATTATTTGCTCGATTCGGTGTTCCTCGTGTTATCATTAGTGATCGCGGGACTCATTTTTGCAATGATCAATTTGCTCGAGTCATGGCTAAGTATGGTGTCAATCACCGACTTTCCATCGCGTATCATCCATAAACTAATGGTCAAGTCGAGATTTCAAACCGTGGACTTAAGAGAATATTAGAGTAAACTGTGGGAGATCATCGTGCCTCATGGGCCGATAAGTTAGATGATGCTTTGTGGGCTTTCCGTACCGCATATAAGACACCTATTGGTTGTACTCCATATCGTCTTGTGTATGGAAAGTCATGCCACCTCCCCATTGAGTTGGAGCATAAGGCTTATTGGGCCTTGAAATGGGCTAAATTTGATATCAACAAAGCCGGTGATCTTAGGAAGATCCAACTCAATTAACTTAATGAACTGAGGAATGAGGCTTACGAGAATTCATTGATCTACAAGGAGAAAACCAAGCTCATTCATGATTCTAGGATTAAGAACCGAGAGTTTCACATAGGTGATCAAGTTTTACTCTTTAAGTCTCGGTTGAAAATATTTTATGGCAAGCTTAAGAGCCGTTGGTCTAGTCCATTCACTGTCGCCAAAGTCTTCCCTTATGGCACCATTGAGTTATCGCAACCAAATGGGCCAAACTTTATAGTGAATGGCCAGCGTGTTAAGTTGTATTTTGGTGAGGACATCTCTCATGAGATGATTCCATCCCTCACCACGTTTCCCTTGAATTAGTTTTGGGTCGAGTCAGGCTCGTGACTCGGTTAACAAAAACAAGCGCTTCTCGGGAGGCAACCCGATGATCTATCCTTTACCTGTTTTCATAATAAGTGTAGGGGGAGCTACATAGGTGTCTGTTGTCTTGTTTCTTATGATGTGCAGGGATTAAAGATTCAAATAGCACTTTTGATGATATTTGACGACCCGTGATCCCGTGTTCCCAGTTCTATCCTAAACTGTCGTGATTCAATATTTCATATCTTATATGTTCACATTGAAATCACTATAGTTGTCTCTTCCTTAGCAAGATTTAAACAACGTGCACAATGTCCTAAGTGTAGGGGAGTTTACTCTGACATGCTTCAACATTGAGGACAATGTTTATATCAAGTGTAGGGGGACTTCTATCGAAGTTAAGTGGGCTTTTCCATTAATTTGTCCTCATTTTAACCGAAAAATCTAATTTTTTTGACATTTTTCAAAATTTTTGATCTATTTTGGCCAAGTAGTATTTTTCATTTATTCTCTTTTATGTTCTTTCCTTTTGTTATCGCATCGTATGTATATATTCCATTTCAAAAATAAAGTCAAAAGAAAAATAAAGGAATAAAATGGTTTTAACAAGTTTAGATGTCTTTGATATATTAGGCCCGTCATGAATCTTTCGACTCAACCTGAATTTACTTATCCAAGTTTACTCTAGCTAGTATCCTTAACGCGTTTAAGTCAAGTTTTGCTAGGCTTTTATATAGGGAACTTTAAAACGAGAAAGTCTTAACTCTTACGGGTTAAGAACAAGAACTTTTCGCAAGTACCTATAATTGATCCTAGAAACTCGTTAAGGGAACTTTAAAATGCGCATTCTAAACTTGAAAAAGTCTAAGAAGTTGCAAGATCCTATAGATGACTTGAAAACCCAAAACTTTGATTTAATTGGCTAAGCATCCACGAGTCTCATTCCTTGAGATTTTAAATTGTGGAGAATGAGAGATGATAGAGTCAATTATAAGTTTGGTATTCTTTCATGAATTTATGTGAGTTGATTATGAGCTTTTTCTCCCATCGCTTGTTAATAAATATATTCGCAATAAGTAAGGTCGTACAAATTGAAAAGTTACTTAGCTTCTAGCACAAGATCGTTTAAAAGTTGCTCGGTATTAATTAGAGTTCATAGCCAAGGCATAACTTATTGAAGCGGGATGCGAAGATTGGTGAGTCCGAAAATGCCCTAACAAGGCATGAGGGCTACATTTTGTTGCTAAATATCTCAAGTGATGTAAAGAATCATTTATCAAAAATCAATATGAAGGATCAAGACACACGACGAAAAGCAAATACTCCCCTAAAGATCATGAAGAAGTCTATCCGAAAAGACCCTAGCAAGGTATGAGGATAAAATATATCCAATTCCTAAAAGGAGGCGGATCGTTTTATATCAAAATCCAAAATAAAGATTGGAGAAAAATGAAGAAGTCGTGGTCCAAGTACGAAGAATCTCTCAAAAACTTCAAGTGAAGGAATTCCTATTATGAAGAGAAGACCATTATTTCAATAACGTCTCTCAAGATTCGAAGTATGAAGTCACTACCAAATATCGGTCCGAGAAAGGTCTCAAATCGTGAAGCGAGTTATGCCAAGATATGAACTTTGTGAGGTCCCGAGAAGCAGTTTTAAAAGATTTTGTCCTTTAGCTAACTATTGATTAAATCGTCCTACTTTATTTTCGGCCTAAATAAACTATCAAAATAAGTCAACAATGCATCCTCGTGATCATTCAAGACAATAATATAATATAATAGATACACCTAGGAATAAGGGAGTCTAAGTGAATACTTGGGCCACATGAGTTTGTGATAGCTTACTAACTTATAATAACAATGATCTTTTTTATAAGCTTGG
Source organism: Glebionis coronaria (assembly GCA_025667525.1). Taxonomy (NCBI): domain Eukaryota; kingdom Viridiplantae; phylum Streptophyta; class Magnoliopsida; order Asterales; family Asteraceae; genus Glebionis; species Glebionis coronaria. Next base: position 549,808,759 of record CM046880.1, read on the forward strand.
TGTGGGGAATGTGAAACCTGAGGGTGATAAACATTCATGACAACCAAAGCCCTAATGTAAGTCTTCGATCTCTTTACTTGTTCTTCCTTCTTTCATTTTGTAATTTTCTAATCTTTTTGGATTCCTTAGTGTTTAGTATTTAATAAAGGCCAAGGTGGGTTAATTATGATGAAAAATGTAAACCGTGCTTTGAAATTAATGCACTGCATGAGGGTATTGTAATGGTCAAGTGTAGGGGATTTAATAAGTGTGAAAACACTTATCCTCTTACCACTTATTTCTTATAATAACAAGACCAAAACGTGTATTTAATGTCGTAAAAGGCGGAATTATGCGTGGTTTGTGTTTTTATTGTGTTTTAGGACAAAAATATGAAAAAAGGAAGAAAACACGGACTTTCACGGGGTTTTATCGAAGAAAAAGACAAAAGACAAAGTCAAAAGATCAAAAGTGCAAGAAGAACGGAAGTCAAAGGCCTATTCTGAAGATTTATCGAAGAAAAAGTTTAAAGACGAAAGTTTAACGAAGTCGAAGAACCAAGTCTACTAAAAGAAGAAAACTATAAGACGAGTTCAAGTTACCATTCGACTAATCCCGAGACAAAGTCGAGAAAGACGAGTTATTTAAAAGATGAGAAGACAAGAAGAAAAGAGAGAAGAAAACAACACCTTTCCCTTCCCCTATATATAGTCTCCTAAACATGTCACTAGGGACTAGTCTTTAATTTTTAGTAGTCTTTATTTTTCTTTAAGTTTAGTAGGTAATTAGTGTGTGTTTTTATTTTTTTCTCTAGCTTTTCTTTCAAGCTTATCAAACTTTCATCTTAATCTTGTAATCTTGAATCTTAATCTTTAATATAATCAAGCTTTTTAATAAATTCTCATTCTACCTTTCTTAATCATAATCTATTATTTTGCTTTATTAATCATGTAGTTGGTTTCATCTTGTTGAATATGTGATTGATTTGCTTATTGAATTGTGCTTATTGGTTTGGTGTGTTTGAGTTTTTAGATTAATGTGCTTATTGCTTAATTTTTATGCTTTTCTTGTTTTTTAAATAAGTGTTTTAATAGTTTATTTTATAAAAAGTGAGTTTAAATATTTTGATCATTTAGTGTTTTTAAAAGTTTTTAAATTGTGTCTTATTAGCTTTTTCTATAAAATGATTTGGTTAAAGTTTTGGTAAGTGCTTATGGTGATTTTGCTTATTTTGAGTTAATCCGGATTGTTAAAACCCTAGTTTCCCAAACTGAGAGTAAACCCTTTTGTCCCGACTTGTGTATTGTTTACTTTATTCCGACTTAAATTTTATTTTCCCTCCAAAACCAAGACTCCATATTCCGAACTAGGTAAAGGATCTTGTTATCCCGGATTATGTGTTTAACTCATTTCCCGAATTAGTTATAGAACCAGATTCCGGATTGTGTAGAGAAGTCACAATCCGGATTACGTGTTAGATCAGCATTCCGAATTAACACCTGAACACAGATTTCGGATTACTATCCGGAATAGGCATTCCGGATTAGGTCACAAATTGGTATTCCGAACTAGGTGCAACAGGTATTGATTCTGAATTAAGTGCAGGACAGGATTCCGAATTGAGTCTAAGATCTTGATTCCGGATTAAGTCAAAATCACGGATTCCGAATTATGTACAAATTATACATTCCGAATTACATGTGGGCTTTCATTCCGAATTAGGTCAGGAATTACCTTTATTCTGGATTGTGTTAAGGACGGATTCCGGATTAGATCTAGGATTATTATTCCGAATTGTGTTTGGGATTAGGATTCCGAATTGAGTTCAAGATCTATATTCCGAACTACATGCAGGATTAGCATTCCGGATTAGGTGTGGTTTTCACTTATTCCGACTTAAGTTTTGGTTTAGTTTCCCGAATTATTTTCAAACCTTAATTTTTCCCGCCATTTTTACTTAGTTTAATTTTTAAACATTTTCACTTAGTTTACATTTTTATAAAGTTTAAAGTTTCAAATTTACTTTTAAAGTTTCATCTTTTAAGTCTTAATTTTTAGTTTAACTTTTAAAGCTTTCATTTTTACTCAACGACATTTACATTTTCAATTTTATTTTAAAATAGTTTATCACCTTTCATTTCTTTCATCAAGTTCTACTGTACAGCATTCATTTTGGACAAGCAATCAAGGTTAGACATCCTTCTTTTTATATTTAATAGCTTTAACGTTTATATTATTAATATACTTAGATAATCAAGCTCCCCCTTTTAGTGACCAACACCAATAATTCCACCCTAAACCGTGATCAATTTGATTAGATACCGAGAATGATTGAGTACACATATGCAAGTCCCATTAAATCAACGTCCTTCAAATGCTTAAGCCTGACCTTGGGTACCTGCCATTTTGGGACATGGAAGAAAAGTAACGGCTGAGCAATACGCTCAGTGCACGGATATATGACATAACATAATAAAGAACTGTAAAGCATGAATAGCAGTGGAAATGAATAAGTCCTGGGAAAACCTAGGCGTATAATAATTTTTAATGATTTTAGTTCTGAAAATATAGCTTATGTTTACTTGTGAAATCTGTATTAGTTTACTGTATCAAAATAGCCAATATAGGTCATGAGGTTAACAACGTGCATGAATACATAGAGGGGTGACCTCATCATGCATTAGAGGGGATGCCTCTAATTATACTGGTCTGGGTAGGAGGGATCAGCTCCTTGTGAAGGATGCAAGGCACACACCACATTCACCATGAAATCATGACTGAAACTTGTAACTAGGATGCACCCATACGCCCCACATAACAAATATAATGGCCAAATAACTGAAAGGGACGCCACGAGCTATCACTCCGCCGTGGTGAAGTCATAACACTAGTGCATCTAGTGTTATGGTTATGGTACCTCCATAACTAGGTGAAACTGGTCATGCATGTATATGGCTAAGGTAACTAATAACATAAGCATTTAATTCTGTAACTACTGGGAAAACAGTTGGCTGCATACGGGAAATCCTAGTAAAGGAAGAAGTTGTCGTTACTGAAGGACGGGAAATCCGTACCTTATGTCCAGTAGAAGCTAACAAAACGATGAATAACTATTCGGCCTTGACGGATAATACTACATAAGAAATATGGACGTGTATGAGTTGTCTGAATTACATGTGTTTCACTGGTTCTATGTGTTATTGGCTTGTTATACTTACTCTGTCATGTTTTACTGTTTACTGTGTTAACTGTAGTTATTCTGTTGTTCTGTTGTGTATTATTCATGTAATAGTGTATTATAATACTTGTATTGTAATACTAAGTAACTTTCTAAAAATAGCAGGTTTCCATAAATAGTAAGTTTCCAAAAATAGAAAGTTTCCAAAAATAGTAAGTTTCTATAATTAGAAATAAGCTCGATTATTAATAACAAGTAAAGTTTAATTAGTATAATACAAGTCATGGTCATAGCTTATTAATTAAATAACTTGGTTAATTTAATTAAACTATACGTTATATGGAATTTAATTAAAAGTACATGTTTTAATTAAATTAAGCTAGATAAAATACCTTAGGTTATACATGTAATATTAATTTTAATATTTAACCTAAATCATGAAATTAATTAAATTAAAACTCTAGTAATTAATTTAATTAAACATATTTTCTGATTTTAATATTTCCAAAACCTGAGTCTATGTTTTAAAAATTAACCCGAGCCCGTACCCCTTGTTTCTTAATAAGCCGAGCCAAACACCCCCTTTGACAGTGGCTAACCGGCCTAGCCGGTTGCCACTGTCCGTGACTTTTCCCCACTGTCGAGCCACGGCTAGCCGCCTCCCGGTTCACACTGGTTCACAGTCGATTCCCACTGGTTGTGACTAGTTCCCCCTGTTTTGTTTGTTAGGTTCCCACTGTTAGTACAAAAGCCCCACCGAGCCCTGGAGGGGTATCGGTTGACACTAACTAAGCTAATAACATCATAAACATACCTCGACCCTTGGTCGGGGTCCCTTGGTCTCGGGTCCGGACAAAACAAACCAAATCGAGCCCCTTTTGGGTCTCGGTGGTGTCGAATCAAACAAACCGAGAGTCTTATGACTCTCGGTTGAGTCTCGGCTACAACAACACTGAACCAAAACAACCCTAAACATCATGGTTTGATTATCTAACATGTTTTCTTGATTTGTTACTATGATTCTCACATGAATTAATTAAAGAAAAATAAAAGAAAAAGGGTTATATGACTTTACCAAATGCGTGGAATGAAAGAGTTAATGATCACGAACACGTAGAATCCAAAATCAATGATCAAAATCGTCTTGAACACCTTGTGGTGTTGTAGGTGTCCGGTGGCAAGAGAGAACCAAGGAGAAGGGTTTTTGCAATTTTTGTTAAAACCAAATTATGAAAAGTAAATCCCTGGTTGTTTAGTTTAACTTGGGTCATGGGCCAAAAGCCCATTTCTTCTCTTTTCTTCTTGTGTGGCCGCGGCCTAAGGGAGTCCAACAAGGAAACACATAACTTTTCCGAGTTAAATTATTTACGTGATCGTTCATATATAACTATCGTGATTTTATATGTCGTGTACATAACACATTTGTAATATATATACATAATTACATGTTATTAAATATCGTGACACGTGAATTATATTATAAATGGAAAGTTTTAATTTTATCGTATTTTCATGAGTTACTATTCATGTGTACTGTTCAAGGTATTTTAATGCGGGTTTCACAACTCTTCCCCTCTAAAGAATAATTCGTCCTCGAATTAGAGTCATGATAGTGTTGCGGATCTTACCATTCTTCCCCTCTAAAAGGACCGTTCGTCCTCTAATTAAAGATACAAGAAACTGTAAAGGACGTGAGATGACTGGAAAAGATATGGAGCATGACATGATTAAAGAGGACATGGAACGTGATGTGATTGAGAATAATATATCTCACTCATGGATAGAAAAGAGGATAGGGATCCAGATGGACTCCTCCGTTTCAAAGTGGCTTCCCGCTCGGAACGATCCTCTAACAGGTCTTGACGAAAACTAGTAAACCTTGATCTTCATGACTCTGTCTTGATGATACAAAGACTTTCTGGTTCACCAACGTGAGCTGGATCCTTATGAATTTGATCGAATGGCTAAGAAATAACGTGTAAAATAACAAAACGTTACGATGCGATATAATCCGGAATAAATGACTTAAGAAACGTCTTAATAATGATGTACGAGACATACGGAAGCGTAGTACGTGAACAATCGTGAACGTGATACGTGAGAAATTATAAACGTGATACGTGGAGATATGGTAAATGTAACATGGCAGACAATGGTGGACGTGACATGTGCAACATATCGTGAACGTGATGTGAGTAACGTGGAATGAACATGACATGTGAAACATATCGTGAACATGGAATAACTGAGGCGGTAATGCCAACCGGTAAAAGGTAAGATGTGGAATGTGACGTGGAGCGTCACCGTAAAGATGAAAAGTTTATTAACTCGAGTCTGGTCTCCCAAGCTTGCTGTAAAATTTCTAGAACAAAAGTGAAAAATTAAAATCGTAAGCTAGAATACGGCTTATCGCAATGCGAAAATAACACATAAAGTTTAACAATGACGTGAACGTAATGTTGAGTGAATGTGTACGCGAGTCTTCCTCTGAGCTGATATCTGAAAGAGTGTCCAGTGATCGTACGCTCTCTGGATGGGAAATGTCTGAAAATTTGCTAGCTGTGAAATCCTTACGGATGGAAGGATGTTGCAGACTTGGTCAAACGGTTGAAAACAAACTAGATAGCATTCATGTTTCATCTGCGTGTGGTGGTCCAAGAACAGAACCCATGGAGATCCTGTCCCTTAGTCCGTCTCTATCTTAGCCTGCCGGTATGACAGATACTTAGATATGAACTTAACTACATCTTGCTTCATAGAAACTGGATACCTGGAAGTTTGGAAAACTATGAGTCTCTGCAATTAGACTACTCTTAGCGTGGGATTTCTCAGAACACGTAACTTAGTGTAGGATTCTCTCCTTTACGCATAAGCTGAGTCATGGTAAGATTAACCGTGAGAATCAATGTGATTCAGCGTGTCACTGAAATCAACCAAAGTTCATACGGAAAAATTTCTGAGTGAAATTTCTTCTGTCATGGAATTTGCAACATAGTGGAAATGTGGTCTTCGTACCCTTCTATAGCTTAAAGCATATTCAGGTTGTCATGGATGAAAATACCAACGAACTTTGATTATGAATTCATGGAAACTCCATTTAAAAATCTACAATGCTGCTGAAGCATTCGTACCCTTCTATAGCTTAAAGCATATTCAGGTTGTCATGGATGAAAATACCAACGAACTTTGATTATGAATTCATGGAAACTCCATTTAAAAATCTACAATGCTACTGAAGCATTCGAGAGACTAGAACAAAATCATGAATTTAGCATGACCAAATTGTGTGCGAAGAGCAGCCATGGACATGTCCTACTCTTTCACTCGCCACAGTTGTTAGCACGATTGTAAATTGTTCTTGTATAAGTGCATTAGCACCTTGAAATCGATCGTATACATCAAAAATGAGTGGAGGGAGATAACGGTCATGTAGGGTGATTTATTTACATCGACAGTAGTCGACACAAAATCTCATGTTACTGTCCTTCTCCTTACTGAACAAGGTCGGTGCACAATAGGGTGATGCACCTGATGGATGAATGTTCAGGCATCACTGCAGCTGAACCTTCAACTCATTAGCTCAAGGAAGCCATGCTATGAAGAGTCTTGGACACTGGTTCTGCTCCCTAAACCTGCTTGATGTTATGTTCCACCTTGCAGATAGGAAGTAAACTTGGAGGTTTTTCTGGAAATACATCTAGAAATTTAGAAATATTCGACTGGTTCTGGGTAAGAGGAGTTTCGGAATTCATGTCATAACTGATAGCTAGAAAATCTCTGCAGCCGTGGAATGACGATCATATGTTTGTAACACATAATTGACTTGTACAGATTCTCCTGATGGAAAAATCATGTTGATTGTATTCAGGAGCCTGAACATCGTTGTACATAATCTGGTATGAATAGCGGCTTATTGCAGCGTGGGTTGATGTTCATAGTCCATAGCCAAATTCATATTTAACTCCCACCTGTCAGGGGGGCAGTGCGTTAGTAGATTGGATCCTACCGTCATACTGAATGACTAAGTTCGTATACATAGATGACACAAATCGTGTCCTTATGTTCATGGATATATATGAATTATGAAATCAAGAAATGAAAGTGCCATGCTAATACATGGAGTAAAACGTAGTAAATTTTACAGAACGTGCTTCGCCTGCCTCCTGTAGAACGAACACTGCGTGTTCAAACGTGAACAATACTGCGGTGATGATGCTGAAATTCTTATGGCCTGATTTATTCATGACACATCAGAATGGTTATACTCCTTGGAGGGCATCCTGAATTACTCAGGGCGGTTTCAGATGATAAACGTAAGTCATGTGTCTTGACTCGTGTCTTGAGGACATACGCGTATGACATGTGTCTTGACTGGTGTCTTGACATGTGTCTTCAGAAAATACACGTAAGACATGTGTCTTGATAGATGTCTTGATATGAGTCTCGAGATGTGAAACAATAAAATTTAAAATCTTAGGTCATCATGCCAGAATTTGGAGGATTGGTTGGACTGCTAACCCTTTGTATTTCTGATCATGTCCGTAACCGGAGTTTCTATCGTTATTGTTAGAGTATTTGTTGTCACAGTAGTTGTCACTACCTCTTTGACTGTCAGTTAAACGACGGTCATTATCATGACTGTGATATATGTAACTTTTCAGCTGAGTGGCCGGCTGGTACCGGTTCACACTCATATGCTGGAAAAGACCACTAAATAATCATGTGACATACAATCTGAAAAGGTAAAACATGAAATGAAATGGTACGTCTAGAGGTTGACTATGATTCTAGTCGGTTTGCTCTGATCTATTGCCTTCGTCTTTGTTTCGTAAAATCTCTAGGCTGAGAGCAGTATTATCTTTTAAACAACATTGGTGAGAAGAAAAATGTCTGAGAAAATTGAAAATGGATTAGTATCATACATGGAGTGCAGTAAATGGAATACGTCTGGATTATGGTTCGTGAAGTAAACCTGGAACATGGTACATGGAGCACACATGGGATTCACATGAGATGGTCGATACAGTGTCAATCATCTGACATGATCAGGGAACACGAAATAGCCTAGCTAATTTAGCGTAGACATTATTCAAGTCGCATAAGAGGTACAAACGCGATTAGGTGGAATTTAATGATTGCTAGCATGAAAATATGATCAATAAAAACCAACCATGACTATCATGAAAGCATGACTAAATAGAATTTATCAATGTCCAACATGAAGCAAAATCAACATGAAAGGAACACGGAACAAAATTACTTCAATGAGTATAAAACATTATAAGCATGAAAACAAAGTTCACCATGATAGTATGACAACATAATTGACATAAATCATAATAATAAATGAGGGAACTTGAAAAGTTATGACTGAAATGAAATAAATTTTGAAAGTTAATAATGTGGAGGACTATGATTTGTTTCACTATGCAACATAAATGATAAGTCTGAAATAATATGAGGTGAGCATAAAATGCATGGACAATGTATAAAGCAATAAAACAGTTTATAATGTATGAAACAGTTTAAAATACATGATGCGGTTTATAAAACCTTTATATGAGCGAGGGTGAACGCCTATGGTCAGTTCACCAAAACAAAAGACATAGAGGGTGTCATGTAGCAGTTTGAAATATCCGGATCAATACTTACAACCCGACTTTTATTTATCATGTTTGTTTTTATAAATAAATAAAAATATATATATTGAATTCTCGGTTAACGGGCAAATTTATGGCTTTAATGTATCGAATACACGCCAATTATTATTTAACGACAAGATGTACATCCGTCATTGGCCGTAAATATCCTCGATATGACATAGAAATATTTTTCTTGACATTATTTTAATTGTTCGTTTTACGGACATTCTTTGTAAATTTACAATAAACTTTTAAGTCTCATTCGTTTATATGATGCGTTAATGTTTATTAAATAATAAGCCTTCATTTATATATCGAAATAAGAATGTTCTCGGAATGCTGATGTTTATATTTTATATCGAGCGTTTATTTTTCGGGTTTTACATGTAATTTTTATATCGCGTAACTTTTAAAATATCGGGTTTTCATAATACCCGCTTTTAAATATTTATCTAAATATAAGATATAGTTTTACCTATTAGATATAAAATGACTCCATTACACACGTATTCCACTTTCAAAATGAAACACGTCATTCCAACATGCTACGTGTTTGGCGTTAATCGATTTAAAGTTTGCATTTGAAAGTTTCATATATCACTTTCATGATATAAGATGAACTTAGAATATTAAGGCCATCAATAAAGGCTAGAGAAGCTAAAATAAAAATATGCGTGATCATGGCTAGAAATAGTTAAATGACTTCAATTGAATTTCGGATGTAAAGGATTTCGCATAAAAAGGGTTGATTTAAAGAAGCGGGATTGAATGCGTGTTTTGGTTCAAGTCTCGAATACATTTAAAATTACTATTCGTTTTCGTTTTGTTACTTATACTCGGACACCATGATTCCGAGTCACTCGAATTTCGCGCGGAGCTAAGGTATCAATTGATATCAATTATGTATTATGAATTATAGTTACTTAAACTAGACGAATTAAACACTCGGCACTAGAACGAGAATCATTGCTTGATATTTTGAAAATGAACAATGTAAAATTAAGTTCACGTCATTATCATCATATGAAATGCAAATTCATATTTACATATTGGTCCTTGATTTACAAAGATATGTACAAATTAATATTAAAGGTTATTAAATTAAACACTTCTAACCCTTGTTTAATATGAAACCTTTATAATAATCGCCTATTCTCTTACGTTATCATTTATATCTCTAAGACGCACCGCTTTATAATTAGGTCGTCGTTAGAAGATCGCGGTTTCTCGGCCTATCTTATTTTGTCGTTTTACTTCTATCAGTATTATCTCGATTGCCATCATCGTCTGATATCGCTTTCGCTAAGGTGAGTTCATATATCGCTTTATATATTTTTTAAAAACCCGCGAGGGAGATACATGCTACTTTTTACGAATGGACGCAAGTGCTTGAACTGTATGCTTATTTTATCCCTTTTAGTCATGAACCGTTAATTACTTGGACCGACTGTACTGGTCGAGTAAACGTGAATGCTGTGAATAGATCTATTGGGATTGACCTCTCCGTCCGGGTTTAACGGAAAACCGACTGGACGCACTGTATTTGAAACTTGAACGGAATAACGGATGTTAATGTTCGGTTTCATGAGCTAAATGCGATAACTGATGCTATCTGACTTTTGTAATCTGAATATTGAAATCTTGTGGTCCACTGCTTTTACTTTCAAACCTATGAATTCACTCAACCGTTGTGTTGATGTTTTAGCATGTATTTCTCAGGTACTCAGGTTTAATAGCAGCTGGATCATGGAGTCGCACTGGATATTTTAAAGGCAATAAAATAATGATTACCATTCGATAAACTGTTTGAAACTCTTTATTATTACAATATTGTTGGGACCTGTTTCTACTTGTAAACTCTGATTTTAAATTATCAAATGAATTAAACTGTTCAAACGCCTCTTTTGAGTCATTCTCTGTAACTTGTGTGTTGTGCTATGAAGTAATACTCCCAATGACCCTTCTGTTGCTATTCGAAATTTAGGAGTGTTACATGTCACACCCCCAAATTCACCGCAGCGAAAGACTGGCTTTGGGAGGCTATGACTTCATGAGTAATCGAGAGCTTGATCCGAGAACGACCTCTACATGCCAAAACCACATAGCAAGCTCCATATAGTCCAATCAGTTAAGTACCTAAAAATACATGCTTAAAATATCAACATAAAGTTGGTGAGTTCATACCCCACCTTTTTTGCTTTAAATTGATTTATAAATGTTTTATAATCATTTTGGGGAGGTACATCTCTTGGTAATATCTATTTTCTTAGACATATTATCTATATTTAATGGGGAGTTTTGCCGGTGACACATAAGTAGGATGATTTATGAAGTCTTTATTGAAATGGATTGGGACGCCTTTGCATTTGAATAAAGAAATCATAAATCACCGAATCATGAGTTTATAATGACATATTTGCATAGATTAGGACGCTTCTGTTTGCAAATATGAGATTATAAACGAGTGGGCTTAAGAATATCCGACGTGACCTTGTATATTTATGGTATTGATTTAGTACTCCAGTTTTGGGAGGGTACTTCTTCTGACTCATGATTCGTCCGTTCGAATTAATAATTCTTTTACCTTGTTATCTTTATCATTATGACGTTTGGCGACTGCTTCTTTAAGCTTCATTTAACTCACGAATTATTGCGGGGATTTCTCAAAAAAAACACTGAGCAACGTGAACCTAACGGGCTGGTGGTGGTGAAACCTCTTAGACTTTTAAGAACTGACGATTTTTCTAGACTTCTTGTTTTTAATTGTGTCCTTTTATCGTTCTATGTACAATGACCGATTTGTCAGATTGACGTGTAGAATCACACATATATATTCCACTTCCATCTATTGTTTATCTAAGTAACTATTAGTGGATAACACGATTTTAAAAGTTCAAACAGAATTATCTGTGAGCAGATCTAAGTATATTCGATATAACGCTGGGGTAGAACCTCAAAAAAAATTTCACTACACTTTTAATTAAGTAACAATGATTGAGTTCGAGGACGAACTCCAAATAACACAGATTGTATGTCACAACCGTGAATTTTCTAGGCTTTAAAAAATAATAAATTATATTATTTATTAATCAAAATTCATTTTTGAGGGATATCAAAGTTATTTGATTCGAAAACGGGAGTTTATTTTGGAACTATAAAAGACAACACAAATCTAGGAACTAACGCGATAAAAGTTAAATTTTATATTTAATTCTCACAAGATTTTAATAAGAGATTTATTAAGTTAGTTTTTAGTTATCCGAAAATGTTAGCTATTTAAACCATACGTTATGCTTAACGATTAGCTTAATGATACATATATCTTATAATCTATGTACCAAAAACAAATCCATAAATCTCTATTTTACTTAATCACAACTGGCCATGCCTTCTCATGAACAACCTTCCATCTATTAATGCACCTCAAATCATCTCTTATCTACTTACCAAATACCCCATGTATAATACCTTAAACAATTTGTGTAATTAGCAAAGTCAACTAACATAAAAATCCACCCCTGCTCCCACGTTTTTTTTCTGCTAGAACCCCTTCCCCATGTGTACTCTATGTCTCCTTTCCATCACAAGTTCTAACTAATGTCATTAATTCTTAACCAAACCATGCTAACTACAAGTTACAAGCCCATGTTCCCCTATAAATACTAGCACAAATACCATCATTATCTCACACATTTAACACACAAATATCATATTTGTTTCTTCTCCTCCTGGTTCGTGCCTCTGCAAGCATCGAGAGGAAGCCTAGATTGTTCGAGTAGAGTTTCTTGCCAAGGTTAGGGTTTTCGTGTATAGATCTCATCGGTTTCGGGTTTTGTTTCGCCATCCACGCATCCCAACAGTGAGCTACAGTCCTCCTTTTCTTATCATTCTTTGTTTTCTTTCGTCTATATGTCTTACATATCCTCACCCTTGTTGTGCTTGCAAAAGTTCTTGGCAAAACTAAGTTTAAACATATAAATGAACACCCTACTGATGAACGAGTGACCCATAGAGATACTCCGGGTTATATGATGTCTTGGCCTAAGACCCAAACACCACAACGCAAGTTACGCCTCAAATAACGACACTACTAAAAATTAGAATAAACAGAAGTGGTTAAGCAATATTGATAAGGAACACAAACCTTTATGTAGCTAAACATACCTTCTGATATTGTGCTCACCCCCCCCCCCCCCCCCCCCCCCACCTAGATAAACCCATGTTTAGAAGTCGAATATGCCATATTAGAACCTACTACCTCTTAACTTAATCCTCGACTAGTAACCACGCCAAAAATCAAGCCTTAATACCTTGTTTTGTTTTTATTTTTAGGAGGTGTGTATATTAGTTCTTTTACATTTTGATATAATACACCCACCCCCGGGAAACGTGTATTTTAAATATGCCTTGGCCGAAACCGAAAGCACTACAAATTAAATAGCACCTTAATTATTTAACTAACAAAAAATGAAGGCAAATGGAGTTCGTTTGACATGGTGAATAAGATATACAAATTCATGATTTTATGTGAAAATGTTGTTGAACTGTCTGACTTTACGACATATTATGATCCATTCCAACCATAGGTATAGAGGGGGATTGTGATTCATATTGTAGAGGAACCGCTAAGCTACAAGTAGCAACTCGAATCACCTAAGTCGGACTTAAAACCAGTAAGTTACACCCTTTTGAAAATCTATTGAAAATAACAAAAAGCTGTCAATAGTTAAACATAAGCCGTATGGTCATCTATGGACCCGTTTTTGAGACATTTAAGATTAGAGTCGGGTTCCGAGTAAAACCCTGAACTTGTAGATCACCTATCTAGCTTTCCGTAGCCACCAAGAACACTAAAAAGGGACATCGTATGAAGAAGTAATGACCTGTTACAGATATGCCAAAAACTTTACAAAAACACTAAGCTGATAGAAATTGTAACTTCTGACCCGTTGACTTTGGGTCCATTTTCACCCTATTTAAACTTGTTTTCATACAAAACTTAAAACACGAAAGTTGTAGAAAAGGTGGAAGACTATAAGCTTGCAAATTTTCGAGTTCTAACTCCTAATAATGAAGTGGCTACACCCTCTCAAATATTCGAGATAAACATGACATATTATTGTAAATAATGATTAGTAAAAACGTCTCGACTAACCTACTTTGACATTGTTTTCAAGACACTTAGGATCAAACCATTGAGAACACAAAACCAACTTTTAAAGACCTCATTGCCTAGTTTTATAGAAAGTCTGACCTTGCGTCTTTCGGGTTTATAACAAGGAAGTTTTGACCCATGAAAGTTGACTACTTTCAACGAAAATGAGATTTAAAAAAAGGGTTATTTATACATTTTAAGCTAAATGCAGGCACATATTGGTGATAAAACATCAAATAATTCATTCGCATTGCATATTTAGCCTAAGTGCGAGTTACTTTACTTAGGTTGCGGTTACGACGTTCTTGCATCGTTTTGCGTGCCTCATCTTATGTGCTTCTCCATTTGCTAACGCTTACTTGGAGGTGAGTTCATACCCCACCTTTCTTGCTTTAAATTGATTTATAAATGTTTTATAATCATTTTGGAGAGGTACATGCTTGGTCAAAAATGTTTATAAACTAGCTCAGTTGAGTCGTTTATTACGTATCTACTACTAACTTATGAAAATTTCACATGTTTGTGGTGAACACCAGTACTTGTTTAATTGTTATGTGCTCACTTGTGAACTCCATTAATTGCTTATGTGAATAATCGTTCTCTACTTTATCTTAGCTTGGTTTTAATTTATATGTGGACTCATGCATCAATGAATGCTAACACTTAAGTACTTATAGTATGTTATGGAAGTTACATTTACTATGGTATTATCATGACTTATCAGTTACGGTGAGTAACTTTGTATGCAATAAACTTACAGATTGAGACTTTAGAGATACACTGGATACCAACAGTGGAGGGTCACTCTGAATATCATCTATGAAGGGATACTCTGGATATCAGTTATGGAGGGTCACTCTGATCATCAAAAATTGGAGGGTTACTCCACTCTTAATATCAAAATGAAGGGTTACTACAAACATCAATAATTAAGGGTTTCTGTAAAAGTTCAATCTGTACTGGTTTACACTTATACAGTAATATTGTTTTAGCAAGCGATTGTGTATATGATTTATCTATCATCTATGTGTGGAAACATTGTGCGGGATTTCAATTTTATCAAGAATTTTTATTTTTATCAAGAACATCTAATTATCATGGAATTATATCATTATCGTGAACACCTGTTTTTATCAGTAAACTATATTCATTGTCAGTGAACTTTGTTTTATCAAAAAACTTTATTTATATCAACGAACTCTGTTTTATCATAAAACTTTATTTATTTCAGTGAACTCTGTTTTTATGAGTAAACTATATTTATCATTATCAGTGAACTTTGTTTTATCAGAAAACTCTATTATTTCTAGTTAACTCTATTTTTATCAGTAAATTATATTTATTATCAGTAAACTCTGTTTTATAAGTAAACCCTGTTTTTATCAATAAACTGTCTTTATTAATAAATTTTGAAATCATCAAGGAAAGTCTATTTAACAGAAGTTGTGATTTTTAAACTCTTACATTTTACTGCAAGGTGTAGTGGTCGGTATAAACTCAAATTTTTCATAAACATTTTAAAACAAACGTATGAACTCACCAACTTTATGTTGATATTTTAAGCATGTATTTTCAGGTACTTAACTGATTGGACTATTTGGAGCCTGCTATGTGGTTTTGGCATGTAGAGGTCGTTCTCGGATCAAGCTCTCGATTATTCATGAAGTCATAACCTCCCAAAGCCAGTCTTTCGCTGCGGTGAATTTGGGGGTGTTACAGATTGGTATCAGAGCCACGTTATAGAGAACTAGGTTGCATTAGTATTTCTAGACTATAGCCGGCTCTCAATTTATTTAGTAGTAACACTCATCACATCATACTTTTTCCGCTGCTATATGAAGAATTGTAATGCATGTTTGCTATTCTTTTATTGACTGTCATGTTATTACTTATTTACATGAGTTCGATTGTTTGATTATCGCACTCAAACATATAATATATTTTTGTATATGAACGCTAGAACATTTGATGGGCATTGTGAGTTACACAATGGTCCCGCAGATCTTTTTATAATCAAACCTAGAGACATTATGTGAATTTCCCTCGAGTATGGGAAGCTATGTGTGATTGGTTAATTTCTTATATAGAATCGAGTAATATATAAGTATCCTACTTGTAACCGTGAGTTTACTTGCTTGATGTACGTCTACGATTGCTTTATCACCTACCGACACTTAAGTTTCCTTAATCATGTACTTTCAAAACGTCTACTTAAGGAAGACGACTTATTAGCAACACATACTCATTGCTTTTGGTAATTTCATGTGATATCATTTGGATAGTTTTCATGTCTAAATGGTGCCGGTGGGGCTCAAATCAGGGTACTTACGATTCTATATTTAGATGGTATGGGACGTGTGAATATGAAACTTGAGTCTCCTGACCAGAAGTTAATTATGGTTTCATATTTATATGATATGGTACGTCTAAATATGAAATCATAAGCCACCGGACCAGAAGCTTATTTATGGTTTCGTATTGAGATGGTATGGGACGTCTGAATGCGAAGGTCATAAATAAACGGGCTGTAAACTCTCTTGGTAATATCTATTTTCTTAGATATATTATCTATATTTAATGGGAAGTTTTTCCGGTGACACATAAGTAGGATGATTTATGAAGTCTTTATTGAAATGGATTGGGACGCCTTTGCATTTGAATAAAGAAATCATAAATCACCGAATCATGAGTTTATAATGACATATTTGCATAGATTAGGACGCTTCTGTGTGAAAATATGAGATTATAAACGAGTGGGCTTAAGAATATCCGACGTGACCCTGTATATTTATGGTATTGATTTAGTACTCCAGTTTTGGGAGGGTACTTCTTCTGACTCATGATTCGTCCGTACGAATTAATAATTTTTTTACCTTGTTATATTTATCATTATGACGTTTGGCGACTGCTTCTTTAAGCTTCATTTAACTCACGAATTATTGCGGGGATTTCTCAAAAAAAAACACTGAGCAACGTGAACCTAACGGGCTGGTGGTGGTGAAACCTCTTAGACTTTTAAGAACTGATGATTTTTCTAGACTTTTTGTCTTGAATTGTGTCCTTTTATCGTTCTATGTACAATGACCGATTTGTTAGATTGACGTTTAGAATCGCACATATATATTCCACTTCCATCTATTGTTTACCTAAGTAACTATTAGTGGATAACACGATTTTAAAAGTTCAGACCGAATTATCTGTGAGCAGATCTAAGTATATTCGATATAACACTGGGGCAGAACCTCAAAAAAAATTTATCTACACTTTTAATTAAGTAACAATGTTTGAGTTCGAGGACGAACTCCAAATAACACGGATTGTATGTCACAACCGTGAATTTTCTAGGCTTTAAATAATAATAAATTATATTATTTATTAATCAAAATTCATTTTTGAGGGATATCAAAGTTATTTGATTCGAAAACAGGAGTTTATTTTGGAGCTATAAAAGACAACACAAATCTAGGAACTAACGCGATAAAAGTTAAATTTTATATTTAATTCTCACAAGATTTTAATAAGAGATTTATTAAGTTAGTTTTTAGTTATCCGAAAACGTTAGCTATTTAAACCATACGTTATGCTTAACGATTAGCTTAATGATACATATATCTTATAATCTATGTACCAAAAACAAATCCATAAATCTCTATTTAAAATCTTGTGAGAATTAAATATAAAATTTAACTTTTATCGCGTTAGTTCCTAGATTTGTGTTGTGTTTTATAGTTCCAAAATAAACTCCCGTTTTCGAATCAAATAACTTTGATATCCCTCAAAAATGAATTTTGATTAATAAATAATATAATTTATTATTATTTAAAGCCTAGAAAATTCACGGTTGTGACAGAGGGGGACGCCAATGGGTCGGTCCTAAAGTTAAAAGTTTCGATAAAAGCACATGTGACTAAATAGGGTCAGTCCTGTATCAACCATTACTTAGTCATAATCCCAGCGACAATGAAATGAATGCATGGAATGAATGCATGAAATGAATACATGAAATGAAAATGAAATGAATGCATGAAAACCAACTGTCTAACCCTAATAGCAACGTATGAATAAGTATGGACTACTGTGGTTCAGTCCATACTGGTCAAAATTTACAAGAAAATACCATGCATAAAACAATGACATGTAACTAATTATGGATGACGGTTGTTCAATCCATATTAATAAAACAATTTCCAGGAAAACATCATGGTTAAAACAACGAGATTCTGAAAGTATCGATAAGTGGAAAATTAGACGTCGGCTTGGTGCTGAGAATATCAATACGTGGAGTATCAGACGTCATCTTGGGAAGAGCCTGGTGACTACCCATTAGTCACAGGTCAAGTTTTAGAGCCTACATGTCGAAACCTTGGGCTCTGATACCATAATTGTAACACCTCATTTTGATAAATGAAATATCACAGGATAATTATAGCGTGTCATCAAAGCATGCAAGGTAATATGTCATAAAAATACATGACCAAAGGGAAAACCGGAATCAAACATTGGTTCCCCAAACATAAGCCCAAAACATAATGAAAGTAAATGAAATAAATAAGGACTATACAAACATAAATAAATGATGGCAAAAAGGAGAAGGAGTCTATGGTAGCTTCCATCCTTTGCACGTCCTTCAAATGCTCAAGCCTGACCTTGGGTACCTACCGTTTTGGGACATGGAAGAAAAGTAACGGCTGAGCAATACGCTCAGTGCACGGATATATGACATAACATAATAAAGAACTATAAAGCATGAATAGCAGCAGAAATGAATAAGTCCTGGGAAAACCTAGGCGTATAACATGTTTTACGGATTTTAGATCTGAAAATATTGCTTATGTTTACATGTGAAATCTGTATTAGTTTATTGTACCAAAATAGTCAATATAGGTCATGAGGTTAACAACGTGCATGAATACATAGAGGGGTGACCTCATCATGCATTAGAAGGGATGCGTCTAATTATACTGGTCTAGGTAAGAGGGATCAACTCCTTATGAAGGATGCAAGGCACACACCACATTCACCATGAAATCCAGACTGAAACTTGTAACTAGGATGCACCCATACGCCCCACATGATAACATAATAAAGATAATGGCCAAATAACTGAAAGGGACGCCACGAGCTATCACTCCGCCGTGGTGAAGTCATAACACTAGTGCCTCTAGTGTTATGGTTATGGTACCTCCATAACTAGGTGAAACTGGTCATGCATGTATATGACTATGGTAACTAATAACATAAACATTTAATTCTGTAACTACTGGGAAAACAGTTGGCTGCATACGAGAAATCCTAATAAAGGAAGAAGTTGTCCTTACTGAAGGACGGAAAATCCGTACCTTATGTCTAGTAGAAGCTAACGAAAGCGATGAAGAACTACTCCGCCTTGACGGATAATACTACATAATAAATATGGACGTGTATGAGTTGTCTGAATTACATGTGTTTCACTAGTTCTGTGTGTTATTAGCTTGTTATACTTACTCTGTCATGTTTTACTGTTTACTGTGTTAATTGTAGTTATTCTGTCGTTCTGTTGTGTCTTATTCATGTAATAGTGTCTTATAATACTTGTATTGTAATACTGAGTAACTTTCTAAAAATAGCAGGTTTCCATAAATAGTAAGTTTCTAAAAATAGAAAGTTTCAAAAAATAGTAAGTTTCCATAATTAGAAATAAGTTGAATTATTAATAATAAGTAAAGTTTAGTTAATATAATACAAGTCATGGTCATAGTTTATTAATTAAATAACTTGGTTAATTTAATTGAACTATATGTTATATGGAATTTAATTAAAAATACATGTTTTAATTAAATTAAGCTAGATAAAATACCTTAGGTTATACATGTAATATTAATTTTAATATTTAACCTAAATCATGAAACTAATTAAATTAAAAGTCTAGTAATTAATTTAATTAAACATATTTCTGATTTTAATATTTCCCGAAACCCGAGTCCATGTTTTAAAAATTAACCCGAACCCGTACCCCTTGTTTCTTAATAAGCCGAGCCAAACACCCCATTTGACAGTGGCTAACCGGCCTAGCCGGTTGCCACTGTCCGTGACTTTTTCCCACTGCCGAGCCACGGCTAGCCGCCACCCGGTTCACACCGGTTCATAGTCGGTTCCTACCGGTTGTGACCGGTTCCCCCTGTTTTGTTTGTTAGGTTCCCACTGTTAGTACAAAAGCCCCACCGGGCCCTGGAGGGGTCTCGGTTGACACTAACTAAGCTAACAACATCATAAACATACCCCGACCCTTGGTCGGGGTCCCTTGGTCTCGGGTTCGAACAAAACAAACCAAACTGAGCCCCGTGTGGGTCTCGGTGGTGTCGAATCAAACAAGCCGAGAGTCTTATGACTCTCAGTTTAGTCTCGGCTACAACAACACCGAACCAAAACAACCCTAAACATCATGGTTTGATTATCTAACATGTTTTCTTGATTTGTTATTATGATTCTCACATGAATTAATTAAAGAAAAATAAAAGAAAAAGGGTTTTATGACTTTACCAAATGCGTGGAATGAAAGAATTAATGATCACGAACACGTAGACTCCAAAATCAATGATCAAAATCGTCTTGAACACCTTGTGGTGTTGTAGGTGGTCGGCGGCAAGAGAGAACCAAGGAGAAGGGTTTTTGCAATTTTTGTTAAAACCTAAATTATGAAAAGTAAATCCCTGGTTGTTTAGTTTAACTTGGGTCATGGGCCAAAAGCCCATTTCTTCTCTTTTCTTCTTGTGTAGCCGCGGCCTAAGGGAGTCCAACAAGGAAACACGTAACTTTTCTGAGTTAAATTATTTACGTGATCGTTCATGTATAATTATCGTGATTTTATATGTCGTGTACATAACACATTTATAATATATGCATAATTACATGTTATTAATTATCGTGACACGTGAATTATATTATAAATGAAAGTTTTAATTTTATGGTATTTTCATGAGATATTGTTCATGTGTACTGTTCATGGTATTTTAATGCGGGTTTTACAATCCGACTCACGGCGAGTTCGAAGACCCATAAACTTCACCATGAATACATTCTTTCATCAAACACATTACATATAGTAAACCAAAATCATAATCTAGTTTGATATGGCTTGTCCACTTTCACACACGGTCAACGAAATCAAAACTTCTGTTGAAAACTAATTCACGACGATATTGTTCGTCAAAAAGCAATTATTGAGTTAGTCGTGCAATTTGAAAATGAATCAACCATTAAAGATTATCCGAGGAAAACATACGAGAAACGCAAAGACATTCCACAAGAAAACCGTGTTTAGATCGACGCTTTTTTGAAAGAAGAACCTAACAAACATACGAGACACATAATGGTTTGTTTAGACAGACGGAAAGTTAATAAACAAATTGTTGGTCCCTTTTAACACAATATTACTTATCAACCTTAACTAATATCTTGCTTATAGGATTCAAGTGAGTTATTTTAACAAATCAATAACAAACTTAAACGATTAAAACAACAATACCAAATAATTTTCAACGTATAGACATTTTATTCTAAACTTAATAAAAAATCTATAACCCACTTTGCTTGCGGAATAGCAAAGTGGTTGAATGACAATGTTGGGTGATCTCCTCTACTTAAACTACAAACCTAGATTATGAGTTTAAGTCAACCAATACGTTCATAAGCTTTTCGCCTTATGGTTTGGTTGATGATAGGGGAGAATGGCTCTTGGAAGATTTCTATTTTTCGAGTACAAGAGTTTGCCAATTCTCTCCTAGTGCATCCCTTTTATAGGCAATGCATATTAGGGTTTTCATATCACAAGTAACCATGCAAATATTTATCAAGTGGGTGGTTGAATGCCCATGCTGGATAAACAGTACAAAGTACAATTAAACTAATTTAGGAAAAAGAAAAAGTTTTACTTATAGTTAACTTTACAAGCAACCTTTCCAAATGAGATTTGCTTTGACTTAAAGCAAATCTTTTCCCGCCTAACGTAAACCTTCAAGATGACTGAAGTGTCTTCAGTATCCTAGAGTAGATTGAAATCATTCAGTTTAGTACTGCCAGACCAAACTAAACTGAAAGCTCTTCTTCATGACTTATTTTTCAGCAACTAGACCGCATAGTCACTGAAGCAAAGACTTATTGGCTTCTAAGTTCTCTAGAAGAGGAAGGCTGAACTTTCTTCAGCAAAATATTCTTCAGTAGGAATCTTTGTTCCTCTGGTCATGCTTCAGCATAGCCATCATTCTGCTGAACATGAAAAACTTAGGGTATTTTATGTTCAAATTCTAGAGTTGCTTCAGTGTCAGTAAATACTGACCCAACACAAATGAGTACCAAATTTTCTTGGCTACATAAAAAATACAATTAGGATGGTTATTGTGTAACTTTAATAATTGTACTCTTATACTTTTTAATTCTGTATTATAATTTTAAATTTCATATTGTAGTTTTGAATTTTTATTTCAAGGACTAGTTTCCCCCTATAAATACCCTTAACCATTCTTTCATTTTCCCATACATCGATTATCTACCAATCTAATAGCTAAAAGAGTCTCAAGAAAATACTTATCCAAATGAAACAAACGAAAAGCTACTTGAACAATCCCTCGACACCCGAGAAACTACCTGAATTAATCCCCCGACGAATTTATACAATAAACAACTACGACTCAAAAACCCACATGGGTGGTTCGTCAACTCAACCGATTTCTTCATTTCCCACGGATGAGAAAGCTGTTGATGAACATGAGATATGTGATGGATATGAGATACATCTTACTGAGGAACATGAGCTTCAACTGCTTCTTGATGAAGAAGCACTAAGAGAAACATTGGAAGAAGAAGAAAAGGGCTAAAAAGTGGGAGGTGTGACTTAGGCAAGATGAAGCTCTTGATGATGTATTAAGGTAAAAATTTGGGGTGAGATCTGATTCGGATCCAAGATCAGATTAACTATTATGTGATTTTTTCATAGTATTTGTTGTATTTCTATTTCCTTTTGTAACATATTGTATTTGTATTTTCTATCGTAAAGTATTGTATTTGTATTTTGTTTTGTATTTTTAATATCATGTTTGCCGTTTTTATTAATTTTGTAAGTTTACGTTTACGTTGATATTTATGTTTTTTGTTAATGAATAAAAGTATTTAAAAAATAGGTACGTACGGTCAGTGCTCACCTTACCGTTACGATTGAAAGGGGGATGTGAGTGAGTGGAAGTGAGTGAAGAGACACAGTTGAGATTATGTTGAGATGTCGGTGAGTGGGTATCAAACCATTCCTTCCAGCTTTAAATAAAGCTTCAAGCTCCTCATTTAGGCCCCACTCACACTTACACTTATATTTAACTAGCTTCAAGGACCGCCTGATGGACGACTAGTTTTAAAGTTATATAAAATAATAAATTATGGAAATGATATAATTAAGAAAAAGTGATAGCAACTTTTTTTAGTACATATAGATTTGTACCTAAAAAGTTAATCCATAAGCACTTAAATACACACATCAAAATTGTTGTCTTATGAAATTATTTGTGTTTGGGCAATGAACATATGTTAGATAGTACCATCAGATCAAGTTTTTAAAATGTTTAACAATACTTTTTAAAAAGATTACATCTTGCAAACTTAAATTAAAGTGGAACATTTTTAGTGATGTCCATTCACATTTTGTAATTTAAAACTGCAAATCAGACTTAAAGGTCAAACATATCACGTGATCAACAAAATGGCCTTTCTTAGCTCATTACCAAATGTAGTATGTTTTTTATTCGTTATGTACACGATTAGGCTCTAGTTTACTTCAACATAGTTGCTAACGATAGATTACGACCATCCTCTAATTACAACTAATCATTTATTTGTCGATTCAAAGAAATTAGTTGAAAATTGACTACTAACCCCTGCGTTGGCTTCTGGTGGCTTCTAAGTGTTGTCACATTATCTCCATATCTGCAAGAACACAATGGCACACCTATTATTGTACCAATCTTATATGAAAAAGAACTTCAATTCGAACCATTAAAACAATATCCATTCATGATGTGTTTTTTACAGTTCTAAATGCTCAAGAAAGTATAAGAATAACTGATATTTCAAAGACAATTTGTTTAAATGGTAAGCATCAAAAGAAATTCTAATTCATAGTTTAATCAACAAAACTACTTGTCTTGTATTTCTTTGTCAGGATTTTCTTTATCAACAAACAATAGACCTTTTGTTCAAAAGATACCCATTTAAGAAAATTAACATTCATATGGTATCTATGAGAAACCAAAGAAAATATTTATTTAAAAAAACATAGTACCCGTATGTAATATAAGGATCAACCGATCAAGTATATAGTAAGGAATTTGAATATTCATAAAGCCTAATAGTAAGGAAATATTCATTTACATAAATTGGGATGAATCCAATCCATTATACAGTCCATATTATAGTCCTTATACGGTAATAATCACAAAAAATCTACTTATTTATACACATTTGACAATGGTGTAATCATAATAAACTATACTTACCCGTTCATAAGTAAATGGGCAAAAATTGAAACTTCAAAAAAAAGCAAAGACAAAGATATACTTCATTATAATCAGCAAGTGTTCCAACAATGACAACATCTATAACATCCTTGTTTCCCGTCGTGGAACCTTAAGCACTAAAAAGTGAACCTTGCTTCATCCAGACCTTTGGCTTCAAGAAAAGATGACACGGAGAGTGAAAACACTTCATCGAACAAATCACATAAATCCCAATGCACTCGACTAAAATCCTTAGAAGAAAAAAACAATTATTAGACAAACCATCAATAAAAAGGTATGGCTAATCTTATCGAAAATCAGTTAAAACAATATTGGGCTATTAATATCAACATATACTTGTTTCCTTTGGCCTTATAGATAAAATACCACACAATAACAATGATAGATTAAAAAATTGTTACTAAAGTAGACTGTATGCAGTAGCTAATATAGTTTGTGTAGTTTCTGGATACTATGATACTACCATTTTAGCTAATATCTAGCATGCATTTTCTATTTTCAAATTAATTTTTGCCTATAACATGATTAAGGAAAAATCTTTATTATAATGTATTAGTTATTTAAATAACTCAAAATATAAACATAATAACCTGGTGTGGTGACAACTCATTATCAGACGCTAGTATGCATCAATATATTTTAGATGCTTACCCAACATTTTCTTTGATCTTTTTTGACAAACAAACATGTTTTCACACAATATATATGCAAAAAAGGTGGAATATGAATGATTCATAATAGGTCAAAAGCAAAGTATTAGAGTACAATGATAGAGATTTTTTAACTATATTTAACATTCATTTGATGTATTCACACCTTATTTTAAATCTTCCCAAACGTTCATTCCACCATCAAAATTCCAAAAATGAATATGAATCCAAGCATTACCCAAACACACATTTTATGGTCTACCGGAATACAATCCATCCTAAAGTGACTTGCAATGTATGGTTCATCCTTCGATAAATCAAATTATCAATCCGAGAACTAAATTACGTGTAAACATAAGGGATATAAATTCATTTTCAGGATAAATAGAGCTCCATAAAGAAAGTAATGCCAAATAAGGGATACTTAATATTATCATTAGGGAAACATTCACCCGATTTATATGCAAAAAGGTCAAATTATTTTACTAACAAAAAAAAAGTAGATGACACTTTAGTACCTTAGAGGAAGGGAGTGGGAGAGACATTTTATATAGGCTGTTTTCGATTCAGTTAGCATTTCCATATCCTGGAATGCCGTCTTATACTACTCTTGAGTACTCTACACTTCAAACCAGTCCAGTTTTGGTCACTTTAATTTTTAGCTTTATTTAAATTATCACTCAACTTGGGCCATGCTCGATATGAACGACGTATACACATGAACATGTTGCTTCATCAACCTCCATTTCCATATACAATGCCTATACTTTTCTAGGGAAACTGTGACATCGTCTTCATTATGTACAAAATTAACCACACAATAGCATATCATTAGAACATATTAGCACACAAACATACGTAATTAAATAAACACATATACACACAAGGTAAGACTCACATTTGAACAAGTCATAGGGCAAATCATTTAATTGTATTTGTGCATCATTAGGTGCATTTCCACGCTATAAGAGAATGATGAGAAGAGTGAAATAACTGAGAAGCACATTATGCAATTTCATGAAACTATTTTAAGTATGAGAAGACAACTAAAATGTAACTTTATATATTCACAATATTATTGAGCCGATTACAAAAGTTTTGAATCAGTTCCTTCAACTTTTTTATTGAGCCGGTTACTCTTTTGAAGCATTATGTGTTTGGATTTCATCAACTGATCTTATACTTCCAACTAGAGGTGGTAAATCTTGCCCATTTTGATAAATATGGGCATTTTTTGCCCATTTTCAAAAAAGGATGGACCACTTTTTGCCTATTCTTTATTATGAATGGGTTAAACGGGCGCATATGTAAGAAACTTATGGGCTTAATGGGCGCACATGTAAAACACTAGTTAGGCTACTCGGCGGATATTTTATATTTAGTTTTTATCCCCGGCTTTTAAACAAGTATTTTTTTTAATTCTACGTTTTTATATGTTTTTTTTTCTTATTTTAGTGTGCGCCCGCTTATCCCGCCCGTTTCGCCCGCCCATTTTGCTTGTGACCGTTTAGCCCGCGTCCATTTATCCCGTCGCTCGTTTAGCCCGCCGTCCGTGCCCGCCTGCCCGTTTTGCCACCTCTACTTCCAACTGAACGATGGTTGTTATCACCTTCAAACTAATTAGCAACCACGAATAAGATACATTTTATAAATTTTAAATAACGATTTTAACATGGCAATAGATTTGCATAACCCAGGCAACATGTTGCAGAGTTTTTCTCATTGACATTTCATCAAACACTTGGGGTCCGTTTGGTTTGAAGTCGGGTTTTACTTTAGGTATAGGTTTATAAAGTAGGTGGTTTAGGATTAGTTGGTATTAAATGAAAAGTAATGTTTGGTTTAAATTTTGGGTTTAGGATTTAATTTAATATAGGAATTAAAAATATACTAAATTATTAAATATATAATATTCTAATTAGTGGGTCTATTGAAATTGAATAAACAAGCACAAAGTAAATATTAAAAAATTGTGGGGCCCATTAAAAATTACAAACCCACCTAAATGGTGACTTTAGAAAAAGTGAATGTCAGATGGGGATGGTTCCCAAAATAAAAGTCTGACATGATAACCAAACAATGTTTTAGAAAGGCTTTTAGCCTAAAGTGGGATAAACCCAAATACCAAACGCACCCTTAGAGAGCATAAAAACAATAGGTAATAACAACGATCTTAAACCTAATTAAACTAATCATGGACACACAATTTCAAATTAATTGATACTAGCCGGGTACCCGCGCGATACGGCTACGGGTACCTGTAACATAATTTCGGTGAACAATATTTTAACTTTACGTTTTTTTAACAACATTTCTATAAGTGAAAATTTAATGTTTTTGTAGTTTTATCTAATTGTCTAACCGAATCAACGGTGACTCTGGTTCTCGGTTGAACCAGTTAATCTGGTTTGATATTGAAAATTGTAAATATATATGTTTTAAATTATTTTGTAAGATAAATATAAAATTGTATATTTGAGTAATGTGGTGTATTAATTATATGTTTATTGTTATTAATTGATTTTGTAAAAATAAGATGTAGTGTCATTTGTTGTTTTGTACAATATGTTATTTTATTTGTAAATTGTGGTAATGGAGTGTTTTAATTATAATATTAATTACATTTTAATGATAGTTTTAAATGTAATGTGTTATAAAAGTTCTTATGCTTGTTGTGGTTATACATAGGCATTAATAGGTTGTATTACTCAATTCTTAGTTTGTTATTTGCATTAATAAGTTGTACATTATGCTTTATTTGTTGTACTACTTAAAATTTTTATATTTATTAAAGAGAGAGATACCAATTTGTTTTATAAGGAGTATAGATTAATATACTGGTTAATAAGAGATGATGTATCATACCATTATTAATAATCCATCATACGAATAATAACAAAATATATCATAATAGCACAACAACTTTATAAAAATGCCAAAACAATTATGGCATGTTTGGTTTGAAGTACGAAATCAAAGAATGGAATCGATCTTTCATAGATTTGTTTGGTTGATAATTGTTAATTACTATGGGGATGAAAATGTGATAGAATACCCATAGAACCATAGATGGGGTGAGAGGTGTCTATCAATATTCATTCCCATGTTTACCCTTTATTTTTTAGTGATAACATTATTTCATTCTATATTTTATAATCAAACCAAACAATATCATTCAATACAATATCAACATTTATACCCATTCACATTCCACCCTTAAATTAAACCCATACCTATAGTAATTCCGACTAGCGTACCAAACGCACCATTAATATCAAACCTGACAAATTGATGTTGAGGAACATAAGTAATAAATAAACCATTGAATACAAAATTAATTTTCATTATTATGATCGATGATGATAGGCGTTTTGATTTTGGGGTGTTGTGGTTTGTGATACTTTTTTTTTAATTAAAGTTAAAAGTCGACTGTGTGTTTTGTTAAATGGTTTTTCTAACATGTGCCCTCAAGCACATGTTAAGCCATATTTATTAAATACCAACTTTCCTTTTATATTAAAAAATATATTAAATTCACATTAAATACGTTTAAAATCACCATAAATAAATAACAATTTACATTTAATAAACCTAAACTTTACTTTTATATAAACATAAACATGTGCATTGAGGGCACATGTTAGAAATTAACCTTAAAATAGTATACAAGTCGTTACTTTTCTCTTTATCTAACAACTTACTTTTTTGTGTATAAAAAATGTCACAAAAATCTTCCATGTCTCACAAAATAAGAAAAAGAAGATCTCTTATTATATACATTCGTTACAAGCGTTGATATTCATTAGGATTATGTGGGCCGTTTTATTTGACGACAAAAGGAAAAAAAAGATAATCTAATTTTTATTTTATTACATATTCATCACAATTTCCGAAAAATTTATTTAGGGTCCGTTTGGTTTTAAACCGGGTTTTACTTTAGGGGTAGATTTATAAAGTAGGTGGTTTAGATTTGGGTTTAATAAAAGAAAGAGAAAATATATATTTTTTAAATATTAATAGTTATTTAATAAATAAATGTATTATTTAATAATTAAATATTATTAAAATATAAGTATAAAAATAAAATATTTGAATTTTTTATTGCAAATGAGAGAGAGTTTATAATGTTACAGAGGTGGGCCCAACAAAAGTTTTCAAAACCTAGCTTTTTATAAGGATTCGTGGCAGAGGGACTAATACATACATGTTTTCTTTAACAATTTTACCAAACATATGAAATCAAAGTTAAAGTCACTGCTGGACTCAAAATGGCATCAACCAAAACGCCCCTATAGTATTATTCTAGTAACATGTCCTATATAACTAGTTCTAGATTTACGGTATACGTAGCATGTACCACTTGAAGAGTATTTAATAGGTAATTACTTATAAACGCTCACATTCGGAACAACGAAACCCGTCTTCTTTTTTTATATAGAATTGTATCACATTGTAGCGATGTATAGCACATGTGTTTATTTTAATAGGTTGTATATTGTTTTTGTTAGTTGTATATTTTTTGTAGTTGGTTGCGTATTTTTTAAATACGTATCACTTGAGTCGTATATTTTTTAATTACGTATCACTTGAGTTGTGTAATTTTGTTGGTTTTGTATCACTTGATCTTTTTTAGTTGGTTGTGTATTTTTCGAATATGTGTCACTAGATTTTTCTTTTTTTACCTAATTGAGTATTTTTCAAATACGTATCACTTATAGTTAGAAGTAATTTTTTTCGAATACGTATAATTTGAATCTTTATATGTATTACGAACCACAAAATACGATAAATCTTATAGATATGAATATTTATAATACCAAAGTTGTAGTGTGTCACTATAAATGTATTAAAATACTAATGTGTCACTACATAAATGTTAGGAAGTTTGACGTAAAAAAATTGTAATGTGTCACTAAAAAATGAATATTTACAAACGTGTAACATTCATGTACATGTATCATTCTAATATAACCAAAAAAAGTGAGTCACGTCTGGTTAAATGAGAAGCCGTTGAATGGGAAACGGAAAAACTATTAGGGTCTGTTTGGTTCACAAATTTATAAACCGTGTATTTCAAACACCATGTATTAGCAGATATGAAACACCATGTATTAAAATCTAGTGTTATGTTTGGCTGGCTAATATACATCACCAGTATCACACGATGTTAAATTTGTATAATGTTAAATGACATAATTATCCTCTTCTTCTTCAAAAGAAATGTTGTGTCATTCTCTTCATACAACTATTAAGAAATAATCAAACCCACACCAAACCCAGATCTAAACATCACACAAAAGATCTCACCAAAACCCAGATCAAATCTGTCAATCTGTTCCCAAATCACGATCTAAGCATAACCTTCATCAGCACATCGAAACAATTCCGACAACATTAACCACGAGGCTTCTACAAACCCATGGATCCTTGAACTCTCGTCGCTGATTTAGATTCATGATTAAGAAACCCACGGATTCCGAAACAACCCCGGCAACATCAACCATTTCTTAAGTAGATAGAGATTTGGATTTCTTAATTAGAAATCTATATAGCTCTCGTTGCTGAAATGTCTGTCTAGTTAAGAAACCCGCATGAATTAATTGATGTTAGAACATATTCAACTTTTTGAAACTAAATAAGAATGAATTAATGGATGATAGAACTTGTCTTAAAGAAAGCAATTTAAGAATGAGAGAGGATGACAGAGAATGATGAAAGTGGTAGAGGACATTTTTGTCTAGTATGGAAAAAAAAGATATCAGTTATGGCGTATTATAAATGCATCACTCAACCACCAGTTTTATAAAACGTCAATTTTAAAGACCCCTCAACAAATGAATATGGAACCTTTACCTTACCAAACACGATTTATCATTGTTTTTAATTCCAAAACCAGCAAAACCCTTCAAATATCACTGAACCAAACAGCCCCTTAAAGGTTTTACGATACAAAAGTACTATCAAGAAATATAAATATCAAATAAATAAAGATAAGAAAAACACAATCTGGTCATAAGCACGTGATTGTCTAGAAAAATAGTTTTCAAATGTCTCATTAAATTCATGTTATTTACAAAAATGCCATTTTATTTATTTTGTTTTAATCACAACATTAATTATACATCTAATGGTCTATATCGATTCTTATTGTTTTTACTTTAAGAGTGGCCACCACAATAATGCTCCTCAATGTTCTTATATATACTAGCCGGGTACCCACGCAATGCGGCTGCGGATACCCGATAATTAATTTCATGGCGAACAATTTTTTTTTTCATAACCTTTGTTTATATGATTTTATTTTTATTAGTTGTGACAAAGTAATATCAAAATATGTAGCAAATTTACCTCGAAACTTGAAACAATATTGTAAAACTAGAAGGGGGTTGAATAGTTTCTAGTTAGTTTTCAAAACATTTCGGCTTAATCCACTGTGTGCGGTTCCTTATGTGTACCCGCGGTTCTTTATCAATAAAGAACCGCCGGTCCATTTAGAGAACCGCCGACAGTGAACTTAACCTTTTGTTACATGTTAAACTTTGACAATCCTTTGTATCAAATTCTCGATCAAGCTTGACTAGATATGAGATGTGTTTTATTGAAAGATAAATACTACAAGTAAGTAAACACAAAAACACATCAAATCAAGAGTACATCAAGCAATAGTCTAAACACTAAGCACACACGTACTAAGCATAAGCTTTTCCGCAACTAGGATGTTTAGACTAAGTGATGTACACTTGACCATAATCTAAACACGAAGCACACACGTACTAAGCCTTAGCTTTTCCGCAACTTAGGTGTTTAGATTATGAGATGCACACAACACACATCATATAAATACATCTATAATAGTAAAGATATAAATGTAAAGGAAAGTACCGACACGATGATTTATAGTGGTTCGGTCACGAAGCTCCTCTTCGCCCTACTCCACTCCTCGAGTACACCTTACTCGAGAGTTACTTCACTAGTCAACAAAACTCCTTTCAAGGCGGAGAAAACCATACACGTCGCTTACACATTTCCGACACTAAGCTAGATGTCGAGTCCTAATCTTAGGTAGGACCAATCTACACAACGTTGCCCACTTCACCATTTAACGACACAAGGCTAGATGTCGAGTTCTAATCGAAAGCTAGAACCAATCTTCACGACTCTTCACTTTGAAGCTAAGTGAGAACTTCACACAACACAACTACTAATCACTTTAAAGTTTAGTGAGAACTCACAAGACACAACCACATCACTTTATAGTTTAGTGAGAACTACCTAGACACAACCACATCACTTTAGAGTTTAGTGAGAACTACCAAGACACAACCTAATCTACCCACTAGTTATGTTTTATGGCCCAACATAACAAACCTTGTGTTTTATGGCCTAAACACATAAACCATATAGATCTAAGCACACAACACTTAGATCTATAACTCTAACACTATATCCAAGTACTAACAAGACTTTGATTTACACAACTAACACCTAATCTAAGGATACCCATCACTTGGATATTCTAACCTTACAAACACATCCAAGTGTACCCACAACTTGGATCTTCTACATATACATAGTAGGAAGACAATAATCATGACTTGATCTAGAGAGATCTTCATCATGTTATGACTCTAGACACTAACACTTCACAAGGGTGAAAGTGTTCTTCTCATTGCTCTTGATGAGGCAAATGAGGAATGGGATATTGGAAGGTTTTTATGTGTTTTGTGCAAGTAAAATGGAAGAGAATAGTCTTTTATTTATAGCCAATTCTTGCCTTGGAGAGCACCTTTTTACCCAATGGATAAAAGAGTGGACTACCCATTGGATAAAAGGATGCACATTATATTCTTGGAGCCCAAATTCAAAATTCAAAATTTGAATTTATTTTCTTCCCTCCATCTTCTAGAAGCTTCCAGAAATCTTGAGTAAGCCTAAACCGGCTTGACTGTCTGCGGTTCTATATCTTCTCGCGGTTCGATATCACTAAGGAACCGCGTGTTCTATAAGAGAACCACGCGTCCTTCTTCTCTTTCATGACGAATGTAATCTTCAAGGTGTCGATAGAAGTATACATAAGTATGCTTGAGTGATTACGAGTACCTTACACATTTTACATTATGTATTGCGAGTTATACGTTTGTCATCACCAAAACATAAAGGGATCATCTTGATTAAACATCGTAATGTTTGCACTAACAATCTCCCCCTTTTTGATGATGACAAACAAGTAAACCGTAACGCATAGTAAAATGTGAAACGTACTCGTTTACACTTCCTTCTCCCCCTTTTGTCGAATAAAAAAGGTAGTCGTCATTTGAGGAAGAGTAGAAACAATATCATTTGAGGAAGATCACGCATCCAAAGGTAGTCGTCGTTTGTAGAAGAGAAGAATCAACTTTGAGATAGCTTGCATCCAAAATATATTCGGTTGAGAGGCGAGAATTCGAACCGTAATCCCATCATCCAAAGATATTGAGCTTGCATCATCCTTGTGAATTCTTCAATCACCATAAGTTAACCACCTCCATGTCTTCGAGATCCCATAATACATTACTTGCAAGATGTTCAATGAATGCAATGTAAGTGAGTCAACGATTGCAAATGTAATGACTTGAACTCTTGCAAATGCTCCCCCTTGATATGAGCTCCCCCTTGCTTGAGGCACCAACAAAGCAAGAATAGTGACGAGCTACAAAAATGGGTTAGAAGTGTCCTACAAAACAAGGTTAGTAGAGATGTCACCCAAACGGGGATGATAAACAATTCGTTTGCACAAACAATGACATGCAAAGAAGTGTGCATGCGATGCTATCAATCCAAAAACAAATCAAAGGAGAGGATCTTGACAAGATCAATTAACAATTGTTGGAATAGAGATAGAAAAGAAACATCCATACCAATTGTAATGATAATATGTCAAAGGGTAAAAAGCTTAGAATTTTTGGAATCACCCAAGAAAATTCAAGATTTAACCCTCAACTCTCAAAAAACAAGGAGAGGATTTTGAGGAAATCAATTCAAAATTGTTGGAGTAGAGGTAGAAAAGAAACATCTACGAATTTGAAGATATCATCTCAAGGGGTTAAAAACTTAGAATTGATGGAATCACCCATACCAATTGTAAATTTTAACCGCAATCAACTCTCAAAAAGAGGAACAAAAATATCTCAACCTAGAGACATTTTTGACCAAAAAAAATAAAGGAAAACCAAAAGCGGATAAATCGACGCTTTAAGAAAAATTCGGGATATAGGACATTATAGGCAAAAATGCGTATGAATGTCGACACCAAATGGCGTTTAGCATACGATAAACTACATGGTCAAAGTTTCGTAGCTCTTCTCAATCATTATGGATGTTCAAAGAACAATTACATGATGAGGAAAGGGTAATGCTCGACTCAACTTAGTTTAGAAAGACTAGAAGAAAGAGTTTCGACTTAGAAGAGCATGATTAAAATGAATTGAGAGAGACTCAACAAAGAAGTTAAGGATAAATTCACAAATTGATTCATGAATACTATACCTTAGAAGGTGATAGTGAAATCTCGAAAGAGAATGAGAGAAGAAACTCAAAAGAAGCTCAAGAAGACATGAAGAGTTAGTACAAAATCTAACACATAATTAAGTAAGCACATAGGATAATTCATACAATGCCTTATGAAGTCTACAATAAACCAATGTAGAGAAGGTGCGCAATTAACACATATGGCATGCAAGAAACAAGATTACTTAAAAAGAGAAGACTAAGTAAAACATGTTAGCACGTAGCATTTAAGGACATGCATGAGTTAGACACATCTAAGAGATATTATATCGGAATTGCTTGACAAAGACAAAACCTTTATAATAAGCATGCATTCATTAACTAATCAATTAAGCATATAACATACGGATAAGCAAGAAGATATATTAGCAAGTAGCATATAAGCAAGTCATCTATCTAGATATCACAAATCAAGCTACATGTAATGTAAATCTCTAAGAAGATTCCTAATTCTTATTAGTTTAAGAAAAGGAATCAAAATAAGAGAAAAGAAAAAACATAATAACAACAAGAGCCAAGACTCAAAGAAAAATCATGTTGAAAAACATGAAAGGTAATACAAGAGAATAAAGATCATACAAAGATGTATAAAAAAACAAGCCTAAAACTTAAGCATAATTTTAATCTTAGTTACACTAGAATCCTAATATTTGCTTAAATTAGATGTCTTAGCAATAAGCAATCCACATGCTTAAATGAAAGACAAGGGTGGTGGCAGAATTTGGTGGGGTGAAAGGTGAAGTCACCAAGGGTTCAACAAAGTCATTCACAATAGGAATGCTTTTGGATGGGTTGAGGTTGGGTAGTCACATCCAAAAGAGTACTTGGAGTGAAGGGTGAGGTTAGCTTATTCATTCTAGATTGGAATGAAGAGAAGGTAGAACCATGTAAATGGTTGGTACCATGGGTTGAGGTAGTCTTGCATGATGCAGGAGGTGGTGAGGGTGATGAAGAAATGAGAATGGGCACAATCTCATTGTTAGGTGTGGCAAAAGGTGAAGAGTTAAGTTTTGGTAACTTAATCTTAAATTTGAGGTGCCTCTTTGAAGAGGAGGTTTTGGATGAATTAGAGGTTCTTGTAGAAACCATGGTAGTAATGGATGGTTTAAGGGGTAAGGATGAATGGTTTCAGGTGTGAAGAACATGGCTAAAAAGGTGGGTTTAAAAGGGTGAGGGGATGATCCAAACTAGTGAAGGGTTAAAAAGGGAAAGCCCAAGATATTTTGGGAGTGATTAAAGGTTTGAAACAAAGATTCCAAAGGGCGTTGGAACAATTGGGAAGTTTCAGAAAACCCTAATTTGAGAGCTTCTGCCCGCGGTTCTTTATCTCCACCGGCGGTTCCATATAGATATGGAGTCGCGGTCTATTTAAAGAACCGCCTACAGAGGCTTGGTTTAGGTGGTGAGGCTTGGTTTAGGTGATGAAGAAGGATTTTCCAATTCAGCAAATCCTAATGTTCTATTCTAACTTATCATAAAGTCATGCTTAAGAGAAATAAAAACTAGAACACACACAAAGGAAAGACACATAGGTTCAATTAGCACGTAAGAGGAAAGCTAAGAAAAACCTAATGGCTACAAAAGAAAAAGACTCCTAATGACATACAAAGTTCATCAAAGTAAACTATCATTAGTCATATATAGGAAGAGCCATTTAGCCAATTTAGAGAATGAGTATGAGACTATCACTAGAGGTGCTCAATTAAGGCTAAACACGACCATTTTTACGAGTTATACACCAACTCAACTTCCCACATGGAAGTAATTCAACCGTTAGGTCAAATTAAGATCCTAGTGCATAAATTCTCTAGTAGTCATTCTCAAGTTAGACAAAATATAATTCCAACATTTGCCTAATAAAGTTTAGCAAGGATGAAACTTGCATGGCGACACAATGCATGACCTAATGAGGGTAAAGAATGCACCATTGCATATCTTGTCAAACAAGTCTAGTTAAGGTTAATTACCTTAATAGAACTTGAGGCCAATAACATTGAAGTGTATAAACAAAGTTTACACAAACCAAAGGAACACTCTTGATTGGTCTTTCGGAAATGACACATTTATAAATTGCATTGCAATGTAAATTTCTTGAGTATTTCGGATGAAACATCCAAGTTATCAAACCGACTCTATTGTGCATTATAAGTAATTATTAAACAAAATATATCTAACAATTTGAACAAGTAGATTCAATATAACACCATCAACACAAGTGTGAGTTATGATCCGATGTATATTATTAATAAACCACATTCATGTCTACACTAAAAAACATGTCAATTAGATTCGATAATGTTACCAATCATAGTTTGAATAATGCAATGATATTTAATCGAAATCTTTCTTGATTCCTACAAACACTATTTTAAGAGAAAATAGCTAAGATTTTCAAAGGGTGTTTCATGTTTTATAGTGAGACATTTATCTACTTGAACTAATAACACAATGATCGAGTAAGACGACCCAAATCAATAGATTTGATAAGCTCCCAAAGCTTTTAAACCTAAGAGTGTTAATAAACATAACGAGGTGTACATGATGTTTATATAACATATATAAACCTAGAGATGTTGATCCTATATGCAATGCACAAATAATGTTGCAACCAAAATGCAAGAAATCTAGCATACATCCTAATTAGGAAGAACTAGATACTAACAAATACCAAGCAAGGCACAAGAGACTAGACATATAAGCAATACTACTACAAATAGCAAGGAACACTTAATAATGTATACATATAATAATAACACACAAAGAAACACACACAAAGAAACACACACAAACAATTAGCTTAACACATAAAAGCATTCGTCCATGTTTTGAGTGTTAGATATACCAACGTATACATAGCTTGATCTTATTTGAAAATAGTTTTCGACACATTTCAAAATTTAATTAAGTTCAACACTTTATAAATATATCAATTTACAAAGATATATCAACAAGAGATGTCCAACTTAATATAAAAGAGTAAAACACAAGTTTTACGACAAACCGAGACTCAATACTTTGGACAAATAGAACTTATAAAACATTTAAATTTCAAAGTTTGAATAAAGGTTTGGAAGCATTTTTAATTGAAAGAAAACTCAATTACGTTCGAAACGCCGGGTGGCACGACTTCTACGGACTTACGGTTGATTTTATATGATTTTTCAAAGTTTGCAAAAATCTTAGTCAGACTGGCCGTGGTTCCTTATTGATAAGGAACCTCGGAGAAGAGATAAAGAACCGCGTCCAGAGGGAAAAAATGGAGTTTTGGCCAAAATCATTTGGTAACTTTTTGGAAGGACTTAGGACTCTAAAAAATCATTTTAGACACATAGAACTCGTATTTTAGAGTTAATTATGTCATAAAAGATTTTTATACTTCCAAACATGAAAAGATTTAATTCAAGCTATTATACAAAGTTTATTTAACACCAAAACTTGTACGAATGAAACAACAAAACACATTTCATAAGTAATCACTCTTCATGAACAATTTGATACAAAGATCGTCTCTATTTTTAAAAACCGTTTTCATTTTGAAAACCATTTGTTTTGAAAAACTAGAGCAAGGATCGATCCAAGCTTTAAAGTACAATATACTTCAAAGATCTTGTGTGACCATCGCTCTGATACCAATTGTAGAAACTAGAAAGGGAGGTTGAATAGTTTCTAGTTAGTTTTCAAAACATTTCGGCTTAATCCACTGTGTGCGGTTCCTTATGTGTACCCGCGGTTCTTTATCAATAAAGAACCACCGGTCCATTTAGAGAATCGCCGACAGTGAACTTAACCTTTTGTTACATGTTAAACTTTGACAATCTTTTGTATCAAATTCTCGATCAATCTTAACTAGATATGAGATGTGTTTTATTGAAAGATAAATACTACAAGTAAGTAAACACACAAACACATCAAATCAAGAGTACATCAAGCAATAGTCTAAACACTAAGCACACACGTACTAAG
Source organism: Glebionis coronaria (assembly GCA_025667525.1). NCBI lineage: Eukaryota > Viridiplantae > Streptophyta > Magnoliopsida > Asterales > Asteraceae > Glebionis > Glebionis coronaria. Next base: position 549,847,410 of record CM046880.1, read on the forward strand.
CATAAGCTTTTCCGCAACTAGGATGTTTAGACTAAGTGATGTGTTGGGTCAAAAAGTTGATGTGGCAGAAACTCAAAAACGAAGAAAACATGAAGATATTGTCCAAGCGTTGTCAAGAGCAATCCAAGCGTTGACAAGAGCAAACTAAGCGTTGTTGGCTCAAGAGTTGTCGTATGCAATCTAAGCATTGTCACATGCAATTCAAGAGTTGATAGAAACGTAGACAAGAAGCTTATGGAAGTTTCTATTTAGATAAACATGCAAGATATATTCTGCATAAGTTTATTTAAATAGAAGATTTACTTGTTTATTTGTTATTATCTCTTGTAAACCCTAATCCTTACACTATAAAAGGAACCAAGGGTCTTAGGTTTTATTCATCAATTCATTCACAATGTAAACCTAAAGTGTGTGTGCACTAGACGTGGGATTCAATGTATACACGTCTAGTGGTTGTTTATTATTAATATAATGAACAATCCTTTTGTTTTAATTCATGTTCTTGTGCCCTAAACACCTTGTTAATGGTTGTTGTTCTAATTCCGCTTTGATTATCTAATCATATGAACAATGATCATTCCTAGTAGATTCAAAGATCCGGAAACCAAGGTTTCCACAATTGGTATCAGAGCCTCGTGGCTCGTGATGCTAGGACCAACAAGGTGTTCATGTATGGTGAAAAGAAGAAAAATCCGTCTAGGGTTTTTCTAGACGTTTTTGTGTGCGCAGCAGTATTCAGAAGGTCATAACTTTCGAATGAACCGTTGGATCGTCACAAAATTTTATATGTGTGTTCTACATACATATATCTAAACATCCACCGGAGGGATTGTCGAGTTTTATTCCCAAGAAAAAGTTATTAGGCGTCAAAGTTGGTTGTAGAGATGATTTTCAGATTTTCAGCTTTTACATAAAATCATGATTAGGGTTTTTACAAACCCTCAATCGACTTAAGGTTGAAAAACTTGAGGTTGTGGCTGTTGAGGGTGAATCTGCTGATCGTTAATTATTGTTGCTGTCAAAAGGAAGTGTAGCAAAAAGGATCTCGGTTTACAAATTAGGGTTTTTGAATAAACCTTAGATCGTGGCATATACAGTAGCAACAGAAGAGTAAAAAAAAGAATGATCAGCAAAGTTATGAATGGTGAACTCATACTCGTTTGATTAAAGCAACAGGAGTTATGTTCATGATTCTTGGTCAAAAGGTGTGTTCATGGATGTAGCAGGTATTAAATTCGTAAGATGTTATTACTGTGTATCACTTGTTTCTATTCAAGTGAATATGACGTCCAGGAAGGGAATGAGGTATTAAAACTTGATTTGTGTCAAGACATAAACAACAATCTCTGTTCATTCTATTTTGGGATGTGATGTTATACGTATATAATACTGTTAAGAATGGAACACATCACGTGAGGTTAGTCCATAAGGTGTACTATTGAAGCAGATTTTATGCCTAACTTTTAGGAATATTGAGACGTGATAAAAGATACAGGTTATTTTGCTACTTTTTAGGAGTATGAGTATATCTTGTATGGTGATAAAATCTCATATTCCTTATTCATGGTATATGGACTGAATGTGATATATTTGGGCTAGATTATCTATTCATGCTATAAAAAGGCATATACAGGAAGCAAGAAATCATTTACGTAATGGTTTTGGATGTTTCTTAGTCGTTGATGAAGATAATAGCCCTAAGCCGCTGACAAGGAATTTGACGCTGACAAGTAATGGTTTGACGCTGACAGAATAAGTCAACGCTGACAGCGTTGACAGTGTTGTCCGAGATATGGTTTTTCAAACGCTGTTAGGTGTTGTCCGATATGTGACAATACACATTCCAGGTATATTGGATAAAGGAGGATCTCGGATAACACAAGGATATCTGCTGTTGGGAAAATTGGTACGTTTTAAGCACACAAAAAGGTGGAATTTACACACGAAGGTACATGGAATCTCCGTTTTTATTCAGAATATAATGGTGATATTTATGGCTCGGATACTTTTAAAAGGGATTAATGATTTTAATGCAAGATTAGCAACAATTCGTGTAACACCCCCAAATTTATACAACTCAGTTCAGCGGAAGACTAGTTGGTGTTACGGGATAGCACATTACTCACATCATAGACAACGCATAAAAATCGCGTCGTTTAATAATAAATCATTTCCATTCATAAACATCAAAGTTACATAGGTCCCAAGTCATTATATTTCATACAAAGTTTTACAAAGTATTTGAATGGAAAAATATTGTTTAAGTGCGGGCCATGAATTCTTGTCGTCTTCCCGAGAATTACCTTCAAGTACCTGAGATAAAACATGTTAAAAGAAAAGGTCAGCGATAACGCCGAGTGAATTCATAGAGTTTAATAAATTCCATCAATATAACTTTGGTATAAAATTAGTACCAAAAATTAATTCGTATAAATCATTGTAATAGGCCGTAAAATAGCCAAAATCATTTTATATAAATCCTTATCGAAAATCATAATATAGGCATTTGCCTTAAAAATCATTATACGAGCCAATGTCGTAAAAACGTCATACAATACGTCTTACGACGTTGTATGAAATAAAAACCATTATATGAGTATGGTTATGAAAACCAAAATACAAACATAATATCAATAGTATGACCCAGTATTGCTAGTCAGGCAATACATCGTAATTCGGAGCGTCTAATATATTTTGGTGATTTGGATTATTATAAGCCGCATGACATTGTTACCTTACTAAACCAACAACGGGTAGCTAACCCGATACAAATTTTGCCCATCTAAAGTAGCGTGTCGTCACAAAGGTCACGCTATGGAAATCTTCTCATACATTAATTCGCTTACCAATCAATGTGGCACGACGGGGATCAACCGTCAAGGCGCGAACTGGGGTGATCGTCCCCAAATAGTACTATTAAATGCATAAGCGTCTACCAACTCCCGGTAGTTCACAATTCATGCTAATGGGACTTTGAGTGACATAACCTAACTTTAATAATCCATTTAATTTCATCTATCGGGTCCATTAATCATTTATCGGGTCATACAATCGGGTCATTCAATCATTCGGGTCCAAAATCAATAAACAAACAATCGGGACAAATGGTGTCCAAACTTTTATAAAAACTAACATGTTATCTCCCTCGCGGGTTTATAAAGCATTTATAAAACATTTAAAAGAGTGCGAGGCTATGAACTCACGTTGATGTGGGAAGACGATTATCGGCGATTTGGATGTACGGTACGTGCTTCAATCACGGAAACCTAGACAAATAATACTCGGTCTTAGACGTTTGTCCAATGACTTTATAAAAATAACATCTATGTATACATATGATGATTATATATATATGATGATCAAGTGGGTTTACATATTCTCGTTTACTCATTTTTAGTGTTATATGTCGATAGCTTTTATACTAGTTTACTAGTTTTACCCATTTACGTGTTTTAAGTCCAATAAACTTATTATAAGTTCCTTAACTTGTTTTAATCCTTGTTATACTTATTTTATCAGTATGTATACTTTCCATGTTGGGCCCAAATGGGTTAATCCCAATAAGTTCTTTTTACAAGTTTATATCTTATTTAGTCCAACTATTAGTCCAAGTATTAGTCCAATATGTTTACTTAGCTCGTTAATGTCCGTATGCCCTATAGTTCGGGTTTTATCGGTTTTTACTTGTTATACATGTCTATATATCAGTATATAAGTTTTATAAAGTTTTCATTAGACGGGTCCAACCATCTAAGTTTTATTTAACAAAAACGTTAATTTTACGGCAATAGCCGAAAAAGTCGTAAAAATCATGTTTATAGTTTTATAACTTATAAAACTTAACAAGTTTCTATTTTTATCATTTATACACTTATTACACCTTTCATATATTTATATAAATAAGTTTTATAAGTTAGTGGGTTTTTATTTTACATTTTATATATTAAAATGTGAGTGCTTATATAATAGTATTATTCTTTAATTTCCAAAAATCTGATTTTTAACTTCATCTTCACCAAAACTGCCATATCTTGAGTTCTACATGGAGATAGAAGCTCAAATTTTTATCACATAAACTACATGATATGTGCTACATTTAACTCTTCTATAGCTACTGCTGAATCATCCTTTAAGTATTTTCTAAAAATCGTCCAAAACAGTAACTTCAGATTTATACCCTAAACTTGTTTTGATCATATCTCACTCATTATTTTGATTCCATTGTATGGCCAACTCTCACATGTGTACAAGACCCATAGCTTACTGTAAATAGATTCTACTTCATCATATTATCAGTCCATGACCTGTTTATTTACTGTTTTACACAGCCAACATATTTAGACAAGATTTTAGACTTGTTTCTTATAGTTTTTCTTCTTTTTATCCATGATTATCAATAACAAATCCCCACATAACATTTTTATCATCATATAATCATCATAAATATATACAATAGGAAATAAAATACATGTTTACATAATCAAAATATTAAAAAGATGAGGAGGACAATCTTTATACCACCAACTTGATGTAGGTTATGAGTTTGACATGGTTTTTGATGGAGAAACTTGTAGACAACCATGACCATCTTCAAGACCACCATGCTCCATGAAAACCTTGTGGAAAATCAGCCCTCCTACTCCATGAAAACTCCTCCTTGGATGTTATAAGCACCACCACTCTTCATCTTTTTGAATGGAGATTAACATATGTTGATTATAACATATGTTCATGGTTAAAATTTGTATGAAATGGGTGTTTTTGGAGGAAATATGGGACGGCACCTTCAAGCTAGAGAGAGAGTTTGGTGTGGTTTGCATGTTGTGAGAAATGGTATGTGTGAGGTTTGATGGTTTTGTGTGTAGTGGAAGGAAGTTAGCTTCACATGGAAGCTAAGCTTACATGTGTAGCTTAACTTAGCAAAACTTGGACACCTAAGGGTGTATTTGCTTAAGTTGGCCGGTTTTAGGAGTGGGGTGGGACAAGTGTCCCACTTGTCTCATCCCATTTAGTTACGGGTACTCCTCGATTCTAGTTTCCTCGATTTGCGTGCCCTCGGGTCGTTTTACGAAAAACGTTTTTATAAATTATGAATCAACGTCACAAAACGAATCTAATAAAAATTGTTTCATCAAAAACGGAGTTCGAAAACGTAAATACGTAATCCTAAGGTTTCCAGTTTAGTCGTAAAGGACGTTAAAATAAAATCGTAAGTCCTAATCTCTTCTCGTAAATTTGTGAATTTATGAACCAACACAAATTTAAAACTCCAAAATAATATTCACGGGTAAATTTATTTTCTGAAATGTCGGACTGTCACCAACGACGGTGTACGTAAACGTAAGCACGTAACGTAGAATCCTCCGGTTTAAACGTAGTCGATGCTACTTCAAGACGTAAATCCAAATTTCTTCCCAAAATATAAGTGAGTTCATATTGTATCATTAAAATAATATTTTCAAATAATATTTGAGAATAAAATATCAATCGTAAATTGACGGATTGTCACAGCATTTACCCCTAAACAGGATCTTTGTCCTCAAAGATCATCTTACCTTACTACTCGCTTCTTATAGAGTTAAAGCCATGTGGGTATTTCCTCCACATTCGGTATTTTCTCACAAGTGCAATTCATTACAATGCGCGAGTTTCATCAAACATAACTACGGGAATAAGATCAGGCTAAATGTTGACTTACTTTCTCTATCCATGATGTTCACGGGTTTCTGATGAATGCAACTTTTCGCCGATCTAAGCTCTATTAAGAATAATCAGAATTTCACTTGATAGATATTCCATCAAGTGCGATTTACGAAACATAATTCACGCGGTCTTTGAAGTCCTAGGGTAGATCCAGCTTATATGCCTTTCAATCCCAACTTTTACATCATTTCAATGGTCCCATACAACGGGGACTTATATCCCATGATTTGTCAGATCATGAATTCATTTTTCCAAGGTTAAAAATTGTGGCATAACTTCGCTACCCATTTGGCACTTCAAGATCTATATTTCACATTCACATAACCTCCTGCTCACTATCGGCAGTTAATAATCAAATCCTAATTTCAACAATCATTTCAGATCTCGCGGGTCGGGTATTTTGCAAGGATAGGTTCGCCATCATAGGAAACCTTAAACCTAAAAGACATGTCCAACTCACAGTGGGTGTATGTCGGATGTCTTCATCTCAACTCTTACTTACAAATGCTTTAAGATTCAGATCCTAACAAGATTCGATCTCGATCCTAATACGATAATTATCAATGATAATCTCTCCAAAGGAAAACGATTATACGGTCTATTACCAAAGGTCAATCATTCAAACATAAAACAACACTTACATTACCTTGTATCGTTACTTTACCTCGTCCCTTCGATTTGGGGTGGTACATAGTACTCTCATCAAGGTTCGTTCTCAATGATTTCTGAGCAAATCTCTAGAAATTCGATGCGAAGCGAAGATCTTGATAAAGATGTTCGATACAGGCACACTATGTTTACATAATTCTTTTGCATTTATCATTAACGGGAATGATATTAGCAGATTTGGTCAGTCTGTCGACGATGACCCAAATCGAATCAAATTCAGATGATGACCTTTGCAATAGCTAGACGTTTACTAATGTATGAGGCGATATCTGCCTTCATAATTGTCATTAGTACAAGTTCTTCAGACAAAGATACTTTTAGTCATAAAATGACATACATAGAATACTTATACTTACAAATTCCAACATAACTCTATCTCAAAATCTCCATATTTAGGCAACCATAAGTGGTCTATTTTTTTTTTATTTTTTTTTTATTTTTTATTTTTTTTTTTTTTAAAAAAAAAAATATTTAACGCTATCGTCTTCTCAACTCTAATGGTTAACATTAGCCGCGAACCACTTTTTATTATCTATATTATCCTTTTTACAAACTGTTTATTTTTATATCGTTTAGCAATTTATATTGCACCTTTATTATTAAGAAATATATCTTAATTGAATCCTTATACTTTCTATATAATATGTCGGTATTTATATTCACTTCTCATGATGATGTGATTATCGTGTCCACGATTCACTCAGATATTCTTTCTATATTATGTGTCAGTAATTACGTTCACTTTCCTAGATGGAATAATTATCATAACCGTATTTATTCAAAATTCTTTCTCCATATCTTTTATGTTTCAGTTTCGTCTCAACTATCATTTTTATCAGTTTTACTCCATCCGACGTTTAAAGCGTCGATAATTGTCATAATTAATTAAATAATTATTAGTTAATTTTTATGAAGCGTAAAAGTTTTAAATTTCTTAGTTCGACCAATTATATAAAAAGTTCAAAAATAAATTTGAATTTAATTAACAAGATTTTTGTTGATTTATCGAAAATATTTAATAAGATTCGTAAATGTTTGAAAAATCTTTGTTTATACTTTGGTCAAAATTTTCTTTAGTTTGAAAAGCGTAAATTATCGTTTCAAATTTCAAATCATGGTTCAAATGGTTTCCTCAATCCCTTTTTAGGTTATCTTGAGGTATACACAAACATTTACCCCTAAACAGAAGTTTAGTTAAATGTTTTGTGTTTAAGAGAATAATCCCTTTAAAAATCCTTTGTTAAAACATTTATCAAAACATATTTCCATTTCTTTTTGGTAAAAATCCAAAGTCTTAAAAGGGCTCTTAATTTGAAGAGTCTATATGCATACATCTTACCATTATTAATCCAATGGTCATTTTATGTAAAGGATTAAGTTTTTAATCACGTGTTAATTATTCAAGGTTCAGGTTTACACTGTTCGGCCAATTCAGGGCAGCCTATAAATAATTATTAACTCATTCTTATTCTGATAAACAAACATGTAGTCCTTAATGATCACGAGCATGAATTTATCAAATTACAGCCTACACACGTGATTCATCATAATTTATGAATACTACATGTGCATTGGTCAATCCAAACAACATCACGTGGAACTCATAATGTTCATTACAAGCACCAGATGTAGTGATTGGAATAGATAATCTCTTTCGCAGGTGCGAAGTTGATGATAACCATGCTATGGATCAAATTTGCTAGAACCTTGTAAATAATCGAACAATTCTTCCATTTCGAGTTATGGATATCGTTTTCGATTGTCAATTTACTCAGTCACAGTAATCTAATATAAGGAAAGATAACACCATAGCTCTTCAGGATGACAGGCTTGGTATAATAAAATCTTTCTCCGACAACTTTTTCAGTTGTACGGTAATTCCTTAAATTCAGATGGTGCTGACGTACAATGCACAAGCCGCACAAGCCATAAGTGCAGCACCGGAAATGTAATCAATACCAATTTCAACTTGCCTTAATGGCGAAAGTTTAGGTAATCAACAAATACTTCCTATAGTTTCAGATAAGATAAACATCTTTTAATAACTTCATATTAGGTTCTTTCTAGATTATAATATCTATGACTAATCCGCAACCATTCATGGTAAAAATTTTAAGTCTAAATGCAGGATATGGACATCCATCAAGGATTATTTAGATCTCTTTTGATAATCAACATCTTATCATTTAGGGGAATTCTATTCGGGTTCCCATCAATTAAGACAATGTCGTCATGTCATAATCAATCAATCCATTCTACTGGCATTACCAACTTTTCAGTCTTATTGCCGTCGATAAGATGTGAACTTCTCAAAAGACTAATAATAACTCATAATCCTTCACAATTCAAGGATATTAGGATACACAACTACTATTAAAAGAGTAAGGTCAACGCATACTTTATGCGAGAGAATTTCAAATCAGATTCAGACGAAAACATTTAACGAATATGAATATATCCCATGTTTTCATAATTTGAGTACGCGTTCGAAAGCTCCTCGGATCGTTACCCAGGTCATTCAAATGAAATCAAATCATAAGAAATGATAGGAACGTCGATACATCCAGTCGGGTATCAACATTCGGTAATCAGATACTTTTCCTAAAAATCTCACTACGGGAGAATTAGACAAGAAAGAATTGTCAATTGTCAAATAAGACAAATTCCACAGATGAGTATATTCAACTCAGAAGAATAGATGCCATAGGCACATATGTAGGTGTCCCTAACATTATGTCCTTACTTTTCACTTCTTGCAGATCTCATAAATTTTAATCTTTCACAATCTTCAAAGAAAATTTAGCGTTTATCCATTAGTTTTATGGTGACTACTAATCAGCCTTGCATGGTCCATTCCAAATTGTATGTAGGCGCGCAACTATATACAATTTCAAGATTAACGATGCAATACTCAGTTCGTCAAAATTTTATCATCATGTTTATAATAAAAACATTTTCATACTTAATTCTTAAATAAGAATCAAAATAAATTTACAAAGATTTTCCTTGTTATGGAAACAATTAGGTTTTCCAAAGTGTTTTATAAACAACTTCATTTCGATAACAATCACTTATAAATCTCACTTTAAATAATCCATATAGTGATGAAAATTCAACTTTTATCAATGGATACTGTTTTATCTTATAAAAACAATGTGTGATCTGCAAAAGAGTGATGAAAGCTTGTTCACCAAGAATTAACTACGATATGATAGGAAATGAGCTTAGCCAAATAATCATGAGGTTAATGATCTCGATGGCACTCTAAAAGAATAATTCACAACGTAACTCAATTCAATATGAGTACTTGTTCAATGGTTGCATCACTAATGCGAACATTAGGATGAAGCAAGAAAAGATAGATAACATCAATACATGTAGAATTTAGCAATCAAAGGTAGTCTTTTTCATTAATCACAAACAAGTCAAAATTGTACCGTAACACATTACGTGTCACTATGTCATACAATTCTCAGAACTCATCCTACCAACTGATATCTCAGTTAAGTTAGGGATTTTGAAAGATACCAAAATGAATACTAATCTACAAGAGTCATTAGGTGTTCCACATGTCCCAGAAGATCCATCGGTCTCAATTCAGAAGAAGATTTCTTCAATTTATTTCTTGGACACTGGGCATCCTCATTAGTGGACAATGGCCTAGGAACAACCCTTAACACAAACTAATAATCAATTAAAACCTTATAATTCAATCACGAAACTTAACGACTTCTATTAATAATCTCATATTCCATATAGGTTAAATTTTTACTTCATTCAAGTTTCAACCAATTTTATACTCAATTCAATATCCTACCTCATTTTCCAATACTTTCAACCTTATTTATAAACCTTAATAGGGCAATAAAAGCTCGATATGATCAACACTTAAATTCCAATCCTATAGCTCTTACAACAACAATTGTTAAATGAGTCACTAGTCTAAAATGACTCGATCATTCAATTAGACTTCTCGGAAAGGTATTAGTGGCATGAGGCTTCTGGGTAATGGTTCCATTGACAGCCTCAAGTGCAACATTCACCCTTTCGATTTCAAATTTAAGAATTGGATGACAACGAATCAGATGACATCTTTCCAGGTGGTAATGTTTTGTCAAACTCCACTCTATAAGAAAAGATCGTCATGACATCGATATCAGATTTAATCTCGCCAATTCTTTTTCAATATCACAATCAACTAATATCTACATTCTACAAGTATCAACCATTTGTTGGGATTATAAATATCCACAACTTGGTTTAGATCTAGGATAGCTAGAATTCCTACGAGAATAGCTTCGATTAATTTACTAGGGGATTTAGGGTATATTGTGACAATCTACGTCGTATAAATACCTCGTATAAATATCAAAATAATCATCAAACAATCATGTAATAAAATTACATCATATATATATAATCCAAGTTATATATATATTAAAATAACACTTCTCAGTCTTGGTCTTGTCGGTAACTCGGGAATTCTTCGGCACCGTTATAGTCAAAAGATTTTTAGACATTTTTAGAAAAATGTTTATAGTTAAAAGATTTTGAAACGTTTTATTCAAAACCTAAATTTTAAAAATCTTTCGTTCTCTATAACGAGAGCTCTGGTACCAAACTGTAACACCCCCAAATTTATACAACTCAGTTCAGCGGAAGACTAGTTGGTGTTACGGGATAGCACATTACTCACATCATAGACAACGCATAAAAATCGCGTCGTTTAATAATAAATCATTTCCATTCATAAACATCAAAGTTACATAGGTCCCAAGTCATTATATTTCATACAAAGTTTTACAAAGTATTTGAATGGAAAAATATTGTTTAAGTGCGGGCCATGAATTCTTGTCGTCTTCCCGAGAATTACCTTCAAGTACCTGAGATAAAACATGTTAAAAGAAAAGGTCAGCGATAACGCCGAGTGAATTCATAGAGTTTAATAAATTCCATCAATATAACTTTGGTATAAAATTAGTACAAAAAATTAATTCGCATAAATCATTGTAATAGGCCGTAAAATAGCCAAAATCATTTTATATAAATCCTTATCGAAAATCATAATATAGGCATTTGCCTTAAAAATCATTATACGAGCCAATGTCGTAAAAACGTCATACAATACGTCTTACGACGTTGTATGAAATAAAAACCGTTATATGAGTATGGTTATGAAAACCAAAATACAAACATAATATCAATAGTATGACCCAGTATTGCTAGTCAGGCAATACATCGTAATTCGGAGCGTCTAATATATTTTGGTGATTTGGATTATTATAAGCCGCATGACATTGTTACCTTACTAAACCAACAACGGGTAGCTAACCCGATACAAATTTTGCCCATCTAAAGTAGCGTGTCGTCACAAAGGTCACGCTATGGAAATCTTCTCATACATTAATTCGCTTACCAATCAATGTGGCACGACGGGGATCAACCGTCAAGGCGCGAACTGGGGTGATCGTCCCCAAATAGTACTATTAAATGCATAAGCGTCTACCAACTCCCGGTAGTTCACAATTCATGCTAATGGGACTTTGAGTGACATAACCTAACTTTAATAATCCATTTAATTTCATCTATCGGGTCCATTAATCATTTATCGGGTCATACAATCGGGTCATTCAATCATTCGGGTCCAAAATCAATAAACAAACAATCGGGACAAATGGTGTCCAAACTTTTATAAAAACTAACATGTTATCTCCCTCGCGGGTTTATAAAGCATTTATAAAACATTTAAAAGAGTGCGAGGCTATGAACTCACGTTGATGTGGGAAGACGATTATCGGCGATTTGGATGTACGGTACGTGCTTCAATCACGGAAACCTAGACAAATAATACTCGGTCTTAGACGTTTGTCCAATGACTTTATAAAAATAACATCTATGTATACATATGATGATTATATATATATGATGATCAAGTGGGTTTACATATTCTCGTTTACTCATTTTTAGTGTTATATGTCGATAGCTTTTATACTAGTTTACTAGTTTTACCCATTTACGTGTTTTAAGTCCAATAAACTTATTATAAGTTCCTTAACTTGTTTTAATCCTTGTTATACTTATTTTATCAGTATGTATACTTTCCATGTTGGGCCCAAATGGGTTAAGCCCAATAAGTTCTTTTTACAAGTTTATATCTTATTTAGTCCAACTATTAGTCCAAGTATTAGTCCAATATGTTTACTTAGCTCGTTAATGTCCGTATGCCCTATAGTTCGGGTTTTATCGGTTTTTACTTGTTATACATGTCTATATATCAGTATATAAGTTTTATAAAGTTTTCATTAGACGGGTCCAACCATCTAAGTTTTATTTAACAAAAACGTTAATTTTACGGCAATAGCCGAAAAAGTCGTAAAAATCATGTTTATAGTTTTATAACTTATAAAACTTAACAAGTTTTTATTTTTATCATTTATACACTTATTACACCTTTCATATATTTATATAAATAAGTTTTATAAGTTAGTGGGTTTTTATTTTACATTTTATATATTAAAATGTGAGTGCTTATATAATAGTATTATTCTTTAATTTCCAAAAATCTGATTTTTAACTTCATCTTCACCAAAACTGCCATATCTTGAGTTCTACATGGAGATAGAAGCTCAAATTTTTATCACATAAACTACATGATATGTGCTACATTTAACTCTTCTATAGCTACTGCTGAATCATCCTTTAAGTATTTTCTAAAAATCGTCCAAAACAGTAACTTCAGATTTATACCCTAAACTTGTTTTGATCATATCTCACTCATTATTTTGATTCCATTGTATGGCCAACTCTCACATGTGTACAAGACCCATAGCTTACTGTAAATAGATTCTACTTCATCATATTATCAGTCCATGACCTGTTTATTTACTGTTTTACACAGCCAACATATTTAGACAAGATTTTAGACTTGTTTCTTATAGTTTTTCTTCTTTTTATCCATGATTATCAACAACAAATCCCCACATAACATTTTTATCATCATATAATCATCATAAATATATACAATAGGAAATAAAATACATGTTTACATAATCAAAATATTAAGAAGATGAGGAGGACAATCTTTATACCACCAACTTGATGTAGGTTATGAGTTTGACATGGTTTTTGATGGAGAAACTTGTAGACAACCATGACCATCTTCAAGACCACCATGCTCCATGAAAACCTTGTGGAAAATCAGCCCTCCTACTCCATGAAAACTCCTCCTTGGATGTTATAAGCACCACCAATCTTCATCTTTTTGAATGGAGATTAACATATGTTGATTATAACATATGTTCATGGTTAAAATTTGTATGAAATGGGTGTTTTTGGAGGAAATATGGGACGGCACCTTCAAGCTAGAGAGAGAGTTTGGTGTGGTTTGCATGTTGTGAGAAATGGTATGTGTGAGGTTTGATGGTTTTGTGTGTAGTGGAAGGAAGTTAGCTTCACATGGAAGCTAAGCTTACATGTGTAGCTTAACTTAGCAAAACTTGGACACCTAAGGGTGTATTTGCTTAAGTTGGCCGGTTTTAGGAGTGGGATGGGACAAGTGTCCCACTTGTCTCATCCCATTTAGTTACGGGTACTCCTCGATTCTAGTTTCCTCGATTTGCGTGCCCTCGGGTCGTTTTACGAAAAACGTTTTTATAAATTATGAATCAACGTCACAAAACGAATCTAATAAAAATTGTTTCATCAAAAACGGAGTTCGAAAACGTAAATACGTAATCCTAAGGTTTCCGGTTTAGTCGTAAAGGACGTTAAAATAAAATCGTAAGTCCTAATCTCTTCTCGTAAATTTGTGAGTTTATGAACCAACACAAATTTAAAACTCCAAAATAATATTCACGGATAAATTTATTTTCTGAAATGTCGGACTGTCACCAACGACGGTGTACGTAAACGTAAGCACGTAACGTAGAATCCTCCGGTTTAAACGTAGTCGATGCTACTTCAAGACGTAAATCCAAATTTCTTCCCAAAATATAAGTGAGTTCATATTGTATCATTAAAATAATATTTTCAAATAATATTTGAGAATAAAATATCAATCGTAAATTGACGGATTGTCACAATTCGTGAGGTAATTTATTGGATTTGATTATGTAATCGGGGTAGCCTTGTAAAAGAGTTATCCGTGTGCTTTTACATATGATATGAAGATTAAGAATTGTCATGAAGAGGTGTTAGCTTAAGGGGAAGAATACTTATGGTAAGTTTGATGATTGAAGAAGATTTTCGCGAGTTTGTGTTCTATCATATCTTAAAGTCATGCACTTCTAGCCACTGACTTTAAAGGTAACTTGTTCATGCTTTACATGGTTGGTGACGAAGACTTGTCATAACACTTGAAGGAGTTACATTATCGTGCTCAGTGTCTCACAAAGGATGAGAATATTGACAAGGGATCGAGGTCTACTTATTCTTTGTACCATGAGTATAAGTTCTTCGTCACATGGATAGTGCAAGACATGGAACACAAGGTTGGGTTATTCTACTTCTACATCAAGATTACTTTATTTATTTTTCTTCAAGATCATTACGTAGAGCTACATTTGGAGAATCTTCAAAGATTGCATACATTGTTTACTTCCCTGTTGATGTGACAAAAAGGGGAAGACATACATGCTACACTTGAGGGGAAGCAATTTGAAGATCATGTACAACTTACAAGAGATACACATAGAGTTTTGCCGACATCAACTAGGGGAAGATTGTTGGGTCAAAAAGTTGATGTGGCAGAAACT
The DNA here is from genome assembly GCA_025667525.1 of Glebionis coronaria. Lineage (NCBI taxonomy): Eukaryota > Viridiplantae > Streptophyta > Magnoliopsida > Asterales > Asteraceae > Glebionis > Glebionis coronaria. The sequence goes on from CM046880.1 coordinate 549,862,535, forward strand.
CAAAAACGAAGAAAACATGAAGATATTGTCCAAGCGTCGTCAAGAGCAATCCAAGCGTTGACAAGAGAAAACTAAGCGTTGTTGGCTCAAGAGTTGTCGTGTGCAATCTAAGCATTGTCACATGCAATTCAAGAGTTGATAGAAACGTAGACAAAAAGCTTATGGAAGTTTCTATTTAGATAAACATGCAAGATATATTCTGCATAAGTTTATTTAAATAGAAGATTTACTTGTTTATTTGTTATTATCTCTTGTAAACCCTAATCCTTACACTATAAAAGGAACCAAGGGTCTTAGGTTTTATTCATCAATTCATTCACAATGTAAACCTAAAAGTGTGTGTGCACTAGACGTGGGATTCAATGTATACACGTCTAGTGGTTGTTTATTATTAATATAATGAACAATCCTTTTGTTTTAAATCATGTTCTTGTGCCCTAAACACCTTGTTAATGGTTGTTGTTCTAATTCCGCTTTGATTATCTAATCATATGAACAATGATCATTCCTAGTAGCTTCAAAGATCCGGAAACCAAGGTTTCCACATGATGTACACTTGACCATAATCTAAACACGAAGCACACACGTACTAAGCCTTAGCTTTTCCGCAACTTAGGTGTTTAGATTATGAGATGCACACAACACACAAGTAAAGACATAAATGTAAAGGAAAGTACCGACACGATAATTTATAGTGGTTCGGTCACGAAGTTCCTCTTCGCCCTACTCCACTCCTCGAGTACACCTTACTCGAGAGTTACTTCACTAGTCAACAAAACTCCTTTCAAGGCGGAGAAAACCATACACGTCGCTTACACATTTCCGACACTAAGCTAGATGGCGAGTCCTAATCTTAGGTAGGACCAATCTACACAACGTTGCCCACTTGACCATTTAACGACACAAGGCTAGATGTCGAGTTCTAATTAAAAGCTAGAACCAATCTTCACGACTCTTCACTTTGAAGCTAAGTGAGAACTTCACACAACACAACTACTAATCACTTTAAAGTTTAGTGAGAACTCACAAGACACAACCACATCACTTTATAGTTTAGTGAGAACTACCTAGACACAACCACATCACTTTAGAGTTTAGTGAGAACTACCAAGACAAAACCTAATCTACCCACTAGTTATGTTTTATGGCCCAACCTTGTGTTTTATGGCCTAAACACATAAACCATATAGATCTAAGCACACAACACTTAGATCTATAACTCTAACACTATATCCAAGTACTAACAAGACTTGGATCTACACAACTAACACCTAATCAAAGGCTATCCATCACTTGGATATTCTACCCTTACAAACACATTCAAGTGTACCCACAACTTGGATCTTCTATATATACATAGTAGGAAGACAATAATCATGACTTGATCTAGAGAGATCTTCATCATGTTATGACTCTAGACACTAACACTTCACAAGGGTGAAAGTGTTCTTCTCATTGCTCTTGATGAGGCAAATGAGGAATGGGATATTGGAAGGTTTTTGTGTGTTTTGTGCAAGTAAAATGGAAGAGAATAGTCTTCTATTTATAGCCAACTCTTGCCTTGGAGAGCACCTTTTTACCCAATGGATAAAAGAGTGGACCACCCATTGGATAAAAGAGTAGACTACCCTTTGGATACAAGGATGCACATTATATTCTTAGAGCCCAAATTCAAAATTCAAAATTTGAATTTATTTTCTTCCCTCCATCTTCTAGAAGCTTCCAGAAATCTTGAGTAAGCCTAAACCGGCTTGACTGCCCGCGGTTCTATATCTTCTCGCGGTTCGATATCACTAAGGAACCGCGTGTTCTATAAGAGAACCGCGCGTTCCTCTTGTCTTTCATGACGAATGTAATCTTCAAGGTGTCGAGAGAAGTATACATAAGTATGCTTGAGTGATTACGAGTACCTTACACATTTTACATTATGTATTGCGAGTTATACGTTTGTCATCACCAAAACATAAAGGGATCATCTTGATTAAACATCGTAATGTTTGCAATAACAAATATTGTTCATGATGTCTTCATCTTTAACTTCAACGACGTTCGGATCACTTTTGCATTGCTATCTGAATTCATCGTATTAACAAAGTGATATGGAAGCGAACATTTGATACAATTTGTTTATCTTTGTAATTATTAATTGCACGATATTTACTCTTTTGTGGCGACGATCATTAGTAAAGTTTTATTTTTATCAAAGTTTTAGTAGCTCGATATTTGATGCAGTTGCAAGATTGCAACAATGTTAGCAACAACTTTGGCAACTATGACTATATTAAGTTATGCATTTTATTAATAATTAACCACGCCACAATAAAAGTTAAAGTAGCTGTTTATATTTTCAGTTTGGTGGTGAGACAAACAGGCTTTTGTTGTTCATTTTTATAATTATATAGTACTACATATAACCAAACGAATTTCAGTCTAAACTTTAAAACCTTATAACCATAAAAAAAAATATCAGTCCAATTATATCTTGTAATTGTAACTTCAAAAATCAGCCCAACCTAATTAATATAACCCAAGTAATATAACATCTCAAACCCTAATTTGTCAATCACAAAATTTGTGTGACTTTAAGGTAGGCCTACACATTTCTATTCTCAAACCAAACACACTACATTAATTTATCTTGTCTATTAGATTCGTGTAAAACCACAAAACCGTCATCAAAACACCAACAATCACTTTCGGTTCGATATCATGCACCAATAACCGCAACAAAATCAATACCGGTTTAGAGAAAAGGGTCTTTGTTGTGGTTATGTCGCATTTAAGTGGTGGTGGTGACGGGGGATGATACGATGGGGTGGCTACTTGCTTATTTTTGGTTTAGGGAGGGTCTGGTTAAATGGCTTGGATGTGTTTTTGTGTTGTGTTTGAGTTTTTATATCCCGATCTACCATCGAAACCACAAGATCTACCACCGATATGACATATAACTGAAATCATAAAAAGTAACAGTTTCAGCGTACTGTGGCGACAAATGATGATGTAGTGGCGGCACAGAGGATCTGATGATGGTGGTGAGGATAGTGTTGTAGTAGTAGAGGGTTCCCTAGTAGTGGTAGAGTTTTGATCTTGTCGGAGTTCATTTGGTGGGCATTGGTCATTTGGTGGGCATTGGTCGGGTGGTGGTGCGGGTTTTGGGATGTATGCTTGGTGTGCAGGTTATGAGTTCGGGCAGTGGTATCGTAACAGTGGTTGTTGTAACAACTTGTTGCGTGCTATAATTCTGAGAACGAAGACTGTAGGTATATATATGTATTGTGATAGGAGGTTATAACTCTATATTTAATTTTCATTGATGCTACTGTTACTTTTTTTTTCTTTTATTACACCTTTATTGAGTTGTTACAAAATTTTTAATTGTTTTATTTTTTACTCTGTATTTAATTTTCATTGATGCTACTGTTACTTTTTTCTTTTATTACATATTTATTGAGTTGTTACAAATTTTTCAATTGTTTCATTTGTTACAAATTATTGAGATGTTACAATTTCATATTGTATTATTTCCTAATAAGAAAATGTTTAAGGCTGAAATTTTAAGACTACTATTTTTAGAAAATGGTCTAAATGTTTTATAAGGTATTAAGAAAATCATAATTTAAGAAACAATCATGTTAAATAAATGCATATTCAAATATGTCATAATGACACATATTAGAAATTCCTTTAAATAAATTGATTTAGTAAACACTAAAAAATTAATTATCTGATTATTTCATTATCATATAATATAATTAGATCAAAACACATTTTAAAATCATATTTTATTATTGTTGATTATATAATTATTTATTTAAAAATAATAAATTTTTAAAATGATAATCTTAGATTAGAATTTTGATTTGTTTACAGAGAAAAAAAAATATAATTAATTGATGAAAAATATTTTTAGAAATTAATATAAGTGTTTAAAAATAATTTTAATTAATTCATAACATATTAATAGACATATATAATGAAGCCCACATGTTCAGAAATTTAGGGTCCGTTTGGTTTAAAATCGGGTTTTACTTTGGATGTGGGTTTATAAAGTAGGAGGTTTGGGATTGGGATAAGAAATTGGGTTTTGTTTGGATTTGTATTTTAATTAGAAAATTAAAAATATATATATATATGAAATAGTATTAATTATTTAATAATTGAATATATTATTTTAATACATAGAAAGTCCAAAATAGTTTACATACACGGTTGTAAGTAATGACATGTAAGTTTTGTCAGGAAAAGAATTTGTTTGTTTGTAAAAGTAAGCTAGTATATCAACTTTACTGAAAACCCTTATTCATGGTGTTTGAGTGAGGTCACATAAAGCTAAACAGGTAATCAAACAATTAAAAAAATTAAAACCCCACGTTTATGAGGTGATCCCCAATACCAAACGGACCATTAGACATGAACTCCGAATCTCAAAGCCGAATAGCTAGTTACTAGAGAGAGAGACTCAAAAACCATGCCAACCCACTAAACCAAACAGGCCCAGATTTTAGTCGGTTGCTAATGTTTTGGAAGGAGGAAGTATTTTATCCAACAAACACAGTCAAAGTAACATTCTCCCGGGGGTCCCATCACTTATCCAATAATATCCATCCATTCCACAACACAAACCCCCCCACCGAAAATGGAACTCCGCCCGCTCGGAAACACCGGTCTGAAACTGAGCTGTGTCGGATTCGGTGCATCCCCTCTCGGCAGCGTATTCGGTCCTGTATCCGAAGAAGAAGCAATTGAAACTGTTCGTGAAGCTTTTAAACTCGGAATTAACTTCTTCGACACTTCTCCGTTAGTAATCCTATCTCATTACCTTATAATATTTCATTTACTTACTATTTAGTCGGGGTTCATAATAAGCTTATATGTGTCTTACTAGCTTACTATTTGTTTTTTTTCCTTATATTTTATAAACCCCAATTTTCTAGATTGTTTTGAGACTTATAAGTCTCTAATTAAACCACGAAATTGGGGCTTATGGAAGGTGTTGAAAAAGTTGACCCGACCCGAACCTGAACCTGAACCTGAATAATCATATTCGGGTCGGGTCACTCGGGTCCAAAAGTGTATTCGGGTCAATTCGGGTTGACCCGAATTGACCCGAGTTCTAATTAGGCTTGGGTTTGGGTTATATAGTTTTTACCCTTGATCCGACCCGACTTGACCCGAACCCGACCAACCCGACTTGACCCGACTAAAATTACACTTTTTACATTGTATTAGTACTTAATTGAGCCACTTTTTACACATTTTCATTAAACTCGGGTGGACCCGAACCCGAGTTGACCCGACCCGAGTTGACCCGAACCCGAGTGACCCGAATTCTAATTAGGCTCGGGTTCGGGTTATATATGTTTTACCTTTGACCCCACTTGACCCGACCCGAGTTGACCCGACCCGACCGGGTCAACCCGAATCACACCCCTACTTATTATAAGCGAAAGACAAAAAAAAAAAATCTCATAAGTCACATGTAAGCTTAAAGTAACACAATAGGTCCTGCGTTCAATCTCAATTCCCGGCTGGTGTGTTTGGTGAAGAGCTTTTAGGAGCATTTAAGAGCGGTGAGCGATGTGAATTTTAATGCTTGTTTGGCAAACATTTGGGAGCAGTGTCTATTTTCTCGGAATGCTCCTTTTCCAACGCTCCATTAAGTAGTAGCATTTAGGAGCTGTGAGCATTATAATTACTACAGCCAGATTACCAGATGTTTTTATTAAAAAATACAGCTAGTGCTCACTGCCACTGCTACTGACTGTTACTCCTATTCTTGCCAAACATACCCTAACGATGGAACAGGTGCTCATTGCCTTCACTAGAACATTTGCTCATTGCCTGTGGCTATTGGGGAAGGGTTGGTCGGCACCCAAAAGGGGTGCAGGGGGTCACAGTTTCGCTGTCGATTTAAACCTTTTGGAGAAAAACAGCAGTTCATTACATAAATGACAATTTGGTGATGAGTCGTTGCATTTGAGTGCAATAAACACTTTTTGTTATCATGAAAAGCTTCATAAGTTAAATGTAATTTTTTTATTTATTTTTTAGAACGGCAAATGTTAGTGGTTAGTGGGTCGAGTCGTGCAATTACATCCAAGCGGCAGAATGTATACTTCGAACCCTCGCCTAGTTATGTTAAACTCCTTATCCGCTTCGCCTGAATGGCCCTTGGCAGGTTTTGAACCCAAGACCTCCAAGAAACCTCCCCCAAAGAAACCACTTAATGTAATTGATCACTACACACATTAGTATGTTAGATTGTTGAGGTTCACATGCAAAATGTTGCCTTTTCATGTGATCGACTTCACATTGTGCTCCAGTTTAGTTTTGCTTAACTTCATGTTAAATCCTTACGGTTATATTCTTTTGTGGTTCCCGATTGTTTATTCATGATGATGCGTTTTGTATAAGAACTTGAATTGCTGAATCATTTCTAGAAACTGCAAATGTATGTATAAAATACAGTCACAAGACGTAATCTGAGTTAGGGTAAATTACATGAACATGTAATGTAACATTTTTTAATGCCTTTTGATGTTTCAACTTATGTTTTGCTATCAAGGTATGTAAAATGGTAACTTGGCGCGGGTCTCTGATGACGTGTATGCCAGTCACCAATATGCCTGCTATAAAAAGTCACTTACATACATTGATAACGGTATACAAATTTGTGATGTTAGAAGGTAGAAAAGAATAGTTAATTACTTGCAAGAAGATTTCTGGTCATAACCCCTTCCGTATATGATGTGTGTCATGAAAATAAGATCTTGAATTGCTTGATATGTGTTGCAAAAAACCTTGAATTGCTGTTATAGTTGAAACAAATAGACACAGAACACTATCAAAGTTACATTCAAGATGTTGTATTTTAATCCGAAGCAGCTCTCTCATGCTGCATGAACAACTATCGAGTCGAATTTGTCATCTTTTCGGATCCTGCAGATTTTTTTCTAGAACTGAAAATTTGAGTTTTGGTGTATGTTTGCTCCGAGTTTAGGTATTATGGAGGAACATTGTCTGAGAAAGTACTTGGGAAGGCCCTGAAAGCTGTGGGGGTGCCGAGAAATGAGTACATTGTGTCGACTAAGTGCGGTAGGTATAAGGACGGTTTTGATTTCAGTGCAGAAAGGGTGACTAGGAGTATTGACGAGAGTTTAGAACGATTACAGATGGAGTATGTCGATATATTGCAGTGTCATGACATTGAATTCGGCTCCTTAGATCAGGTGCTTAACCAACGTGCTCTAAGTTTTTTACATTTGTTTATTGTTATAGTCTTATTATTATTGTCAGTACTTATGAATTTCTTATTTGCTGTTTCCAGATCATAAATGAGACGATCCCAGCCCTACAAAAGTTGAAGGAAACCGGGAAGATTAGGTTCATCGGTATAACGGGACTTCCACTGGAAATCTTCACTTATGTGCTTGATCGGGTACCACTAGGCGCGGTTGATGTGATTCTTTCATATTGTCATTATGGTATAAATGATACGACATTGGAGGATCTGATCCCGTACCTAAAAAGCAAGGGAGTTGGTGTGATTAGTGGGTCCCCTCTATCAATGGGACTTCTTACAGAAGATGGCCCTCCAGTGTGGCACCCAGCTTCACCTGAACTCCAGGTTTGCGTATATTATAATACTCAATGGAGCGATTATTTTATAATGTTCAAACATGAATATTAAAGATAAGTTGACGAGAAATGTTACACATATAAAAACTGATGTTTTTCTCAATGTTTTGTGTTCGTTTCAGGCTGCATGCCAGACTGCTGCTGCTTTTTGTAAAAAGAAGGGAATAAACATATCAAAATTAGCTATGCAGTTTAGCTTATGTAACCAAGATATCTCTAGCATCCTTGTGGGAATGAAATTTGTTGAACAGGTTAGATTTTGCCTTGCAGGTTCTTTATTGAACTTTAAATCTGATCTATGTTTCTATGTACTGCCACCTAATTTAGCTGAGCATTTTTTCCTTTGTAAATTGCCAAAAAGATCACTTGATAACGCTTTAGCAATTAGCAAACATACTGCGGACTATCGATATCCTCATCTGTCTCCAAATATTTGAAGGTCCAATCTTTTCTATATGATGAATAAAAGTTTAGTGGTGGCACTGGCATATAGGGTGTGGCAGTCATTTTGGGTAATGGGTTAGTCTTGGTTACCTGGATTGGGTCGCCAACATTTGTGTGTCCATTTTCTTTGTTCTTAAAACTAAGTAGAGTATTACAAATCTACAATGATCAAGAAAACTATATCTCTCCGAGCGATAGTCTTAATATTTATCCTATGTCATCCTTGCACCTTACCTCCTCTTTAGTTGACCCGAGCCCAGATTGACATGTTCTTGGTAAATGGGTTGAAATTTCCACATGTAGCCGTAACTATTTGTTGTTGATTACGGCGACGGGTGTCATTTCCTAGCCTTAACTCTGTTCTGCTTCTGTTCCTCTATTCAGGTGCAGGTTAATGTTGCGGCTGCCACAGAACTCGCACAGGGCCAGACAGACGAACAGACACTAGCTGAAGTTGTAGAAATACTGAAACCAGTAAAGAACCAGACATGGCCCAGCGGTATTCAAAAAAGTTAAGCATTTTCGTTGCTATCAGCCCCTCCCCTTCATTGTGTATGAGTTTATTGAGCATAAAAAACGGGTACTGGTTAGTAATTCCCTTGTATCTGTTGTACACTTCTTTATATCTACTTCAATGTGCGACATCATCAATTTAAATATCTATGAGGCTTCTATCTACAAATGCCAAGATGCTGATAAAAATATCAGATTTAGTAGATTAATAACACACGAAAGCAGATGTATCAGCTTGTTTTTATTACACCTAAAAAAACTACGTACTACGTAGTTGAAAAACAGAAAACAAGGCTACTGCGAATACAAGCTTCTATTACATCCTAAGATAACATGGCACACACTGCATATTGCTGGAAATGCTCTCATTTGCAGCTGCATGGGTCACATTTGCATGGGTTGCATTTGCATCCTCCATTTTCTGCTGTCCCACCTGCACCTCGTGTCTCGAACTCACTGCACCATCAAAATGCATTTAGTTTTTATTTTTAATATCAGAATCACAACAGATATAAGTGAAGGAAACAAAATGAACTAACGTACGTCTCTTTGGGAGCAACACCAAGAATGAGGGTCTCAGTCTTGGTAGTGGTCTCAAAAGAGCTCGTATCAGGGTACATCTTGCACCTGCATCAAACAACCAAGAACAACAAATTCATTACAAAGAACGAAACCAAAACCAAAACCCAAATCAAAAATCAGTGTTTAGTCCTGCTTTTCGGATGCATTCATCAACCAAAATAGACTAAATCGTCGAAATATACCCGGTGCAGCTGCTGCCACACTTGCAACCAGATCCGCAGCCACATTTTCCAGCACAGCAAGATGAAGACATTGTTATAGTTTCAACAAGATTTTGGTTTGGAAAAAGTATAAAAACTACTGTATGTGTTTGTTCGAGTGTTGAACTAGTAATATGCAATGGAGCCTATTTATAAGCAGCAGTTATTATCTCCACCGTCCACGTATTATAATATCTTCATACTCGCTACATTAAGATGCAGTTATTTTAGTTAGAAAAGTTGACTAGAAAAGTGATGACTCAGCAACTTGTGGGACCCACACTAGCACACGTGTCACTAGCATTGCTCCAGCAGGGCCTGGTTGTTTTCTTGTTGTGCGGGTAAAATTTAAGGAACATGATGTCAAATGATAAGTTGTGATAATATCGTATATTGTCGCTAACTCGCTATCATGTCTACTAGCAGAGGCGGAGCTAGGGATTATCGGGGATGCATGGAACCCGATGAAATTTTGTCACGTAATGTATATATTTGTTAAAATTCTCTATTTTTTTAAAATGACCGATCTTAAAATTATGTACTACAATATATAGATATTCGATGATTTTATACTCTGTTTTCACCCTTGTCTACCACTACCAGTGCTTCTTCTATCTTAAGTACCACTTTATTAAAAGATTTAAAGTTAACAAATTCGTGTATGATTTAACTTTGAAAGAAGTATGATATCGTTTTGGAACTGAAAAGGTCCTAACAATATGTTAACTGCATGTGTAATAATGTTCTTTGCAAATCAAAAACGGAATTTGAGTATTGGAAAAACCATTTCGTTACTTGGGATTATTTCATGATCAAAGAAGCTAGCTAGTCTAGTTCAATGCCTAAGCGCGTAACCAGCCTATTCTACAACGACGTATTAAAACGGAAACTGAGGTCGAAAAACATAGTTGAAGCCCGCAAAACCCTCAACCAATTGCATAGGCCTGCTTGGCAATATATCAGCTAGCTTAGTACTGTATAAAATTTCTGCACACAACCAATTCTAAGTATGGTTTATATCATATCCGTAGACCGTAGTACACATTGACATAACATATATAAATACACAGAAGTACAGAACCTCAAAAGGGAAATCATTTATGAGCATTCTGAACGAGCCTAAACTGCATAGGCCTTAGTATCGTGATCTTGTTCTAACTGATGCATACGTTTCTCATCTAAATGAACCCATGCTTCTACCCCATCGCCTTTTTGATCATCCATCAATACCACATAGTTTTGGGCTGCAAATTTTCCAGCGCTTTTCCAAACCGGCTTACCCCAACCAAAATCAGCTTTGTTGAATGAAAACTTGCACCAAGAAGTGACCGTGTAGAAGTTTACATCACTTTTCATCATATTTTGAGTATGCTCTAAAAAGGGCTTAATCAAAATATCGTATTCTTCACTACCAGGCGTTAGTGCCTTAGCATAATCAATATCATATTTTTTTACTGAGTCACGCAAGACCGTATAGAAACTTTGAAGATCAGTATTGTCTCCTTCGCTAGGCTCAATTCTTGCAACTGCTACACTGACTAAGTTCCCACACAAGTTATCGGGTAACTTAGGGACTGCTTTATTCCTCAAGTTAACTCCTTGAGAAAGAAAAGTCACCTTTGATTGTCCATTGTTGTTGACTCTATCTATGCCTACAAAGGTCTTCCATAATAGTGCAAAAACAAGTTGAACCTTAGAAGGACGGTGTCCTCGGTTATCTCCGAATATGATTTTCTCCCTCATTTTTGATATGGCATTCCCTTTAAACAAAAATATCCGCGCCGGATTATTCACCTGGCTCGTCCTTGGAAATCTTGGGCTAAGATCGGTTAGATCTCTTTTGGGGAAGTCACGAGGCACACTAAAAATAGGAGTATACTTTTCTAGCTCTAACGCATTGCTAACATCTTGGCTTCTAGTAGCCCAATTATTAATAAACGTGCACATCGTAGACATGTCACAAAGTTTATGTGAAAAACACATACCAATTGCAAAACCGCCGCACTCGAAAGTCGTGACCTTAATATATAACATTGGATCATCAACTTCACCAGCCTCGCCAACCTCACACGGGAGCAAATCGCTTAGCATATTGTATTTCAACTCCCATTCCAGGCCTAGAAATTCAGAGAGTTGAAAATTTGCTGTAGCCTGTACATATAGAGCACCTTGATCACTACAGTCGATAAATGCACCATCGCGCACGTATCTCCCAGCCAACGGGTAAAAATCGGCCAAGGTGTTTGATAATGAAGTTTCCAAATGATTAAAGATGTTGTGACGGACATCGTTTTGTGCTGCTGAGTAGTAGAGAATGAGAGGCACATTCAAGTTAGGAATTTGTTCATCAAAGAAAGAAACGTCATATTTACGAAGGTTAGATGGCGTAGGTGTTGCGGGTTTCACAAGCATGGAGGTATTGGTTTTGATCTCCATGCTTTTTTAGTCAACTGGAAAACGCGAATTGAAAATCTGAGCACAAGTAGTATCAAACGAAACAATCTGAACTACCCAATAACTAAATAACCAAACTTACACATAAAAAGATTCAAACAAACCAAGCGATCAGAGCAGAAATAGATTAGCAGCAGCAACAACAGACCAGAATCAGATCAGCGACAGACTCAAAATAGCATCAGGAACAGATTTGAAACAGCAACGTAATGCAAACAGAAGAGGACTAATTCTGCGATCAATATTGTCTGCTGCTCTGATACTATTTATAATGCAAACAGAGGACTAATTCTGCGACAATATTGTCTGCTGCTCTGATACTATTTATAATACAAACAGAGGACTAATTCTGGTTTTACTTGATAAATAATAAAGAAAATAAGCCTAGATCTTGTATGACTTTGACTAATATATAAGCAAAGACTTTATATAGGAAAACGGGCCCCCAACACTAAACAAGATAAATAATGGATTAAACTAGTATGAGCTAATACTCTGGAGCGTTTTGAGAGTGTGTAAGGTTAGCGATCGGTCAGAGCTCAAAAAATTTAAAGGCCTCAAATTTATCCTGTTAATAACTATATGCATGTGTATATACTATTATATACGGTGACACTTTATATATAAAGAAAAGGGTCTCGACATATGATTTCGTCCGGAGCCCTCGAAGTATAAAAAAGTGAAACAAATGTGATTATTTTTTGTTCTTGAATGATTTTTCATTGACTTGTATCATGCAAATGATTAATGTGGTGTGATGCATTCGAAACCTGACTCTTTGCTCTCGGCCTCTCGTATGGCGGCGTTTCCCAGCTTTATATGGCGTTTCCCAGCTTTATACGCATTAATCCAAAAGTTACATGACAAATTTATCGAATATTATTAGTTCGAGTGTAACATGTACCTCACATTAACTTATCGAGAGTTGTGCATGTATATATCGCGTAGCTTCAAGTTGTTTCTTAATTGACTGGATAAGTATAAATGCAGAAGGTCTTTCAATTCGCTTTCAACCTTAGATAAGGATAAGCTAAAGTGACATAAAACATGTATTTTTTAATAAAAAAATTATTTATTATAAAAAAACATTGCTTATCATTAAAAAAATTTGTTCATTAATAAAAAAATGATCGACGAAAAATTCGTTTAATAAAAAGGATAATAACAGTTCATAAATAAAAAAAGTTGTTAATTAATAAAAAAAATCATTTTGCATAATTCAACGTAAAAATAAGTTCAAAGTTACAAAAAAATTCAAAAATATCATAATCCACTTGAAATCTAGAAAAAGTTTCAGTTTATATATCAATGTCATATCAAATTAAATAGAATGAAATTTTTGAAAATTATGGTGAAAGGCTAATCGGGCCCATACCAGCAAAAGGAGAGATGTCGGTCGTATCCAAACATGCGTTTTTATCTTGGAGCCAATTAAATAGATTAAGGTTTGCAAGTCGTTGATCTATTCGAGAGGAACCCATTGGGGACTTCTTACACACCATGATCTCAACCTTAGAACATATATCAACAAGAATATCGTGCACCAGAGTATGGCCAGCTCACACCCACTTCACTGGAATATTGGATCGCATGATCTCCCCATTGGTCCATCCGATACGCATTGTACCTCGAGCATAAGCTAGGTTTAGAGAACATAGGTATTGCAAGCCTATAACACAACACATAGCAGAACTGACGGTGGCTTATCCTCTGCCCCAAGCCATAAATAGAGATGGTGAAAAGAAAATCTTATGCACGTGAGGCCTGGATGCAACTAAGGATAGTCACCTATCGTGAACTTAGCAAGTACTTAGAAACAAGGTCTTTCTCAATGACACCAAAGTAACAGTTTGCCAATGTTTTCATCATCTGGGAGGCCGAAGTGCAAGTGGTAAACGAGCGCACGCCCACGTTATATGTAGTGTTGAAAGCATCTAAGAGTATGTTGGAAATACGAACCATGAGATTCAATACTAGGCTTCATCAAATATCTTGGCCCGAATGGGATTCCTTTGTAAACGAGAGGCGAGAAAAGCATAGTAGGTAGTGTCTCCCGATGACACGATGCCTAGACCCACCAAATTGATGTTGGAGTATACTCGTCCCAACCAGGGTAAGATAAACAATCCTAGCTACGTACCAATGAATGGTTACCGGATATCACTTGGAATCGTGTGATCACTTTCCAAAGTAAACTATTCGACCCTAATGCATGGGTATCACGAATATCTACTTGGGATAAGACCAAATGCTGTTAGTGATTTAGGCACAAATCTCTAACCCTTTTGCTTCTAAGTGTTTATGTTTCTGCATCTTTTAATGCAATGCTGTGAACACCCATTTATAGGTGTAATTCTCAAACCCTAGTCAATGGTATTAAGAGGAATTAACGGCCCATTAATCTCCTCTTAATGTGCTCCATAATACCAGGAACAGTGGTTACATGACCAATTAAACGTAGTCATTTAGTGCACTTAAACTGCCACTTGAATAGGTCAAAGACCGTTACAAGTTTACATGTTCAGCCCAGCATTAGTCTTTCCTTCAGTCCCACTGAAGCATGAGCTATCCCCTGAAGGGTTTCCTGCTAAAGCCTTCAGTGCTGAAGAAGACTTACTGATAAGTAAACACTGAAGACAAGTCTTCAGTGAAGTTACTCCCTGATGAATACCTTCAGTACAGAGTTAAACTCCCTGAAGAGTTAACTCACTGAAGATCATCAGCAATGCTGAACATCATACTAGCCACTATAGGAGACAACCATTCAAGAATGTTGTCTTCACATCCATCTAATGAATAATAAGATTGTGAATACTTGCTAGAGCAATCATCATTCTTATGGTACTGGTACGTGCTATTGGAGCATAAGTATCAAAATAGTCTATTCCTGACTTTTGTTTAAAGCCTTGAATGACTAGTCTTGCCTTAAACTTGTCAACATTTCCATCTACCTTCATTTTCTTTTTGAATATCCATTTGCAACCTAATGGATTGCAACCTGGAGGTAGATCAACCAACACCTAAGTGTTGTTGCCCATGATGGAATCCATCTCATCATTTATTGCTTCTTTCCAAAAAGCAACATCTTGGGACTTCACTGCTTCATCAAATGTTTTGGGATCATCCTCAACATTAAAGCAATAGGAGTATTGATCAGAGACCGCATCCCTTGTTCCTTCAACCAAGTATAGTTGAAACTCGGGCTCAAGATTCCTTGGAGTCCTATGCCTTGTGCTTCTTCTAAGATTAGGCTCAGGTTGTTGAATCACAACCTCATTAGTGACCCTTTCAGGTTCTACTGAAGCAATGTCCTCAGCCCCAGTAGGAGTCCTAAGGCTTAGTCTAGGGACTGATGAGAACCTAGTCTCATCAAAGTTAGAATCCCTTGATTCAAAGATTGAGTTTATAGAAACTGAATCATTAGGTTTAATAACATAGAACTTATAAGCCTTGGAATGCTCAAAATGTCCAACAAAGATGCATTCAATGCATCTTTCACCCAAAATTTTCACCTTTGGATTAGGGAGTCTTACAACAGCCCTACAACCCTAAACCTTGAGATAGTTCAAGTTTGGTTTCCTTTTAGTCCAGAGTTCATAAGGGGTAATCATGTTCCTTTTGTTGGGAACCCTATTTAATAAATAGCAAGTTGTTAACATTGCTTCACCCCAAAACCCTTGACTCAGTCCAGAATAGGACAACATGGAGTTAACCATCTCCTCCAGTACTCTATTTTTCCTTTATGATATACCATTTTGTAGTGGGTATAAGGGGAAGTCGTTTCATGGATTATTCCAACAGACTGAAAATACTGAGTATATCCATGTACTCACATCCCCTATCAGTCCTAAATCTTTTGATTTGGACTCCTTGTTGTAATTCAACTTCAGTCTTAAATACTTTAAATTTATCTAATGCTTCATCCTTAGTATACAACAAATAAACATAACAAAACTTTGAAGCATCATCAATAAATGTTACCAAATATTTCTTATTCCTTAATGAGGGAGTAGCATACAAATCACATAGGTCACTATGGATTAGCTCCAAGACTTTAGTTTCACGTTTTACATTTTGAAATGGTTTCTTAGTAATTTTATTTAGCATGCAAGTCTGACACTTTTCAGTATGCATGTCAAGACCAGGGATTAACCCATCCTTAGACATATCTTGCATCCTTTTATAGTGGACATGGCCTAGCCTAGCATGCCATAGTGATGAATCATTCAGTTTAATGGTAGTCATTAGGACAAAAATCAACATTCACATTAGAATCAATATTAAGCCTGAACATTTGATTACACAAATAGCCAAAACCAATAAACACACCATGTTTAGATAAAACAAATTTATTAGATTCAATCACTTGCTTATAACCACAATTATTCAAAACACTACTAGAAACCAAGTTCTTCCTAATATTAGGAACATGCAAAACATTAAACAAAGAAACAATCTTTCCAGAACTAAACTTAAGATCTACACAACCACGTCCATGCACTAGGGCTATTGACTCATTTCCCATGTGAAGAATAGATCCATCATTCAGTGACTCATAATTCTTGAACTAGCATCTATCTTTACACACATGTACTGTTGCTTCAGAGTCAACTCACCACGCCACATCATCATCATGCACAAAATAAGCTTCAGATACATATGTTACATAATAAATCTAAAGAGATTCATTAAACATGTTCTGACCTTTCAGTGTGCTGTTTGAACCAATCACTGAATATTTGTGCCTGATCCACTAGCTTTGCTACTAGTACCAACACCTTTACAATCCCTTTTCAAGTGTCCAATTTTCCCACACTTCCAACAAATCACTGATGATGACTTCTTGTTAGGATTAGTTTTGGTGTTATCCTGATGCTTACATTTGCTCTTGTTGTCATTGTACCTGGAGGAGTTGTTATGCTCCACCATATTGACAACTGATGAACCAGCAACATTGTTGCTCTTTGACTTATCACTTCCATGCACCCTGAGGGATTCCTCAATGCGCAAATGACTGCCCAACTCAACAAGAGTTAATTCCCCCTTCTTATGTTTCAATGTATGCTTCAAAACCTTTCCAAGGAGGAGGTAATTTGTCAATGACACAAGAGACCTGAATGGTTTCATCCATGTTAATTTTATGTTGTGTAAATCTACCAAGTATTCCAAGAAGTTCATTGTATTGTTCCATGACTGGTCTTGAATCAACCATTTTGTAATTTGTGAAATCACTCACAAAGAACTTCTTACTTGATGCATCCTCAACCATATATTTGGCTTCCAAGGAATCCCATAGTTCTTTACCAGATTCAGAATTTTGGTAAATATCAAATAAGGAATCAGACATACCATTGAGAATAATACCACGACACACATAGTCGTCATTCTCCCATTTGCTCCTTTTCCTTAGGTCCTCCAAGGTAGCATCATCACCACCATCAGGTTTTGGGAGTAGTCAGCACATACACCACACTCATGGTAGAAAAAAGAAAGTGCATCTTCTTTTGCCATCTCCTAAAATCCACCCCTTTAAACTTATCCATCTTGGAAAAGTTAGTCACCATATGTTTCATTGCAGTCGCCATTAAATTATCACAAAATAGTTTACTTTAATTGTTGGAGTATACTCGTCCCAACCAGGGTAAGATAATCAAGCTACGTACCAATGAATGGTTACCGGATATCACTTAGAATCGTGTATTAGTCGGTGATTATTATGTATTGGGCTTTATCATTCTTTTGTATAAGCCTAGCCCACCTTTGAAACTTATATATTGTAGACATTTGTTTAATGTGAAGGCAAGGAAAATTACAAAATCAATATGCTATCCGCCATCTAATTTTTCTCCTAAAATCTCTCTAATCCTCGTTCTCAAATCTCCTTGTATAAACATCACGACAACTGTGATTCTTCGATCTCTAAAGCCTTTCTTTTTCTTTTCTTCACCTAAACAGTGATATTATTGTTTTATATCAATTATTAATTGATGTGTTAAAAAAAAGAAAAAAAAGGAAGAAAGTGGGTCCGGTTACTTTGTATTCAGAAATAGTATGCAACAATTACTTGCAGCCATTGTTGACTTGTTATATTTGATATTCTATCACTTGTTCATTCAATTGGTTTAGAAAGAAGGCACGTGATATCACTAGTACAAAAATGGGTTTCGGTCACACATACCGAATTTCGTGTAGTCACAAATAAAATTTTCGTGTGACTGAATTCGCCAGTCATAAATAAACGGTCACACTTGAAGTTAGTTTGCATGACCATTTCGTATTTTGTTTCACGCATATGAATATTTACGTGACTAGGGCTAACAAATGCTTTTTGAATGAGTCGTTAGCCACTTAATAATTTGAGAGTGTTACCGAATCAAAGTCTGGTTCAAGTAGTAGTCACATTATACGTATACATGTGTGGCAAATATTTGTCATACACACATTGAATGTGACCAAAAATCATATATGGTCACATAGACTTATGTTACAAGTGACAAATTGATAAACAAGGTTGTCACACACATTATTTTAATGTGACTAGTATATTCTGTTAAATGTTAACCACACATGAATTTTGTGTGTGTGGCAAGCTGAAAGTGGGTATTAAAATATTTGCCACTACATTTATTTAAATGTGACAAATATTTTACAATTACTTGAAGACTATGATCACATATAATACATGAACATATTAAATTCTTAAACAATTATGTGACTATATGATTGCCAATAGTCACAACATTTGAGAAATGTGTATCTAAATTATACTTATGGTCACATTATAATGGGATTAACTATGAACAACACATTGAAAACGTCACACAGTAAAATATTCATGTGACAAATGTTTATAACCAAATGTAATCTCTATTTTCACTAATGTTAATATTAGTCACATATTTAGAACCAAATATGTTCATGTGGCAAACTGGTTAAGTGTGCTAGTGTTTGAATGGAAGGTCTAGGGTTCGAGTCTTAGACCTTGTTTTTTGCTATTTTTTTAAAACACAATAAACCCTAAAAACACAGAAAACACACACTTTCTACACCCCTAATGAGAATGCTCATTCTTGGAACTTCACAAAAATTGATTACATGCATGAATATGCATTAGATGTTTATGTAGGCTGCTGGCCCTTTGTATTCCATCCTTGGTTATATAAACAAGGATTAAGTAATGAAATTAATCATAACAAAAACACAACAAACACTTAATTATCAGCATTTTAGGAATCAAAAAATGGCTTCTTCATCAAAAAGAACATTTTTTGTTGCTTTTGAAGATACCAGTGCAGTTCCTAACAAGTATGTATCATTATTTATTCTATTAACATTGTATCTTTGTTATCATTAAGTACTAATAATCTTTTATGTTCTTTTCAGGAAACCTTGTGTGGTGCCCAAAGTAAAAGCTAATGCAGATGGAGAGTTCCCCGCCGATTGTCCTTACGATGATAAATATGATGAGTACGATTGCTATGTTGAGGAAGCTTACGAACATAGACAATGGAAGCTGGAAGACGAAGAGAATGCCCGACTTGAACAACAATGTCGGAGGGAGAAAGCTGCTTCCTTAAGAAAGAGGCAACAGGAGCAAGAACAACGCGAGAGGGAGGAAGCTGCTTCCTTTAGAAGGAGGCAAGAGGAACAGTGACAGAGGGAGGAAGCGTATAGGAGGCAACTGGAGGAAGAAGGTCAAATCATTGATGATGATGTTTATTCTTCTGAGCATGAAATTGAAGAAGACGAAGACGAGTTCAAAGAGGCTTTAGATTACGATGAACTTCATTTGGCTTTTGATCCTTAGAAATCTCCAAAGTTTGATTAGTTAGAGAAACAAAATGTTTGTTTTATTAAAAACCTGTAATCCTTTAGTATTATTGAATTGAATTTATGTTTGATCAGTTTTCACCTTGTGTTATTTTTATTTTACTTTAGTCATTTCAAACTTTTCATTTTTAGTTTGATTAATAATTAAGCACATTGTTTGAACAAATTAGTTGTTTATGTGAAATTAGACACGAATTGGAATAAATACATGGGAGGACTAGTGAAAATATATTAAAAAGATAAAAAAAAATCTTAACTTGTGCTTGACTAGATAATGATTAAAAACAAAATAAGCTGAAACAAATAGCTTTTCAAGGAAATACTCAATATTAGCTTAGTTCTGAGTGAAGAATGGCCTAGCAATATTGTTACAAACATATGCTCAGAACTTCTAAAGAATAAGGCAATAGCCTAACAACTTTATATCCAATTGGAAAATAATTGCAGATGTAATAGCAAAAACTTAAAAGCACCTTAGAGTTAAGCTAAGTAGAAAACATAAACTGCTAAAAGCTTAATTAGTTTTGGCGGGAGAATTAGGGAAAAAAATTGGGTTATAAGATCCACCGAAGTGGAAAGCCTTAACCGGATGTGTAACAGGTAACTTTGACACAAAAATCTTGGTTATATGTGTTATGCATCTAGGATTATACAACTCACAACATGAATAAATAAAATATAAGATGAGCCATGTTTAAATGCATGAAATACAAGTCTAATTTCATAATATTGATGATAATATTGCAGGTTCATACAAAATGTGAATGACAACATATTTGCATCCAAAAAAATAATGGATACACCCATCCATGCAGATTAGTGTTTAAAATTGTTTACATAGACTATACCTACACTTAACCGAAATAGTCTAAAGAAGATTCATCAGAAACATCCATAAAACAGAGATAACAAGTTCTTCCATAGCCTACCCCCTATAGGTTCCTCCATAGCCTACCCCCTCTTCCTTTTTCCTAGCTTTATTTCAAATTCTTTCAATTTTTTTGGACAAGGCAGGAAACATACTGCATTTCTGATAGGTGGGGGCCTTTCTGTTGTAGAAAATGGAGACCGAGAAGATGACTCTACTTTTGGTGTACATCCCCTGCTAACACTTGGACTGAGTATCTGTTTGGATGATCCACTCGCCTTGCCTGCAGTCTGACTGGATGAGCCAATAGCTTTGCCTTTCTTCTTGGACGCTGAATTAGTCTCTCCCCAAGTATCGTTCGTACTACAATCATCTGCAGAGGTGCTGGAAACTTGGAAGGTTCATCCTGGTCAGCATGAAATGGGTGCTGGAAGTCTTTAGTGTTTACATGTTCAAAGCTTTCATCTAATGACAACAGATCTTCCTCAGAGCTTTCATCTGATGATAGCGTATCTTCTTTAGAGCTTTCAGAGTAATCAATGATGATAACATATGTAAATTACAAGACAAACTTTAATAAATTCAGATACTAACAGCCACCCAGATACTCAAAACAATAAAACATTCATATACAAACTTATTATAGGTTAAAAGTTAATATACTAACCTCCCTGCAACAGTCTCTGTTTGAAATGTTGGAATTCCCTTTCAAGCTTTTCCACCCTATTATGTAGGTTAGAAAGAGTAGTTGTGGTATCAGTTTCCATTGAACCGTTTCCTTTTTCTTTGTTTTTCAAGTCAGCTCCTGTATCTACCTACCACAATACCGCATAAGTTAACTACAAATACATACTCACATGTTTGCAATAAAGTTTAACAGCTACACATAAACGACATCTTAAGCCCGTTTGCTCTTCGAGGTAGATATCTCCACGATTCCTCTATCTCGTGAACATGTTCATCTTCGTGCCCAATATATGAATCCAATATGGACCTGCTTCTTTTTCGTTTATCCTTTTTTTATGTAAGTAGCTTAAAATTTGACATTCGCATTTGGTCTTTGATTGATATCAATATCATCAATACCCATGAAAAAGCGAATATGAGTGCCAAAGTAAGAGGTCCTTTACTAAAAAGGCTAAACAAAAAGATGTTAATGCATATTGAATTCACATATTAGGCACGAAGATGATGATTTTCACGAGAAAGAGGAATCATGGCGATATTTACCTCGAAGAGGAAACGGGCTTGAGATGTCGTCTATGTAGAGCTGTAATACTTTATAGCATACATGTGATACCGAAGTTAGTGAATAACTATATTTCTCTAAAGGTTAAATCTTAGTTTACTTACCTCCCTTCAACTGTGTCTATTTAAGAAGTTTGAATTTCCTTTCAAGCTTTTCCACTCTATTATCTAGATTAAAAGGATCAAATGCTTTATCAACTTCTGTTGATCCCTTGCCTTTTTCTTTTTTCTTTAAGTTAGCTCTTGTATCTGCATCAGCATATAACCAACATATAAACAACATAGTAAATGAACCAATGCAGCTGTGAAAACGTATAGACTTCCTGGCCAACATTTTTGAATCTAAGATGGCATCGACAAAAGAACCTACATATTTTCATTTACCCTTTTTTATGTAAGCCCCTCTTACTATGGCCGTCGCATTATCTTTTTCATGGGCATCACTACCATCAACTAAGGTCTTTAGTGAGCGACCCGTTTCTTTTTTGTTGATTGGTCGAAGGATTTCCTTCCCATTTGTAAATTTTGGCGCTTATTTCGGCATCAAATTATCCGAGTCGTCACTCTAAACACGCTCACTCTCACTTTGAGTTTCAGTATCGAAATATAATCCACACATGGATCAATCCAAATACTAAATGCATGATATAAACCACACAAGTCTGTATCTAGATACTCAACTAGAAAGAGTATTCGGATACTGAAACTGAAACTGAAAAAGAGAGTATTCATAGTGGTGACTCGGATAACTTGCTACCCCATGAAGCCCCAAAATTGGGAACTGGGAATGAAAACATTCGACCAATCAACAGAAAAGAAAAGGGTTGTTTATTAAAGATCGTAGTTGATGTTAACAAGGACCATGAAAAAAGGGAAATGACACTGCCATAGTAAGAGGTACTTACATAAAAAAGGGTAAACGAAAAGATGTAGGTTGTTCTATCGATGCCATCTTAGATTCAAAAAAGTTGGCCAGGAAGTCTATACGTTTTCACATCAAGATAATCAAACCTAATCTCAACTCAAATGTTTACGCTTTGTTCTCGAGTCTTATTTTAAAGGAATGAAAGGGGGTCGAATGGGAAGGGCAAAGTAGGGGAGGATATTTTAGTAAAACCAACCATTAGCTAACAACACAACAAGGAAGATGCAAATACATGATGTTATTCCTTTATGACCAGGACAAACGAAACTCATAATCTAACTCAGAAAGATTCAAATACATGATCTGACTCCTTTTTTACTATACCTAATAACTTGATCAGAATGTATTTTTGCATGATAAAAAAATTTAGCATGTAATGGACATATATAAAGGAGATGCCAGTTACGAGTAACTTCCGTAAAAGGTAGAAACCCTAGTAGAAATATATAAAATGTGGATGAATAATAAGGATATAAATGTAATTTTATACAAGCCTAACCCATTTTTCTTCCCAATCCCCCCCCCCCAAAATTGGGCGGAACAGATATGCATAAAAATGCCTGCACCTTTCTTTCCTTCCTCCTTCCCGTTCCCTACCCTTCCTTCTTCAAAAAAACTTAAGAACAAATTTTTTTTTTAATTTCCCTTTCCATACTCTTCCATCCCTTTAAAAAAACTTGAGAATTTAAGGTTTCTAGTATGACCAACCCCTTTTTTTAAATTTATGGTGTGTTTTTTTAGCTTATATAAGCCATTTTTTGCTTATATAAGCCTATGTTTAATAAACTTATAAGCCCATGGCTTATATAAACTTAAGTTAACATGAGGGTAAAATGGTAAATATGTTATATAAGCCCAAACCTTCCTAAAAAAGCCACAATTTTATGGCTTATCATAACACCCATATATAAGTTTATAAGCCCACTAATATAAGCTTAGCCAAACACTTGGTTTGAGCTTATAAGCCCATTATATAAGCTAAACCAAACACCCCCTTATCTCCTGTATCTACATCATCATATAACCAACAGAATACTTGAACCATTTATTATTTTCACTACTCCTAAAACATTACATAGTAAACACTAACTAATGATCCATCTAACGCCTTTCTGACAAACATATAAACATAAAATTTCACAAAATTGACCTTTAATATGTGCCTTCGTAGCTTCATCAACCTTCATAGCTTCATCAACCTTCATAGCTTCATCAACCTTCGTAGCCTCATCTGCCTTGTCATCTATATAACAAATATTAAAACAGAATCAATTATTGGTATTTTCGTAACACGCAACATCATCAAAACAAAGACAAATCATCAAAACTTCAATAATACTGTTGCGAAATAAAAACCGTAACCTTGTTTTGATTTTCCTTTAGTCCGTTTTTTTAAATCTAACTGCATCAAGTCTTCAACAATAGTGTTAGTAATCGGATAAGGATATCTCCAGTTGGTTCCATACTTATCTATCACATAATCAATCATCTCAGGAGTGATCTTAAAATCAATATCTAACTGGTCACTTAGGTTTGATTTATCAGGGTTTGAAGATTTGTTACTGTTTGTGTCTGGGTGGGTGGGTGGTTGATTCATTATTTGACCTCCGGATATTGAATGTGTGTGTGTGAGAGTTATTAGTGGACGGGGGTACCGGTACAATATATCAAGTTGCATGCAAATTAAACGATTCACTTTTTAGACACGTTAGTATAAGTCGAGTTTAGTAGTATAATCTTATTAATTTTTCATGATTTTATTGATTGAACTTTACCTTACATGATTATTGGATAATTAAATTAAAGCATGTTATTAATTTAATTAAATCTTGGTTAAAAATTAATATAACATAATTAAGCTATGTTTCTTAATTAATTAAATGTAACATGAATAATTAAATTAATAATTATTTTAACCTAAAGTTTATTTAAATAAAATGGCCATGTTTAATTATCATGATAATTATATTAATAATTATAACATAAATCTTGTTTATTAATTATATAATATAAGTCGGGTGATTAAACGGTTTTATGACTTATTTCAACAAGCTCACGTATGAATGTAACATAAACGATGATTAATTTGTTATCTGATAGATTTTAAAACATTAAAGTTTTTAAAAAATATGAAATGTCAAACCCATCTATCTCGAATGATGGTAACCCTAAATCATAAACCTTAACCAATTAAACCATAAACACAAATTAAACCAAAAACCAATAATAAAACCTAAATCGCAAACCTTAAACCATTTAACCGTAAACCATAAACCATTAAACCATAAACCTTAATTAAACCATAAATCATAATCATGCATACCATAAACCATAAACCATAAACCCTAAACCATAAACCATAAACCCTAAATCCTAAACCGCAAACCCTAAGCCCTAAACCTTAACCCTAAAAAACCCTAAACACTAAATCATAAACCTTAAACCATTTAACCTTAAGTTATAAACATTATACCATTAATTAACCCTTAAACCACAACCATAAACCTTAAACCCTAAACCCTAATCCCTGAACCTTATACCAATAAACCATATATAAACACTAGATCATAAATATTAAACCATATAACCTTATACTATTAACATTAAACCATTAATTAACCATTAAACCACAAACCCTAGCTAAGTAAACTATTAATCCTAAACCTTAAACCCTAAACCCTAAACCGCAAACCCTAAGCCCTAAACCTTAGCCCCAAAAAACCCTAAACACTAAATCATAAACCTTAAACCATTTAACCTTAAATTATAAACATTATACCATTAATTAACCCTTAAACCAGAAACCCTAAACCTTAAACCCTAAACCCTAATCCCTGAACCTTATACCAATGAACCATATATAAACACTAAATCATAAATATTAAACCATTTTATACTATAAACATTAAACTATTAATTAACCATTAAACCACAAACCCTAGCTAAGTAAACCATTAATCCTAAATCTTAAACCCTAAACCCTAAACCGCAAACCCTAAGCCCTAAACCTTAACCCCAAAAACCGCTAAATACTAAATCATAAACCTTAAACCATTTAACCTTAAACTATAAACATTAAACCATTAATTAACCCTTAAACCACAAACCATAAACCTTAAACCCTAAACCCTGAACCCTAAACCAATGAACCCTAAACACTAGATCATAAATATTAAACCATTTAACCTTATACTATAAACATTAAACCATTAATTAACCATTAAACCACAAACCCTAGCTAAGTAAACCATTAATCCTAAACCTTAAACCCTAAACCCTAAACCGCAAACCCTAAGCCCTAAACCTTAACCCCAAAAAACCCTAAATACTAAATCATAAACCTTAAACCATTTAACCTTAAACTATTTAACCTTAAACTATAAACATTAAACCATTAATTAACCCTTAAACCATAAACCATAAACCTTAAACCCTAAACCCTAAACCAGTGAACCATATACACTAAATCATAAACTCAACCATAAACCATAAACCGTAACCCAATACCAAAGTAGAATGTCCTCACCCTAACCATATTAAACCGTCCATTAAAAATCGACCTTATTCATAATAAATTGCTTGAGATGATTATTCAAGGTAATTGATATAAACCTCAACTAAATCCCACATACTGTTAAAAAAACAAAAAATATTTATCTTGCGGTTGTCAAGCATTATTATAACCTAATATATTTAAGTTATTTAACTATAATTTTAATTATGTATAAAATTAAATTAATATTTAATTTTTTGTTTATCATAAAAATAAAACGTATATGCTTTTTTATTTACTTATTAACTTTAAAAAATTGAATTTATTATTAACTTTTAAAAATATTTAAGTTATTTAGTTATTAA
Source organism: Glebionis coronaria (assembly GCA_025667525.1). NCBI lineage: Eukaryota > Viridiplantae > Streptophyta > Magnoliopsida > Asterales > Asteraceae > Glebionis > Glebionis coronaria. Next base: position 549,889,095 of record CM046880.1, read on the forward strand.
TATATTTAGGTTATTTAATTATTTATATATTTAAGTTATTTAATTATTTATTTGCTATTAACTTTTAAAAATTAAATGTTAATTATACTTTTATTATTAAGTAAATTTAATATTTACACTTTCATTAAACACACATAATATCCGGTAACCATCTTGTAACCACCACCATTTTCGACCATTTTCACAATCACAAAGGAAGAAGAACCCTAAATTAACCACCCAATAACCGATCAAAAAAATCAAACCTCATAAACTATAGTCGCCAATCTACAGAATCATTAACAACATGAAACATCAGGAAAGAGGTTGCAAAAATCAGTATTGTTTAATTTAATATTAGGGTTCATACGAATAGTGTAAGTTTGTTATTGATATTAGATTTACACTTACTTTTAATGCACGTATGTGGACCTATGTCATATTTAATTAACGTGATTCAATTTATAGGATTAACCCTTGTTAATGTGTTTATATGGTCTATGTTTCAATCTAGGATATGGGTTTTGTTAATGTGTCTGGATATGGTCCCATGGTATGTTATAGTTTAAGGATATGGTCCCCTATACAAACATATGTATAACCAAATCCAAATGTTATTAGGGCATCAAAACCCATGATACACATTCTACCAAACACTCCCTTCATCGACATATAACTAACATTAATATGTACATGTTTGCAGAAGTAATTCATATAGAATCCAACACTTCATCATCTACTTCTGAAAGTGCTAAATTTCGCCCACCCCTAGCAATACAAGTCCTATTTGTAGTTTGCCAAGAAGTTCTTCAAGTACTCCCTCGTTTCGTCCTCCACTATTTCAAACTCCTATTGTAGGCATACATAATTTCACAAGTTCTTCATCTGTTCGTCCTTCTTTGTTTCAAACTCCTAATGCTACAAGTTCGTCCGCCCGAGTTCGTCCTCCCTCTGTTTGTCCTGCCTTGCTTCAAACTCAAATTTTAGGTGTACCTAATGCCACAACATCTTCAAAAAAAGTTCGTCCTCCCTCTATTCGTCCTCCCTGTTTGGAAACTCCTATTCTATTCAATCCTACTACAGAGGATGAATCAGATTCATCTGATGAGGATGAAGACACTAATGATGTCGAGGTAGATTCTAGTGATGAGGAGGAAGATACAAGTGATGAGGAGAAAGACACGAGTGATGAGGATTATGAGTTAGAACTCAAGAAGAATAGCAACTCTAAAGGTGAATCTGTTTAAACTAAAAGTTTATGGTTTAATGTACATCATTGTTAAGTTTTAATTCATTCAACTTAATGCTATGTCAGGTTCAAATTCAAAGCCGACTGCTTACTCGAAAGGATATAAGAAAATTTCAAACAAGGTATAGTTAAGTTGTTATGTGTTTATGCATAAAGCTGTATACGTTTAGACCATCGATTAATTGTTTTAAACGCATGATGTGGTCAAATATCAGGAGGAATGGGAAAACATAGATTGGATTAGGAAGAGCCCTTTCTTTGACTCTAGTGATGAAGAATTAGTTGCTCAAGCTGATGCTCCAAGATGAAAGCACACTCCCAGATCAAAGCACACTCACAAAGCTCCATCTTCTCAAGCTAAAGCTCCAAGACCAAATGTCGTTGTTGGCCTAGCCAATAAAAAAACTTGGAAAGAAATTGCTGAGAAGGGTCGGTCAAGGAATACTGCAGAGGGGAGCAACAACAAAGGCAAAAGGAAGGTTGGATGATGTCAGTTCTCCCTGTTTAATAGGAACAATTTTTTTGAGTTTTGTTGGTATGGTATTGCTAGGCACCTGTTGTATTATCAAACTACATGTTGCAACAATTTAATAGATTTGTATGCATTACTAGCATTATGAAACAATTATCAATTATCTGTAATCAACAATATGGTTTGTTAACTAGTTAATATAAGTATTTTAAGTTCATGTACAATTCAATATCTGTAATCAAGCAATTATCAGTTATCTATCAAAGGTTTTTGGTTGAATGTTAAAATGTGTAAAATAGTATAAAATTTTGTTCAAAATTTATTTTTACCAGGAAACTCAAAGGGAAAGTTTACATAGTTTGAATGTTTAATTTGGAGGCAAATTGGAGTTCAAAATATTTGGTTGTTTAATTTTTGTATTTGGAGCCAAATTTTTCACGAAAATTTTGAATGTCCATGCTAAGTTAATGCATATGCAGTTACCATAATATTCTAATTCCATCTCCATCTCAAATCCTGATTTTTCTCCAAAATCACAAAATATACCATAATTTTCTAACTCCATCTCCATCTCAATTACTGCCATCACTAGTTTCATACCATTTCCATTTATTGTTCTTGTACATATGTCAATAATCATGAACACTGAAAACAATGATCAAGATTATATTGTTAATGATGATGATTATTTGGCTAATAATGATGATGTAAATCACGATAATGAAGGAGGTTATGAATCAGAGGATTATTGTGATCAATCAGATGCGGATGAAGACATCAGTATACAGAAGGTTGTTAATAAGAGGGGTATAACTAGGTTAGCCAAGTTTCAGATAAAATATGGAAAACCAGATGTCATGAAGATAAATGTGAACTTTGATGCACTAAATAGAATATCAGGGCCAAACAGATCATTGTTTATAAGTTTTTTAGGAGACACGGTTCGGGAGCAGATAGGATTGAAGATTCTATCGTGGAAAGATGTGAAGGAGGAAGCAAGAGAAAAACTTTGGACTAAAACCACGGTACAAATACAAAATTTTTTAGGCAACTATTAGTCGTATTCCTACATTTACTTTAACATTATGTTAATATGTGCAGCAATACTTTTAATTTGATGTGTCCTACAAAAAGTTGGTTATGAATAAGCTAGGTGAACTGCTAAGAAATTTCAGAAGCAAATTGACAGCAAAGCACATAGTTCCCAACCTAGATAATCCTGAAAAACTAAATGTAGTTCTAAAGAATTACAAAGCAATCGTCAAAGCCGAACACTGGGTTGCTTTTGTAAGCCACACGGCGACAGAAGAATTTAAGGTTGTTAATTTCTATTTCGTTTTATATTTATAAACACCGTATGTATGCATTGTTTGGAAACTCCGTATGACAAACACAGTCTGTTACGTACTAGCAACTTCTCATCCAGTAATCTTTTTTGTTAGGTGAAATCAGCTGCTAATAAATTGGCACGTTCCAAGTCTCTTTATCAGCATACAATGGGACGTGGTGGTTATGTATATATAAAAGAGCAAATGGTAAGGTTATATTGGTGTAATATCCTAACACTGTTGTCCATGTTGGTTTAACTTTTCATCTGTATGTATTTGATGTTTGGAAGATCATAAAAAAAGAAATTACACCAGATCAAGAACCCCCCCCCCCCTCCCCCCGTGGTGTATTGTTGTTTAATGAAAGGGTTAGACAAGAAGGAAAAGAGACAGATGATGAAACAATCAAAGTTGGCACTAAGATTGTAAGTGTTATTGCAAAATTTTTTATATAATGTTTATAATTATTTACCATTTTTTGTGTGCAGCTGGAAGCAGAGGAACAGATCAGAGATGGAACCTTGACGGTTGATAATGGCTCAGATTCATTATCACATGTATTAGGAAAGGAAAAGGGATGGTATGCACGAGGAGTGGGAGGCAGAGTTACGTGCAGGAAGTTCTTTGATCTACCTAGAAGGAAACAAGGAACTGATGTAAGGATTGCGTTGCTTGAAAATGAACTTGAGAAGGAGAGACAGGCGCATAAAGAAAAAGAGGATACAGTCGCTGAATTAAACACCAAGATGTCACAAACACAGGAAAATGTTGAAAAAATGTTGAAAGTTATGTCTTCACAAGGGGTTAATATAGCCGAGTTAATGCCAAGTCAGTCAAATGTAAGACTAGTTTTCTAATTTTGATTTGATGATTTTTAATCTGTAATACCATTAACAATTAACATACTTATATATTGCAGGTATTACAACTAGAACATAATGCATTAAGCAAAATACCTAGTGAAGAGCAAAGGATGCCGATCAGTGGTGGTGGACTTCAGAAGGGTGTGTTATTTCCAATGTCTAAGACAACTGCAACTTCGAACAAGGATTTGGACACTGCAACTGCAGCTGCAACTGCAACTGCGAAGAAGGTAAGTTATAAAAAAACCATGTTTGGTTTCTAAATTGTACTATACATGACTTATTTACTGTGTTATGTATATATGCAGGTACCTACTAGAACTAGGTTAGCAAAAAATAAGACAGGATCGTTGGAAAAGAAGTCTCCACTTTAAAATTCCCAATCTCAAGAAGATATTTATCCAGCTTCTGGATCACAACAAAATCTGTCTCCCTCGACACAACAAGACGTACCTATTGCATCATTACGAAAGAAGCGTACACCTTCTAAATCAAAAGTAAATCAGTCTCCACCATCACTACCAGATGTAAGTATTTCATCATTTTTCATATAATTACTTGTTTAATTTATTTGTCATTAACGCATGTAAACATTTTTTCTTCAGACATTTAAGTGCAAACTGTGGAACATATCTAGGACAATGATCATTGGTAACGGTAGGGTATACAAGTCTAAGGATGGAGACAATGTAATGATTCATAACAAACCACTACCAAAAAATGCTACAAAGTTTCAGTTGATGAATCCATAGTGGATGCAGCATTCATACCTGATGACAGAAATAATGGTTTAAAAACTGTTAAGGATGTAAAAGGTAGTTTCGTGGCATGGCCAAAAGAAAAGGTTTTTTTTTTGGAAGAGGTACATATACTTGATTTATCATCCTACATATACATATCTTTTCATATTTAGTTTAATGTTTAATACACGGCTTTTGTTTCCATACATGAAACAACACCACCAAATACCATGAAAGCTGTTGTTGAAAGTGAACCAAAGATAGGATCTAAGCGCTCGATGAATGTTCCAGCAAACAGTACATTTACGACTATTACTCATATGCAGAAACAAGCTAGGAATAACAAGGCTCAAAAGACTCTACAATACGGTGATTCAAAGTCTTTACAAATGTGATTCTATGTGAAGAGTATGTTACTTGAGAATAATACGAAATTACATTTGTTGATTTGATTATGTACATTCAATTTTATATATTAATGCAATTGAAATTTGATTTCTAGAATTTTGTTATTTGTTTTTATTGAATTCTGAAAGGTTACTAGAAGATGAAACATAGTCACACTTATTCACATTCCAATGTGTGACTACATATCATAAAAAGTCACACAAACATACAATTCTATGTGACTATTGGATGCATATAGTCACACAAAATACAATTTGCTTGACTTGACAAAGCATACAGTCACACTTATTACTACTATTGGTAACTCTTTGGTTAATTGTATGTGACAAACTTAGTGACATTAGCATGATTTGTGTGACTACATGTCATAAAAGGTCACACAAACATACAATTCATGTGATTATTGGATGAATATAGGCACATAAAATACAATTTGCTTGACTTGACAAAGCATACAGTCACACTTATTACTACTATTGGTAACTCTTTGGTTAATTGTATATGACAAACACAGTACCATTAGCATGATTTGTGTGACTACATGTCATAAAAGGTAACACAAACATACAATTCATGTGACTATTAGATGCATATAGTCACACAAAATACAATTGGCTTGACTTGACAAAGCATACAGTCACACTTATTACTACTATTGGTAACTCTTTGGTTAATTGTATGTGACAAACTCAGAGCCATTATCATAATTTGTGTGACTACATGTCATAAAATGTCACACAAACATACCCTTCATGTGACTATTTGATGCATATAGTCACACAAAATACAATTTGCTTGACTTGACAAAGCATACAGTCACACTTGTTTCTACTATTGGTAACTCTTTGGTTAACTGTATGTGACAAACTCAGTACTATTAGCATGATTTGTGTGACTACATGTCATAAAAGGTAACACAAACATACAATTCATGTGACTATTGGATGCATATAATCACACAAAATACAATTTGCTTGACTTGACAAAGCATACAGTCACACTTATTACTACTATTGGTAACTCTTTGGTTAATTGTATGTGACAAACTCAGTACCATTAGCATGATTTGTGTGACTACATGTCATAAAAGGTAACACAAACATACAATTCATGTGACTATTAGATGCATATAGTCACATAAAATACAATTGGCTTGACTTGACAAAGCATACAGTCACACTTATTACTACTATTGGTAACTCTTTGGTTAATTGTATCTGACAAACTCAGAGCCATTAGCATAATTTGTGTGACTACATGTCATAAAAGGTCACACAAACATACCCTTCATGTGACTATTTGATGCATATAGTCACACAAAATACACTAATCACATAGTAAATGTCACACATATTGTATATTCATGTGACAAATTTATAAACAATAGTCACTCTTAAACAAAACTCGTGTAACTGTAGAGTGTTTACCGTCACACATATTCACTAAAACACCAAATATTATACCTAGTTCGTCACACATTTTCGAGTATTGGTCACATTTTTTCCTGATTATCGTCACAAAGATCAGATCGTGACCGTAGTGTACCTACGGTCGCGGGACCTTTGGTCACAAAGACAAAAAATACCGCGTGTGACTGTATGCCTACGGTCACTCTTTTTTAGTGTGACGGATACCATTTTTTGTACTAGTGTATTGAGCTTTGGTATTCTATCAATTCTTAATTCGCTCCTATATTGTCCAGATGAAGAACAAAAACAATATCAATAATAATAGCAGCGTATGGCACGACTGATACAAAGAGGCAACACAAAAACACAAAAAAACGTTGAAGTTTACCTAATGCTTTTTCCACAATGACGTACGATAATACGGCATGGAATATGGATATGTGTGCGTCTTCTCATCTAAACTCCCATTCAAGTAATCTAAATATTGTTTATAATAATCATTTATATCCATCTGTTCGTGTAGGTGACAGGAAAACCATTCCCGTCACCAACACGGGCCATAGCATCCTGCCTACTCTTAGTCGTCCTTTATATATTCATAATGTTCTCGTCACTCCTAACATAATTAAAAATCATATTTCTGTGCGTCAGTTAACTAGAGATAATAAATGTACCATTGAGTTTGATGAATTTGGTTTCTCTGTAAAGGATTTCTTAACTCGTCATATCCTTCTCAGATGTGACAGTTCAGGAGACCTCTACCCCGTTACAAAACCATCTCCTATGCCTAGTGCTCTGCTTTCTCTCAGTCATGCTACGTGGCACCAACGTCTCGGACACCCCAATGCAGAATTGCTACGATCTCTTATCTCTCGTAACTTTATTTCGTGTCAAAAAGAGAAGTCTTCACATATTTTTCATGCTTGCCAACTTGGCAAACATGTGAAGCTTCCCTTTGTTAGTTCGGATACTCGTGTTTCTTCTTGCTTTGATATTGTTCATTCTAATATATGGACTTCCCCAATTGTTAGTGTTGGCGGTTTTAAATACTATGTGTTGTTTCTTGATCATTTCTTTCATTACTTGTGGATTTACCCCCTACGTCATAAATCTGATGTGTTTCAAAAGTTTCTACATTTTCGATCTTATGTCAAAAACCAATTTAAGTGTGAAGTTAAAGCTTTCCATTGTGACCATGGTGGTGAGTTTGATAACACCAACCTTCTTCACCTTTTTGAGAAAAATGGAATTCAGTTTTGTTTTTCTTGTCCCCGTACCTCTCAACAAAACGGGAAATCAGAGCGGATGATTAGAACTATTAATAATGTCATTCGCATATTGCTTTTCCAAGCCCACCTTCCGCCTACGTTTTGGGTCGAGGCACTTCATATGACCTCGTACCTTCTTAACCTGCTCCCCTCAACCGCAATAAATAATGGCATACCATACACAAAATTATTTCAAAAAGAACCTGATTATTCTCGTCTTAGAACCTTTGGATGTCTTTGCTACCCACACCTTGATTCACCTTATAAATTAGCCCCCCGGGCCACACCATGCATTTTTCTAGGTTATCCCGCCTATCACCGCGGATACCGATTCCTTGACCTTTCCACCAACAAAATCATACTTTCTCGACACGTTACGTTCGACGAAAACCAATTTCCGTACAGCTCTACTTCCAATCTCACCGCCCCCCCTCTTATGAGTTTCTTAACACGTCTCCTCTTACCCACACTTTAATCCATAACACCTTCCCTATCACAAATCCAACCCAAACATATCAACCTACTACACCATCACCTGTAGCCCAAACAAACTCACGCCATCACCAACAACCAAATACTAGCACCCACGACCTTCCACCAACACATACGACCCAACATCCAGAACCGGTTATAACAACCCCTACTCCACCACCTACCGACCCATCTATCGTGGCTCATTCCCCTACACCAACTGGTACTAGTACACCAACCTAAAACCCTCCAACTCGAACTTACCCGATGGTCACACATGCTCAAGTTGGCATTGTCAAACCCAATCCTCGTTTCAATTTCTACACGTCTCATATATCTCTTCTTCCTAAGTCTCCTTCGATTGCCTTGTCTGATCCTAATTGGCGTGTTGCTATGTATGATGAATATAATGCTTTAGTTAAAAACAATACTTGGATGCTTGTTCTGAAACCACCTAATGCCAATGTGGTTCGATCTATGTGGTTGTTTAGACATAAGTATCATGCAGATGGATCTTTAAGCAGGTATAAGGCCAGACTTGTTGCCAATGGGCGCACTCAGCGGGTTGGTGTTGATTGTGATGACACCTTTAGTCCAGTTGTTAAACCAGCTACCATACGGACTGTTCTCAGCCTTGTCTATCTCGTGGATGGCCAGTTCATCAGCTTGATGTTAAGAATGTCGTTCTTAACGATGATATTTTAGAGACAGTTTATATGTATCAGCCTCCAGGTTTTGTGGATTCTCGTTTTCTGCATCATGTTTGTTAGTTACAGCGTTCCTTGTATGGCTTGAAACAAGCACCTCGTGCTTGGTTTCAAAGGTTTGCTAGTTATGCTCTACGTGTTGGTTTCTCTTCTAGTAGATGTGATTCTTCTTTGTTTATTTATCACCATGGTACCGAGGTTGCATAATTATTGATTTATGTTGATGATATTGTATTGACCGCCTCTTCTCCAAGTTTACTTCAACGCATTATTTCATCTTTGCATCAAGAGTTTGAGATGACGGATTTGGGGGCCCTTAATCATTTTTTAGGGATTTCTGTTACTCTTGACTCTACAGGTATGTTCCTCTCCTAGAGGAGATATGCTATGGAGCTATTGGAGCGGGCACACATGGTTTCTTGTAATTGTTCTCGGACACCTGTTGATACAGAGTCTAAGCTTGGTCCTGACGGGGATCTTGTTTTTTATCCAACGCTATACCGGAGCCTGGCAAGTGGTTTATAGTATCTTACATTTACTCGTCCTGATATCTCTTATGCGGTTCAACAAGTTTGTCTCTACATGCATGGCCCTCGGGAGCCTCATTTTGCGGCTCTCAAGCGTATTCTTTGGTATGTACGTGGTACTTTAGACTTTGGCCTGCAGTTGTTTGCTTCTCCTGGTTCTCTTATTGCATATTATGATGCTGATTAGGCTGGTTGTCCCTCTACTCGACAGTCCACTTCTGGTTATTGTGTATTTTTGGGAGATAATATTCTTTTTTGGTCTTCTAAGCGTCAACACACCATATCTAGGTTTAGTGCGGAGGCTGAATATCGGGGTGTTGCCAATGATGTAGATGAGACTGCTTGGATTCGGAATCTACTTCGGGAACTACATACCCCGTTATTATCTGCTACACTTGTCTATTGTGACAACGTCGGTGCCATTTATATGTCAGTTAACCTTGTGCAGCATCAACGAACGAAGCATATAGAGATTGATATTCATTTCGTTCGTGACACGGTTACTAAGGGCCAGGTTCGTGTTCTTCATGTGCCATCGCGCTACCAGTATGCTGATATCTTCACTAAGGGGTTGCCTTCGGCTTTGTTTAAGGAATTTCGCAACAGTTTGAGTGTTTGTTCCTCTCCTGCTCCAACTGCGGGGGAGTGTTAGTCGGTGATTATTATGTATTGGGCTTTATCATTCTTTTGTATAGGCTTAGCCCACCTTTGAAACTTATATATTGTAGACATTTGTTTAATGTGAAGGCAAGGAAAATTACAAAATCAATATCACGTGATCACTTTCTAAAGTAAACTATTCGACCCTAATGCACGGGTATCACGAATATCTACTTGGGATAAGAACAAATGCTATTAGTGATTTAGGCACAAATCTCTAACCCTTTTGCTTCTAAGTGTTTATGTTTCTACGTCTTTTCATGCAATGTTGTGAACACCCAATTATAGGTGTAATTCTCAAACCTTAGTCAATGGTATTAAGAGGAATTAACGGCCCATTAATATCCTCTTAATGTGCTCCATAATACCAGGAACAGTTGTTACATGACCAATTAAACGTGGTCATTTAGTGCACTTAAACTGCCACTTGAATAGGTCAAAGACCGTTACAAGTTTACATGTTCAGCCCAGCATTAGTCTTTCCTTCAGTCCCACTGAAGCATGAGCTATCCCCTGAAGGGTTTCATGCTAAAGCCTTCAGTACTGAAGAAGACTTACTGATAAGTAAACACTGAAGACAAGTCTTCAGTGAAGTTACTCCCTGATGAATACCTTCAGTACATAGTTAAACTCCCTCAAAAGTTAACTCATTGAAGATCATCAGCAATGATGAACATCATACTAGCCACTATAGGATACAAGGTGTTCATGGACTTATGCGTGTACACTCCGTACTTTCTTACCCATTCACCATTATGAACTGAACCTCCCCAACAATTGATTGAGAGAGTGGAAAGCCGCCACTGCCAATCACCAAACCTCGACTGTGAAGGAGTAATAACCTTCTCTAATGAGGCACGTAATGCGTGATCAAAGTAAGCTTGAACGTGTCCTTAAAGCATAAGATTACGTAATTATTGTAATTGGATAGGTCTTGATCAAACTAAACTTGGCCTCTAGTATTACAATTTAAACACGTTATAATTCTTTGAATTACAATTATATCAAATTACAATTTCTTAAAAATATTACAATTCTTTAAAAATAACATATTACGAACCAAACGACGACACAACCTAACCCAAAACAGCAAAAGGAATACCATGTATGATCATTGTGAAGGAGTGTAATTTGCATAGACCTTGATATCCGGATCTTCTTCTAATTGATGCATACGTTTCTCATCTAAATAAACCCATGCTTCTATCCCATCACCTTCTTGATTGTCCATCATCACCACAAAGTTTTGGGCAGTAAATTGCCCTGTGCTCTTCCAAACCGGCTTACCCCAACCAAAGTCAGCGTTGTTAAATGAGGAGAATTTGCACCAAGAAGTGACCGAATAGAAATTTACATCACCATTCGTCATATATTGACTATTCTCCAAAAACGGCTTTACTAAAACATCATATTCACAGGACGCCAGCGCTTTAGCATAACTACTATCATATTTCTTGAGACCGTCTTGCAAGATCATATAAAAACCTTGAAGGTCGATGTTGTCTCCTTCACATGTATCAGTTTGTGCAATTGCTACACTCACGAAATTCCCACATAAGTTATCGGGCAACTTAGGGACTGCTTTATCCCTCAAGTTAACTCCTTGAGCAACAGACGACACCTTTGATTGTCCGTTGTTGTTTGCTTTATCTATACCTACAAAGGTCTTCCATAATAGTGCCACAACAAGTTGTAGCTTAGAGGGACGGCGTCCTTTATCATCCTTGAAGATGACTTTTTCCCTTAGTTTTGATATTGCCTTCTCTTTGAATAGAAATATTTGAGCCGGAGTCACCCCAATGCTTGTCCTTGGAAGTCTTGGGCTAAGATCATTTAATTCTCTTTTTGGAAAGTCACGAGGCACAGTAAAGATAGGATAATACTTTTCTAGTTCTAATGCAATATTGCTAGAAGCTTGGCTTCTAATAGCCCAATTACTAATGAATGTGCACATAGTAGACATATCACAAAATTTATGTGTAGAACACGTACCAATTGCAAAACCACCGCACTCGAAAGTTGTGACTTTAATATATAACATCGGATCGTCCACTTCACCAGCCTCACCTATCTCACACGGGAGCAAATCGTTTAGCATATTGTATTTCAACTCCCATGCTAGGCCTAGAAATTCAGAGAGTTGAAAATTTGCTGTAGCCTGTACATATAAAGCACCTTGATCACTACAATCAATGAATGAACCATCACGCATGTATCTCCCGGCCAATGGGTAAAAATCGGTTAAGGTTTTCGATAATGAAGTTTCCAAATGATTAAAGATGTCGGCATGGAAATCATTTTGTGACGGTGAGTAGTAGAGAATAAGAGGCATACTAATGTTAGGCATTTGCTCGTCAAAAAAAGAGACATTATAGTTACGAAGGTTGGATGGAGTTGGTGTTGCAGGTTTCACCAGCTTGGAGGAGTTGTTTATTATCTCCATGTGTTGTTTGTGTATAAATATGTCTTGAGCCTCCAATGCCATTATTTATAGCTAAAGAACGTAGATTTCGTATGTTGCTTAATTTAGCAATTTTCGAATCCCTTTCATAATGATATTTTAAGATTTAAGGTCGGCAATTTAAGTGAGGATAAGGATAAGGATTGTGTCATTATGTGTGTGTATTTAGCTGTTTGGAGACAAGTCTATGTCTTTACTGATGTTTCTATTAACTTAAAATATAAAAAAGAGATTTTATATACGTTCTTGAATGTTTCTTCTTTAACATCTATATATGGTAGGAACCATTATTGACCAGCGATGGAATCTGGACTCAAAACGACTGGTTGCACGTATTTTTTGAGATATATCCATCCCTGGATTTTGTGGTGCTATGTATTTGGACGCTAACTCTTTGTAATGATATGAAGTTTCCCATCGGTCAATAAGTAGATTAAATCAAAACTTTTAGTAGACATTTCTAATGGATTGGAGTTCGATCAGGCCGAAGTAATCTCTAATATCGACGGTGCATAGATCTTGAAGTGTACAAGTTGCTTCTTCGAGCATCGGGTATGGTAACATTTTTGTGGCACCAATCTAACGAGTTAAGGACTTGGCGCCGATTACTTATATATAGCAGCGACAATGTATAATAGTTTCAGTTTTTTGTGTGTATATATTCTTTTTTATTCAATAAATTATGCTAAAGCTCTACTTTTTTTTTGTTAACAGACTGTTGTATAAGGTCAACATACAAATGTAAAAATGGAGGTCGAAAGACAAGGTCGAACCCTGTGAAAAACTAAACCAGGATCACTTCAATTTTCCAAGTGTATTTAGGACTTTCATGTGATTTTGCCAATAAATCAGCTTGTATCAAATACTGCACAAAAGCATTTCCATCTTTTTGGCTTATAAAGATATCCTTATTTCACTAGACACATACCGCAAAACAACAAAAGGAAAACCATGTATGATCATTGTGAAGGAGTGTAAATTGCATAGGTCTTGATATCGGGATCTTCTTCTAATTGACGCATACGTTTCTCATCAAAATGAACCCATGCTTCCATCCCATCACCTTCTTGATCGTCCATCATCACCACAAAGTTTTGGGCAGCAAATTGCCCCGTGCTCTTCCAAACTGGCTTACCCCAGCCGAAGTCAGCTTTAGTAAATGAGAATTTGCACCAAGAAGTGACCGCATAGAAATTTACATCACTATTCATTATATTTTGACTATACTCCAGGAAGGGCTTAATTAAAACATCGTAATCACAAGACGCCAGTGCTTTAGCATAATTCCTATCATATTTTTTGAGAACGTCTTGCAGGATCATATAATAACCTTGAAGGTCGATATCATCTCCTTCACAAGTATCAGTTTGTGCAACAGCTACACTCACAAAATTCCCACATAAGTTATCGGGTAACTTAGGGACTACTTTATCTCTCAAGTTAACTCCTTGAGAAACAAATGACGCCTTTGATTGTCCGTTGTTGTTTGCTTTTTCTATGCCTATAAAAGTCTTCCATAATAGTGCCACAACAAGTTGTAGCTTGGAGCGACGATGTCCTTTATGATCCTTGAAGATGACTTTTTCCCTTAGTTTTGATATTGCATTCCTTTTGAATAGAAAAATTCGCGCCTGAGTATTCACCGCAGTGATTGTCCTTGGAAGTCTTGGGCTAAGGTCATTTAGTTCTCTTCTTGGAAAGTCGCGAGGCACAGTAAAGATAGGATAATAACTTTCTAGTTCTAATGCATTATTGCTTGAAGCTTGGCTTCTGGTAGCCCAATTATTAATGAATATGCACATAGTAGACATATCAGAAAATTTATGCGAAGAACACGTACCAATTGCAAAACCACCGCACTCGAAAGTTGTGACTTTAATATATAACATCGGATCGTCCAGTTCACCAGCCTCACCTATCTCACAAGGGAGCAAATCACGTAGCATATTGTATTTCAACTCCCATGGCAGGCCTAAAAATTCAGAGAGTTTAAAATTTGCTATAGCCTGTACATACATAGCACCTTGATCACTACAATCAATGAATGAACCATCACGCGCATATCTTCCAGCCATTGGGTAAAAATCGGTTAAGGTTTTTGCTAATGATGTTTCCAAATGGTTAAAGATGTTGACATGGAAATCATTTTGTGATGTTGAGTAGTAGAGAATGAGAGGAACACTAATGTTAGGCATTTGCTCGTCAAAAAAAGAGACGTTATACTTACAAAGGTTAGATGGAGTTGGTTTTGCCGGTTTCACCAGCTTGGAGGTGTTGTTTATTATCTCCATGTGTTTGTGTACAAATGTAAGTTTTGAGCCTCCAATGCCATATTTATAGCTAAAGAACATAGTTTTCGTATGTATGTTTAGCAATTTTTTAATCCCTTTCATTATAAGCGTCGATGATGTTTATTCGTGTGCGCGTGCGCATGAACATCAACTGTACAGGAATATTGGCCGATAACACTATGATTTTGGTTAAGTTTATACAGATGGATGCTTAAGGCCGGCAACTTAAGTGAGGATTGTGTCATTTTTGTGTGTGTATTGTAGCAAGTTATTCGGCATGGAGAACAAGTCTATGTCTCTAGTGATGTTGAGCATGGCCACAACAAGATTCTTTTCAACTTTGAAAGCCATGTTTTTATTAACTTAAATTTACGTTTGTTATAAAGTTTAGATTTTTTACATTAACGTTCTTGAATATTTCTTTTCGAACACGTATATATGGTACGAATGATTAATTGTTTATTGCAGTAATGGAACCTGCAGGACCAAAAGGGAAACTGATATGTTATTCTCATCTCGGACAATGAGGAAGAGTTTTCAAGTCAATTGCTAAGCTTTACAGGAAACATTTAAGTATTTAACCATAAAATCGCAATTGATATTTGACGTTATAAAACTATCCTCTATGCACAAGTATACACATTGAGTTAATGACAAATTTAGTCTAGTTTTTTACATACTAGTGTACTAATTAAGGAAGCACTAGAACACAATTTTGTAAAAATCAGATGCATTTAGAAGAATTTGAGATTTTTCCAGCTCTGGGTTATTATGGTCCATGTATTTGGATGTCGACTCTTTGCTTTTGTATGAAGTTTCCCTGCGGTCGATAAGTATAAAACCAAAACTTTTAAGGGACATATATCTACTGGGTTGGAGACTTGGAGTTCAAGTGCAGAATTTTCTTTGATATGGATGATGCATAAACAGTGTACAAGTTGTTTCATATGTCACTTCACACGTACAAATGCAAAAGCTCACGAGCCTTCTATTGAAAGATATTGCACCATTACAGTGGCGACAGTGTATAGTAGTCTAAATTCTGGGGAGAGATAACTCCTCAGTGAGTATACGCATGGAGCAAAGCTCCCTAAGCAAGAAATCAAGACGGATTTACTACTTGTAACGATCTTGACATATTCAAAGCTAACTTTAACTATGGCTTAATGATCATAATCAGTTGATCTTATAACCACGATTGCTATAATGGAGAAAATTATTTCTAGTAATTTCGTTATATGAGTTTCTTCTCTATACATAAAAAAACAAATCTGCAGGGAAAAGATAGTGAAACCTAAAACTTATAAGCGAAAAGGTTCTTTGAAATTGTGCCTAAATCAAGAAAATAAACACTTTTAATCATCTCAAAGTGATATTCCTGTAAAGTATGCAAATATGATCGAATAGTTTCTTTTGTAAAATAATTACACAATTTATCCGGTTTGATTATCTTTACCCTACAATTGTTAAAACCACCAGCATTATTGTGGTGTGATGGAGGGCGGAAACATGGTCGAACCCCGTGAAAACCTCAACCTGGATCACATCAATTTTCCAAGTCTATTTAGGACTTTCTTGTGGTTTTGCCAATGAATCAACTTGTATGATTGTATCCAATTCTTGACAAAAAGCATTTCCATCTATTTGGCTTATAAACATATTCATATACTTAGACACAAAATAACCCAAAACAACAAAAGAAAAAACATGTATGATCATTGTGAAGGAGTGTAAATTGCATAGGTCTTGATATCGGGGTTTTCTTCTAATTGACGCATACGTTTCTCATCAAAATGAACCCATGCTTCTATCCCATCACCTTCTTGGTTGTCCATGAGCACCACAAAGTTTTGGGCAGCAAATTGGCCTGTGCTCTTCCAAACCGGCTCACCCCAACCAAAGTCAGCTTTATTAAGTGAGAATTTGCACCAAGAAGTGACCGCGTAGAAATTTACATCGCTATTCATTATATTTTGAGTATACACCGAAAAGGGCTTAATTAAAACATCATATTCACAGGACGTCAGTGCTTTAGCATAATTACCATCATATTTCTTGAGAGCGTCTTGCAGGATCATATAATAACCTTGAAGGTCGAGATCGTCTCCTTCACAAGCTTCAGTTTGTGCAACAGCCACACTCACAAAATTTCCACATAAGTTATCTGGTAACTTAGGGACTGCTTTAGCCCTCAAGTTAACTCCTTGAGAAACAAACGACGCCTTTGATTGGCCGTTGTTGTTTGCTTTATCTATGCCTACAAAGGTCTTCCATAATAGTGCCACGACAAGTTGTACCTTAGAGGGACGATATCCTTTATTATCCTCTAAGATGACTTTTTCCCTTAGTTTTGATATTGCATTCCCTTTGAATAGAAATATTCTCGCCTGAGTATTCGCCACAATGCTTATCCTTGGAAGTCTTGGCATGAGATCATTTAGTTCTCTTTTTGGGAAGTCATGAGGCACAGTAAAGATAGGATAGTATTTTTCTAGTTCTAATGCATTGTTTGAAGCTTGGCTTCTAGTTGCCCAATTAGAAATGAATGTACACATACTTGACATATCAGAAATTTTATGTGAAAAACACATACCAATTGCGAATCCGCCACACTTGAAAGTTGTGACTTTAATATATAACATCGGATCCTCCACTTCACCAGCCTCACCTATCTCACACGGGAGCAAATCGTGTAGCATCTTGAACTTCAACTCCCATGCCATGCCTAGATATTCAGAGAGTTGAATATTTGCTATAGCTTGGACATATAGAGCACCTTGATCACTACAATCAATGAACGAACCATCACGCACATATCTCCCGGCCAATGGGTAAAAATCGGTTAAGGTTTTCGCTAATGATGTTTCCAAATGATTAAAGATGTTGACATGTACATCATTTTTTGATGTCGAGTAGTAGAGAATGAGAGGCACATTAATGTTAGGCATTTGCTCGTCAAAAAAAGAGACATTATATTTACGAAGGTTAGATGGAGTAGGTGTTGCGGGTTTCACCAGCTTGGAGGTGTTGTTTATTATCTCCATGTGTTTGTGTACAAATGTTTTGAGCCTTCAATGCTATTTTTAGTTAAAAGTACATAATTTTCTTATGTAGCTTTACCAATTTTAGAAACCCTTTTATAATAAGTGTCGATGATATTTTAACTCCTGTGAGAGCGCATAAACATCAATTGTACAGGAAAATTGGCTGAGAACACTATGGTTTTGGTTAAGTTTTTACCGATGGATGCTTAAGGACGGCAACTTAAATAATGAGGATTGTGCCATTTTGTGTGTGTATTTTAGCAAGTCATTCGGCATGGAGAACAAATCTCTGTCTCTAGGGATCATGATGAGAATGGCCACAAAAAGATTCCTTTCAACTTTGAAAACGATGTTTTTATTAAGTTTATATATGTGATAAATGAGATTGCAGTGATGCAACTAGGTTCAAAAGGACCTGGTGCGCAGACATTTATTTGAACTTAGTAGAGAAAAAGAATGAGCAAACAATTACGATTTTAACTAAAACGATTGACTTTTAAAAACCTTTGTAATTGTTATTCATCACGATAGATTACAATGTATATATAGAATACATAGTTATATATTGTATCCTCCTACTATATTAATACATAGTTACATATTGTATCCTCCTACTATACTAATATTATATATCTGACTAATATGCCCCGCAAGCTAAGGCCGGGAAACGACTTGCAGCTTGAACCGTATACTCTCAAATTGTGGTGACAACAGTGGCTTGGTAAAAACATCAGCGATTAGATCCTTAGTAGAAATGTGTGCAACTGTGAGTTTCTTCTCCGCAACCTTTTCTCTGACAAAGTGATAATCTACCTCTATATGTTTTGTGCGAGCATGAAACACAGGATTGGCTGTCAGGTATGTAGCTCCTAAATTATCACACCATAAAACAGGAACTCTAGTCATGGGAACTCGAAGTTCACGAAGGAGGGCTTCAAGCCAAGTGATTTAAGCCACTGTGTCTGCTAAGGCTTTATACTCGGACTCAGTTGATGACCGAGAGACAGTCTTTTGTTTTCTGGCAGACCATGAGACGAGATTGGAACCAAGATAGATAGCATATCCCCTTGTGGATCGACGGTCATCTGGGCAACCGGCCCAGTCGGCATCAGAAAAAGCATTCAGATCATTCAAATCAGGGGAATGAGAATCAGCATAGGCATGTATGATAGAACCTGACTTTTGTTGGACTAGAAGACCAAAGTCAGCGGTGCCTTTTAAATACCGCAGGATCCGTTTGACAGCAGACCAATGATTTTCTGTTAGAGAGTGCATGAACTGACACACTTTGTTGACGACATACGCGATATCAGGTCTGTTGGAGAGCACCAACGATATGACGATACCGAACCGGGTCCTCAAAAGGGAAACTATCACCAAGAGCTAAATTAGCAGTGGTGGTAATAGGTGTTTTAACGGGCCTGGCTTGTGAGAGGCCAGCCTTTTGAAGGATCTCCAAGATATACTTCTTTTGAGATAAATGCAAATCTGAGCCCTTGGGAGTAATTTCGATACCAAGAAAATAAGAAAGAGAGCCCATGTCCTGAATAGCAAATATTCGGCTTAGATTCTTAACAATTTCATCAATAGCTATTGGATTGTTGCCTGTCAAGATAATGTCATCAACGTAAACCAACATATATAATAGGGTACCCCTAGACGAGTAGATGAAAAGTGAAGGGTCCGTCTTGGATCCTGTAAACCAAGAGAAAGTAGTGACATGGACAACCGATGAAACCATGCCCGAGGGGCTTGTTTAAGTCCATACAAAGACTTGTGAATGAGACAAACATGATCCGGCTTGTGTGAATCAACAAAACCAAGAGGTTGGCACATATAAACTGTCTCAGTCAGATCATCGTGCAAAAAAGCATTCTGAACATCCAGTTGTCGTAGAGGCAATCGTTGAGACACGGAAAGTGAGAGAACCACCCAAACAGTAGTGAATTTGACTACATGACTAAATGTTTCATAATAGTCGGTTGTTGATTGAAACCTTTGGCCATAAGACGTGCCTTGTACCATTGAATGGATCCGTGAGGATCCCTTTTTATTTTGTATACCAATTTGCAGTCGACCAACTTGGCAGTAGGAACACGTGGGACTAAAGACCAAGTACCATTACGGATTAATGCAGCATATTCCTCAGCCATGGCTTGTTTCCAGTGAGGATCTTTGTTGGCAACAGAAAAGGTGGGAGGTTCGGTTTCAATAGCACAGGAGGTGTGATAGGAATACGGGTTGTAACGCACAGGCTGTTTTGGATGAGGACGTAAGGAAGGAGGGCGAACACGTCTAGGAGGAACAACGGTGTCGGGTTGTTGTGTTGGGACAGCCGTGTCGGGTTGTTGTGTTGGGACAGCCGTGTCGGGCTGGGGTGTAGGTGGCGGGGTGACAGCTTGTGGAGTAGGTGGAGTAGGAGTGTGAGGTTGGAAGGAAATGTTAAATGTAGTGGAAGGATGTTCCGTTGTGGCAGGGTTCGCTGGTGATGGCGCAGAATGTGAGGGAATAAAATCGAAGGGAGAGGATGACACATATGGGTGTGGGGAAGGTGTAGGTGAAGATGAAGGGGTAGGTATGGTGAATGGAAAACATTGCTCGTTAAATCGTACATGATGGGCAATGTAAAGGCGATCACTTGTAGGGTCAAGGCATCTATAGCCATGATGAGAGGGGTTGTATCCAAGGAAAATACAATGGATGGAGCGAAAGTCCATCTTATGTTTATTGTAAGGTCGAAGATGTGGGTAACATTGGCAACCAAACACCTTTAGAAAGGAGAAATCTGGTTTGCGTTTAAAAATGTGTTCAAATGGTGATGTGTTGGAGAGATTTCGAGAGGCCATGCGGTTAATTAGATAAACTGTTGTATCATAGGCAAAGTGCCAAAATTTTGTGGGAACAGCCGATTGGGAGAGGGGGGTTAGACCCATTTTTGCACCAAATGGCGATGGCGTCTTTCAACCAAA
Organism: Glebionis coronaria; assembly: GCA_025667525.1. Lineage (NCBI taxonomy): Eukaryota > Viridiplantae > Streptophyta > Magnoliopsida > Asterales > Asteraceae > Glebionis > Glebionis coronaria. The sequence goes on from CM046880.1 coordinate 549,909,941, forward strand.
CCATTTTGCTCACTAGTGTGAGGACATGCACGGCGATGTAGAATCCCGATAGATGTGAAAAAGGTTGACAAATTCCTGAATTCACCCCCCCCCCCCCCCCCCCCCCCAATCTATTTGGACCGACTTGAGTTTGGTATTAAATTGTCTTTCCACGACAGTGAGAAATTGTTTAAAAACATTAAAGACATCAGATTTTTTGGTCAAGGGAAATATCCACATATATCGTGAGAAGTCATCAACACAAAGTAAAAAATAATTATGGCCATCAGATGAAGTAATAGGTGCTGGACCCCAAACATCACAAACTAATAGATCTAAAATCCGAGTACTTTTGTAATTAGAAGATGACAAAAGAAGTTTTGATGATTTTCCAATGTGACAAGAATTACAAAAAGAACTCAAACTTTTATTGAAGACATGAAGACTATATTTATTTAGCATAGTTTGTAAAAGTTGGGGATATGGATGACCAAGTCTTTGATGCCATATGGTTGAAGAAGCACGAACAGTGGTGAAGGCAACAACTTGACGAATTTGAAGCGGACAAAAAGAGTAGAGCCCGTTTTTACTTGGACCCGTGAGGATGGTGATGCATGTAGAGGTGTCCTTTACAGCAAAGAAAGTAGAGTGAAATTCAAAGAAAACATTATTTTCATGACAGAATTGTTGAACTGAGAGTAAGTTTTGTTTGATTTGTGAGACATGAAGTATATTAGAAAGTGAAAAAATTTTGGATGGCGAATAAAAACGAGTAGATCCAATATTAAGTATAGGTAAACCCTTACCATTACCAACGTGAAGTGCATCCTCGCCGGAATAAGGCTCATGGTTGTCGAAGTGTGAGATATCTTGGGCAACATGGCTGTTAGAAACAGTATCCGGAAGCCATGAACTTGAACCGGATGGTTGAGAACGATAATCAGCAAAGTTAGCAGAAGGTTGTTGTTGTCTTGGCCTGATGGTAGCAGGGTCACGGTTCGGGCACTGAGACGGTACATGTCCAATACCACAGTTGCACGTGTCATAAACGGTGTTTTGATTTGATGCCCAACTAAACTGATTTTTGGTGCCCCCGAATTGCTGGTTATTAAAAGATCCCCGTCCATGACGGTTGTTTGACCCACGCCCTCGAGTGTTTTGAGGACGAGAGGCAAAGAAAGCTTGTGAAGATTGTTGATTTAACGGTTGAAGTTGAAAGCCAAGTTGAGAAACAAGTTGTTGGAGACTCTGCATGGTTTCTGATTGAGTATTAGGGTTTGCCGGTGAGGGCTGGTGATTAGTGGCAGCAGCAAAGGCTTGGACTGGTGAAACAAGTGGTGCCGATTTCTTCACCATATAATCGTGATCAGACAAGAGACCATGGAGTTCATTGAAGGTTGTTGGATTCTGCCGAGCAAGAAGTGTAGATTTGAGCCCGTTATATTCTTCACAAAGGCCTGATATAACTAGCATGACCAAGTCATTTTCTTTGACTGGTTCTCCGATGTTATCTAGGGCATCAGAATATTCTCTGACAAAGTGATAATCTACCTCTATATGTTTTGTGCGAGCATGAAACACAGGATTGGCTGTCAGGTATGTAGCTCCTAAATTATCACACCATAAAACAGGAACTCTAGTCATGCGAACTCGAAGTTCACGAAGGAGGGCTTCAAGCCAAGTGATTTAAGCCACTGTGTCTGCTAAGGCTTTATACTCGGACTCAGTTGATGACCGAGAGACAGTCTTTTGTTTTCTGGCAGACCATGAGACGAGATTGGAACCAAGATAGATAGCATATCCCCTTGTGGATCGACGGTCATCTGGGCAACCGGCCCAGTCGGCATCAGAAAAAGCATTCAGATCATTCAAATCAGGGGAATGAGAATCAGCATAGGCATGTATGATAGAACCTGACTTTTGTTGGACTAGAAGACCAAAGTCAGCGGTGCCTTTTAAATACCGCAGGATCCGTTTGACAGCAGACCAATGATTTTCTGTTAGAGAGTGCATGAACTGACACACTTTGTTGACGACATACGCGATATCAGGTCTGTTGGAGAGCACCAACGATATGACGATACCGAACCGGGTCCTCAAAAGGGAAACTATCACCAAGAGCTAAATTAGCAGTGGTGGTAATAGGTGTTTTAACGGGCCTGGCTTGTGAGAGGCCAGCCTTTTGAAGGATCTCCAAGATATACTTCTTTTGAGATAAATGCAAATCTGAGCCCTTGGGAGTAATTTCGATACCAAGAAAATAAGAAAGAGAGCCCATGTCCTGAATAGCAAATATTCGGCTTAGATTCTTAACAATTTCATCAATAGCTATTGGATTGTTGCCTGTCAAGATAATGTCATCAACGTAAACCAACATATATAATAGGGTACCCCTAGACGAGTAGATGAAAAGTGAAGGGTCCGTCTTGGATCCTGTAAACCAAGAGAAAGTAGTGACATGGACAACCGATGAAACCATGCCCGAGGGGCTTGTTTAAGTCCATACAAAGACTTGTGAATGAGACAAACATGATCCGGCTTGTGTGAATCAACAAAACCAAGAGGTTGGCACATATAAACTGTCTCAGTCAGATCATCGTGCAAAAAAGCATTCTGAACATCCAGTTGTCGTAGAGGCAATCGTTGAGACACGGAAAGTGAGAGAACCACCCGAACAGTAGTGAATTTGACTACATGACTAAATGTTTCATAATAGTCGGTTGTTGATTGAAACCTTTGGCCATAAGACGTGCCTTGTACCATTGAATGGATCCGTGAGGATCCCTTTTTATTTTGTATACCAATTTGCAGTCGACCAACTTGGCAGTAGGAACACGTGGGACTAAAGACCAAGTACCATTACGGATTAATGCAGCATATTCCTCAGCCATGGCTTGTTTCCAGTGAGGATCTTTGTTGGCAACAGAAAAGGTGGGAGGTTCGGTTTCAATAGCACATGAGGTGTGATAGGAATACGGGTTGTAACGCACAGGCTGTTTTGGATGAGGACGTAAGGAAGGAGGGCGAACACGTCTAGGAGGAACAACGGTGTCGGGTTGTTGTGTTGGGACAGCCGTGTCGGGTTGTTGTGTTGGGACAGCCGTGTCGGGTTGGGGTGTAGGTGGCGGGGTGACAGCTTGTGGAGTAGGTGGAGTAGGAGTGTGAGGTTGGAAGGAAATGTTAAATGTAGTGGAAGGATGTTCCGTTGTGGTAGGGTTCGCTGGTGATGGCGCAGAATGTGAGGGAATAAAATCGGAGGGAGAGGATGACACATATGGGTGTGGGGAAGGTGTAGGTGAAGATGAAGGGGTAGGTATGGTGAATGGAAAACATTGCTCGTTAAATCGTACATGATGTGCAATGTAAAGGCGATCACTTGTAGGGTCAAGGCATCTATAGCCATGATGAGAGGGGTTGTATCCAAGGAAAATACAATGGATGGAGCGAAAGTCCATCTTATGTTTATTGTAAGGTCGAAGATGTGGGTAACATTGGCAACCAAACACCTTTAGAAAGGAGAAATCTGGTTTGCGTTTAAAAATGTGTTCAAATGGTGATGTGTTGGAGAGATTTCGAGAGGCCATGCGGTTAATTAGATAAATTGTTGTATCATAGGCAAAGTGCCAAAATTTTGTGGGAACATCCGATTGGGAGAGGGGGGTTAGACCCATTTTTGCACCAAATGGCGATGGCGTCTTTCAACCAAACCATTTTGCTCACTAGTGTGAGGACATGCACGGCGATGTAGAATCCCGATAGATGTGAAAAAGGTTGACAAATTCCTGAATTCACCCCCCCCCCCCCCCCCAATCTGTTTGGACCGACTTGAGTTTGGTATTAAATTGTCTTTCCACGACAGTGAGAAATTGTTTAAAAACATTAAAGACATCAGATTTTTTGGTCAAGGGAAATATCCACATATATCGTGAGAAGTCATCAACACAAAGTAAAAAATAATTATGGCCATCAGATGAAGTAATAGGTGCTGGACCCCAAACATCACAAACTAATAGATCTAAAATCCGAGTACTTTTGTAATTAGAAGATGACAAAAGAATTTTTGATGATTTTCCAATGTGACAAGAATTACAAAAAGAACTCAAACTTTTATTGAAGACATGAAGACTATATTTATTTAGCATAGTTTGTAAAAGTTGGGGATATGGATGACCAAGTCTTTGATGCCATATGGTTGAAGAAGCACGAACAGTGGTGAAGGCAACAACTTGACGAATTTGAAGCGGACAAAAAGAGTAGAACCCGTTTTTACTTGGACCCGTGAGGATGGTGATGCATGTAGAGGTGTCCTTTACAGCAAAGAAAGTAGAGTGAAATTCAAAGAAAACGTTATTTTCATGACAGAATTGTTGAACTGGGAGTAAGTTTTGTTTGATTTGTGAGACATGAAGTATATTAGAAAGTGAAAAAATTTTGGATGGCGAATAAAAACGAGTAGATCCAATATTAAGTATAGGTAAACCCTTACCATTACCAACGTGAAGTGCATCCTCGCCGGAATAAGGCTCATGGCTGTCGAAGTGTGAGATATCTTGGGCAACATGGCTGTTAGAAACAGTATCCGGAAGCCATGAACTTGAACCGGATGGTTGAGAACGATAATCAGCAAAGTTAGCAGAAGGTTGTTGTTGTCTTGGCCTGATGGTAGCAGGGTCACGGTTCGGGCACTGAGACGGTACATGTCCAATACCACAGTTGCACGTGTCATAAACAGTGTTTTGATTTGATGCCCAACTAAACTATTTTTGGTGCCCCCGAATTGCTGGTTATTAAAAGATCCCCGTCCATGACGGTTGTTTGACCCACACCCTCGAGTGTTTTGAGGACGAGAGGCAAAGAAAGCTTGTGAAGATTGTTGATTTAACGGTTGAAGTTGAAAGCCAAGTTGAGAAACAAGTTGTTGGAGACTCCGCATGGTTTCTGATTGAGTATTAGGGTTTGCCGGTGAGGGCTGGTGATTAGTGGCAGCAACAAAGGCTTGGGTTGGTGAAACAAGTGGTGCCGATTTCTTCACCATATAATCGTGATCAGACAAGAGACCATGGAGTTCATTGAAGGTTGTTGGATTCTGCCGAGCAAGAAGTGTAGATTTGAGCCCGTTATATTCTTCACGAAGGCCTGATATAACTAGCATGACCAAGTCATTTTCTTTGACTGGTTCTCCGATGTTAGCTAGGGCATCAGAATATTCTTTTGCCCTTGTAAGATATGCTGATGATGTTTCATCAGCCTTCATCTCAATCTTGAGTAGTTGAGTCTTTAGGGTGTATTCCCTAGAAGAGGTATGAGGGGCATAGGCTCGTTCAAAAGAGAGCCAAAGATGCCCAGATGTATCGCCCTGTACATGTGGGAACGAAGCTTCAGAGACGGTTGAGATAATGATCATCCTAACGTGGGCATCATTATACACCCAGGTTGAGTAGTTAGGGTTTGGTTGGGTTTGGACAGGTGCCTCTTTGTCGGATGATTGAGAGGTAATAGTTGGTGGTGGGCAGGGTATAGTTCCATCAACATAACCAATGAGATTATTAGTGATGAGAAACGGTTGGATCATGGTCTTTCAGAAGCCATAATTTGTGGGAGATAGCGTAAAAGCAAACTTGTGAGAATTATGAGATGCTTTCTCAGTTGTGGAGAAGGCAGCAATCATGGCCATTGTTTGGCTGAAGAAAGGGAAAAAAATTAGGGTTGGAATAGGTTACAATATATATATATAGAATATATGGTTACATATTTGGGTTTTTCTATCTTGTGCCTTACGGCACATGATAAGAAGTTACAAAGTACATAAAAAGTACACAGGGTCTCACAGAAAAGTACACAGGAATCCGTAAAATGTGGATCCCTGTGTACTTTTCTGTGGGACCCTGTGTACTTTTTACCTTCTTATCATGTGTCCCTAAGGCACACGATAGAAAAATCCTACATATTTTATCCTCCTACTATACTAATACATAGTTACATATTGTATCCTCCCAGGGCCGGATTTGGTACTGGGCGAGGTGGGCGACGGCCCAAGGCATCAAAGTTGTAGGGGCATCAAATTCTAAGTTCATATTGCATTAGTAAAAAATATATATGAAGGTTTGGGGATAGTTCAGTTTTGATGGAGCAGATAATTTAAAGAAGAAGATGATGATTATTGAAAGTGAATAGAAAGAAAGAAAAAATATATTTAATTTGTACTAATGTCAGTAGTCACGTGGGCCAAAGTATTTTTAGAAACTAGAGAGTATTATATTAAATTTGTATTTGTTACTGTGTAGAAAGGTGCTGTATCCTCCTACTATACTAATATTATATATCTGACTAATAACTTTAACAATAAACTAAGTTCACCTTTTCACATAAGCGGACTAATTAAGCAAACAAGCATAAGAACACAATTTTGTTGGGACCAAATGCATTAAAAGAATTTAAGATTTTTCAATCCCTGGATTATTGTGGTGCCATGTATTTGAATGTTGTTTGTTTATCAAGTCTCCCCAGTGGTGGACAAGTATTAAACCAAAACTTTTAGTGGACATTCTACTCGATTGGAGTTTAATTGCAGACGTTTTCTCTGATATAGATGATGCATACATATTGTATATTAGCATTCAACTTTTTGGACAAACCAAGCTAGTTGATTACAAAAAGGGAACATGATGTATGAAGTTTTTAAGTTTTACTTAATGGGATGTATGGGATGATCAATGACTTATTTGCTCACTCATAGATTAATGCTTGTTTATGACTTATTACAAGAAAGTCAGCAATTCATTACGTCAGGCCTCAGCCCCCGACTCTTGTATTCCCGATTCAGCCTTTCCTTATTCCCATTATATTATGCATACTTATTGCCACGTAACAACATTGAAGTGGTCACGTCAACCTCCTGAAAAGGGAGGGTTTTACCTGGTTTGAGTTTGTGTGCGATGGGTTCAAACCCCGTGGATTATGATGGTAATTAGAGGTGCACGCAGCAAGAACACGACACAAAACATAAAACAAGAATAATTGCCAGGAAACACGCAAAGACTTTTATTAAAGAAATCTAAATAAAAATTTTTAATTCATAAAATGAGAATCCATACCCTTCACGGTATACATAGACTAACCTAGATGCGTTAGAAAACATGAAACTAAGATAAATTCACCAAGTGTGTTGGATGATACCTAAACAACATACACCTTACTGATGGCATTAAGCCAGAAACTAGTTGCTGAAAAGGAAGCCAAACACAAAAAGCAGAAGTGAATTAAAAGGAGCCTATGACAATCCGTTTCTAAAAATTTGCTGTGCACCAGCCGGGAATCGAACCCGGGTCTGTACCGTGGCAGGGTACTATTCTACCACTAGACCACTGGTGCTTTTGTGATATATTTGAACCGACATTTACATAACTCCTTTTTATTTGAATTTCATACAATAATTAGAGAAAAGGTCGTAATCAAACTAAAATAACATCATCACAACCTGGGTCTTTTTTTTTTTTTAAGGATAAACAGAAGAGTTAGGCCAGTCAAAAAATATATAGAAAGTTTAAAGTTTAAACACATATATTCGGCATTTAAAAAAAAACATAGATTATTGGGCCAAAAAATCACTTGACCTGAGTAGTAAGCCTGGTAAAATATTTTATTAAAGCCTGACTCGTATTGGGCTCTTGGCCCATCTATAGAAAAAAACTGTAGCATTTACTAAAATAGTTCAAGTACACAAGCCCACAAACCAAAGCCACACACTTTGCAGTTTTGCACAAGTGTATAAACTATCAAAAGACGACTACATACAACCACTTTGATCATTCGATGGTCCCAAATGAGTATTGAAAATGATTTCACATGACATTTAGATTTTATAAAAATATTAGACGAATACCCGCGCATAGCGGCGGAGACGCCTAGCGACATATAATTAACGATATGCTATTTTGTGACAAGTGTTTCGTCAAACAAAATATTTCCATGAAATATAATTAAAGATAAAACCACATATCAAGACCTTTATATTTTGTAACAATAAGCGACATATGCATAAAGTATAAAAACGTAATGAATATGTAGTCCCGTCGCAAAACGACAAAAGATAAGTATAAAACAACGATATTAAGCCAAATTCATAGAAAACATATCAACAATTAAAAGCTATTTCTTCGCAATGAGAGCCATTATGGTGATAGAGGACATGTACGAATATTTCTTTTTTCATTCGCATAGTTCTTTGATAGTTGTTAATCATTACCACTACCACTGTTGTCATTTTCAACAAACTACAAGAGACACAAAAAGACTTCATTATAAGAGTCACATAGGAAGCTTATACATAAAAGTGACAAAAACATACACATACCTCGTAAACGAAACAGAAAACATAAGGACATACCTCTTTAAAAATCACTACCATGATTTCATATTGAATCTTTTAAGAATACACTTTCATATATGAGACAGTCAAATCAGCGTGAGTCGACTAAAAAAGTCTAACCTGGTATGTCGATTTGTATGCAAGTGATCCCGTGTTTTGAGTTTAGCCCTTGCTATATGATGTTCGGTCGAAGGATTTGCATAAATACTCTGGTTCATATTCTCTCCGTATAGGACTGTAGGATAGTGGACTATGCCTATGTATTCTGCACCAAACTGCATTAGAAAAATACATCAATCTTGTACACCTTTTTTACCCATTCAATAACAAATTTCTTTCAACTTCAATTTTCTATGAATATAACAATCTAAAAAGCGATTCTAACATGTATTTTCTCATCAAAAAGGACCCGCAGTCGCAAATAAGCAATGTATGATCGTTTAATGTTTGCATCGATTTTTCTTTTTCTGATTCAACAACATCCTGCAGTTGTACCCCAAATAAGTTATACATAAAAAAAAATAGGATTGACTTCTTTTTTCAACTCATTCTCATAATATCAAAGTAAAAACATGTGAATCGATTTTAGGAATCCTAACATTCAATAAATTTTGAGATTGTGTACTCTTAAAAACCACCACAGTCCATACCCAAACTACCAAAAAAATGAATCCAAATCAAAACCTCCAAATTTCATATCGCCCTAATTTTCAATTAAAATCCTAATTCACTTACAATAAAAAAATGCAACTAAAATTACCTTGTGGTGGATTTGATGAAGCGGTAAGCTTTCTTCATCAACTCGTGAAGGAGGGACTTTCATCAAACACATGTCGGGCACGAATCCATCCAACCATAAACGATAACATCTTCACATTCATCAAAAAAATATAATCAACAAACAAACCAAAAGAGGCGTCACTTAAACCAACAACCAATACCACCAACCGAAACTACCTTGAAACTACCGAAACCACCGAGAGATGGTGGCAGATTCGGCAGATATGGTGGCGATAAGATTATGGTGGCCGCTCTTTTGTGAGTATTAGGGTTTAGAGAGATAATAAGGTCCGTGTGTGGTATGTGTTATTGTGTTATTAATGTGTTTTGATTTTTGAAGTGGTTAACAAAAATAAGATGAAGTGAATCGTATAAAAGAAGGTTTGTTGAATTTTTCAACTTTCAACATTACTATAAATAGGTTTCAACAATTCACTTCTCCACTTTCAAGAATTATACGTAAATGCTTTATAGATAGTTATAGAATAGATTATAGATTATAGATATAGATAATGAAAGCCTATTTAATACAAGTGTATAAACTATTAATATTATAAGTGTATCAAAAAGACTTGTTTATTTGTTAAACTTTATTTAAATATTAAAAGACTAGTTTTCACCTTTTATTTTCATTTTGCTTTTACTCTTTTAACACTTTTTTAATAAATTCTTTAATAAATATCATTTAAAAAGTCATTTATACGAATACTCTTAAATGCACAAAAGATTTTAAAAGCTTTTCACAAAGTGGACAATTAATGACGATGGTGTCTTAATGATTTTCTATAAAACACTTTTCATATGACAAATCTTTTATTAAAAAGTTGTTTGTAAAGCTTTTGTCATAATTTATCCAGTCTTTTAATAAATATTTTAAATTATAAGATGGCATGTATAAACTTTTACATTTAAGATACTATAATAGTATAATACTATGATTCCACATGACATTTAGATTTTTTTTTTTCAAAATGAAATTAAATCTTTTGTGATATACCTATAATACTATTGAAAACGTTATTATGAAATACGTGTTTATTATATTTTCAAAAAAAAATATAATGAAAGCGTATTTAATAATAAATATTTTAAATAGTATTATTTGTATATCACAAAAGATTTAATTTCATTTGAAAACAAAAAATAATTGTGACTTTTTTCATTTTCATGTTGATCAATTGAGTGAGATTAGACCAAAACTCATTTTTACTTTTTTTCGAACATTAATATATGTATAACAGTTAATCGTTAAGCAAAAATAATATAGTATGACGAGAAGCATTTAATTATCTTTTTATATATTTGCACTATTATTACTTTCGACAAAAAAAAAATTCGTTTATTTTCATATTTTTTTTTTAGGGGGGAGGGGGGGGGGGGGGGGTTCGTTGTTGAAACTTGCATGAATAAATCACATGTGATATAAAACTAATTTGAATTTTCGTATAAAATCATATGAAGTATATGATAACACTAATATTATATATGATTTAATAATAATATGTGATTTAAAAGTAATATTATATGTGATTTAACACTAATATATTATTTAAAATTAATATCATGAATGATTAAATATTAATATTATACTATATATGATTTTTTATGCAAGTTTTAAAATCGAATAAAAAATGATTAAACCAAAAAAACGAAAGATATTTTTTAAGTATATCATAATACATATTTATTTATAAAAAAAATAAATAACATGCTTTTAATCTTAAACACCGATTAATCTACTTTATAGGTTTTTTTTTCAAAACTAAATGTACGTTTTCTTTCTTTATTTTTAATCAAAAAACATGTCTAAGACCTAAAGTAACACATACACATTTATTATTCATTATTTTCTGTAGAAATTACCTCAATTACAAGAAGTGATATATAATTTCGTGACTACGGTCTTTCTTTGCTAATAAAACAAAAACGATGAAAGTTGCTTTTATGCATTTCCATTTTTGCTAATTCACACCCAATCAAAACCATGATTTATTAAATAGCATTAATTGTCAACATTTAATGGTCGTTATTTAACAATCATTACCTTTTGACCGATACATTAGTTAACGATCATTAAATAAACATTTTTTTATTTTAATACTTAACGATTGTTAACTTATGATCTTTAACCTTTATTTTAAACTTTAACATCAGGTAATGATTGTTAACTAAACACTAAATCTTTTCACTTTAATATAACTAACGACCATTTAAAACTTTTTCATGCGTAATTAGTCCTTATAGATTTCATGAATATCATCCTTTATGTTATAGGCCTATTACAAACTTGATCCTTACTGATCCATTTAGCAACGAAACTACAACTATCTTCCTAAAAAAAATCAAAAATAATTTACGATAATAGTCTTTAAGATTATCGATACTTTAAATAGTTAGTCTGCCTTTAACTTCAACCTAACACCTCGCAACGAAACACGGGCTTTACATCTCTTGGTCATATATGAAATAAAAAAGAGTAGTTTGTGTCTTTTTATGTAATGTTTAATTCTTTGTAATGTTTAAGTTTTATGCAATGTTTTAAACTAATGAATTTTAATTTTATGTTTAATTTAAGTGTATTTAAACTTTTTACTAAAAAAAACATCATAGATAGCAAAAATGATATAACTCATTAATACCATAAAAAATTATATCATGACAAATTTTGATTTCATAATCTACTTTGCTGACGTAACACCGTTTTACGGGACCAATGCTTCCTTTGATTTAAGTAAACAACATTAGGACTGAGCATCGGTACAGGACCGGATCGGACTAAGGACCAAAATGGTCCGTAACCCTGAACCGAAATAGTCCGTCGGTCCTCGGTACGATCCGGTCCTATTAAATAAAATCGACAAAAATTTTTATAAGACCAAATCAGATCGGACTAGACCGATCGGACCACAAACCAAAATTGTCCAGAACTCTAAACAGAAAATCAAACTAAAATGATATATAATCCAGTTCGGTTCAATCCAGGTCGATTTTGAGTCTGTCGTGTCAGCCCTAAACAACACATTGATATATGACAAAAGGTATACAATGATGTTTTAATTTTTTGATAAATGATGTTTGATGTTACTTAAATTTTGGTAGAACTAAACTAAGTTCTTATGAAATATGAAACGATGTATGTCGTATACTTAAAATATATAATTTGATGGTTTTGCGAAAATTCTAATGTTGACTTAAAGATGTTAAAAGTGTTGTTCGGGTGGCATCTTACATGTATCATAGTTAAATGTACAATGCTATATCAAATTCTTTCTTCTTATAGAATCAGTTTGACCCGGCGGTGCAACCGGTTGAACCGGTAATTTTGCCGGGTCACTTAAAAAAATGGGTTTTGAAACATTACATAAAAGTGATTTTGTTGTTCCTTAACCTCCTAGAAAACAATCTCAAAAATTAGTGGATGACGAAGCCAAACAAAAAACTTTTTGTGATTCATAAAATGCACATGAAACTAAGATGTGTGTTGGATGATACCTAAACAACATACACCTACTGATGGCATTAAGCCAGAAACTAGTTGCTGAAAAGGAAGCCAAACACAAAAAGCAGAAGTGAATTAAAGGGAGCCTATGACAATCCGTTTCTAAAAATTTGATGTGCACCAGCCGGGAATCGAACCCGGGTCTGTACCGTGGCAGGGTACTATTCTACCACTAGACCACTGGTGCTTTTGTGATATATTTGAACCGACATTTACATAACCCCTTTTTATTTGAATTTCATACAATAATTAGAGAAAAGGTCGTAATCAAACTAAAATAACATCATCACAACCTGGGTCTCTTTTTTTTTTTTGAAGGATACACAGAAGAGTTAGGCTAGTCAAAAAATATATAGAAAGTTTAAGGGCAAATGACTTAAAAATGCATCTAACTTGACACTTTTTTGCGTTTTGTGTAGCTATCTTTTTTTTTTCCTATTATATCATCAAACTTTCAAAAGTCGATCATTCTGTGTATTTTGTGACCATTTTACCCTTACTTTTTTGAAATTTTGAAGGGTAAAATGGTCATTTTACATGGTAAAATTGTGACAAAATACACACAATGACCGACTTTTGAAAGTTTGATGATATAATAGGAAAAAAAAAAGATGGCTACACAAAACGTAAAAAAGTGTCAAGTTAGATGCATTTTTAAGTCATTTGCCCAAAGTTTAAACACATATATTCGGCATTTAAAAAAAAAACATAGATTATTGGGCCAAAAAATCACTTGACCTGAGTAGTAAGCCTGGTAAAACTTTTTATTAAAGCCTGACTCGTCTTGGGCTCTTGGCCCATTTATAGAAAAATACTGTAGCATTTACTAAAATAGTTCAAGTACACAAAGCCCACAAACCAAAGCCACACACTTTGCAGTTTTGCACAAGTGTATAAACTATCAAAAGACGACTACATACAACCACTTTGATCATTCGTTGGTCCCAAATGAGTATTGAAAATGATTTCACATGACATTTAGATTTTATAAAAATATAATGAAAGCCTATTTAATACAAGTGTATAAACTATTAATATTATAAGTGTATAAAAAAGACTTGTTTATTTGTTAAACTTAATTTAAATATTAAAAGACTAGTTTTCACCTTTTATTTTCATTTTGCTTTTACCCTTTTAACACCTTTTTAATAAATTCTACAATAAATATCATTTAAAAAGTCATTTATACGAATACTCTTAAATAGTTAAATGCACAAAAGATTTTAAAAGCTTTTCACAAAGTGGACAATTAATGACGATGGTGTCTTAATGATTTTCTATAAAACACTTTTCATATGACAAATCTTTTATTAAAAAATTGTTTGTAAAGCTTTTGTCATAATTCATCCAATCTTTTAATAAATATTTTAAATAATAACATGTCATGTATAAACTTTTACATTGAAGATACTATAATAGTATTATACTATGATTCCACATGACATTTAGATTATTTTTTTCCAAATGAAATTAAATCTTTTGTGATATACCTATAATACTATTGAAAACGTTATTATGAAATACGTTTTTATTATATTTTCAAAAAATATAATGAAAGGGTATTTAATAATAAATATTTTAAATAGTATTATTTGTATATCACAAAAGATTTAATTTCATTTGAAAACAAAAAATAATTGTGACTTTTTTATTTTCATGTTGATCAATTGAGTGAGATTAGACCAAAACTCATTTTTACTTTTTTTTCGAACGTTAATATATGCATAACAGATAATCGTTAAGCAAAAATAATATATTATGACGAGAAGCATTTAATTATCTTTTTATATATTTGCACTATTATTACTTTCGACAAAAAAATTTCGTTTCTTTTCATATATTTTTTGGGGGGTTTTTTCGTTGTTGAAACTTGCATGAATAAATCACATGTGATATAAAACTAATTTGAATTTTCGTATAAAATCATATGAAGTATATGATAACACTAATATTATAATTTAACAATAATATGTGATTTAAAAGTAATATTATATGTGATTTAACACTACTATGTTATTTAAAATTAATATCATATATGATTAAATATTAATATTATACTATATATAATTTTTTATGCAAGTTTTAAAATCGAATAAAAAAATGATTACACGAAAAAAAAAACGAAAGATATTTTTTAAGTATATCATAATATATATTTATTTATAAAAAAAAAATAACATGCTTTTAATCTTAAACATCGATTAATCTACTTTATAGGTTTTTTTTCAAAACTAAATGTACGTTTTCTTTCTTTATTTTTAATCAAAAAACATGTCTAAGACCTAAAGTAACACATACACATTTATTATTCATTATTTTCTGTAGAAATTACCTAAATTACAAGGAGTGATATATAATTTTGTGACTGCGGCCTTTCTTTGCTAATAAAACAAAAACGATGAAAGTTGCTTTTATGCATTTCCATTTTTGCTAATTCACACCCGATCAATACCATGATTTATTAAATAACATTAATTGTCAACATTTAATGGTCGTTATTTAACAATCATTACCTTTTGACCGATACATTAGTTAACAATCGTTAAATAAACATTTTTTACTTTAATACTTAACTATCGTTAACTTATGACCCTTAACCTTTATTTTAAACTTTAACATCAGGTAATGATTGTTAACTAAACACTAAATCTTTTCACTTTAATATAACTAACGACCATTTAAAACTTTTTCATACGTAATTAGTCCTTACAGATTTCACGAATATCATCCTTTATGTTATAGGCCTATTACAAACTTGATCCTTAATGATCCATTTGGCAACGAAACATTCATCTAACAACTATTTTCGTAAAAAAAATCAAAAATAATTTATGATAATAGTCTTTGAGATTAACGATATTTTAAATAGTTAGTCTGTCTTTAACTTTAACCTAACACCCCGCAACGAAACACGGGCTTTACATCTCTTGGTCATATATGAAATAAAAAAGAGTAGTTTGTGTCTTTTTATGTAATGTTTAATTCTTTGTAATGTTTAAGTTTTATGCAATGTTTTAAACTAATGAATTTTAATTTTTCGTTTAATTTTAAGTGTATTTAAACTTTTTACTAAAAAAAACATCACAGATAGCAAAAATGATATGACTCATTAATACCATAAAAAATTATATCATGACAAATTTTGATTTCCTTATCTACTTTGCTCACGTAACACCGTTTTACAGGACCAGTGCTTCCTTTGATTTAAGTAAACAACATTAGGGCTGAGCATCGGTACAGGATCGTACCGGACCGAGGACCAAAATGATCCGAAACCCTAAACCGAAATAGTCTGGTCTGGTTCGGTCCTCAGTACGATCCGGTCCTATTAGATAAAATCGACAAAAAATTTTATAAGGCCAAATCAGATCGGACCAGACCGATCGGACCACAAACCAAAATTGTCCAAAACTCTAAACCGAAAATCAAACTAAAATGATACAATCTAGTTCAGTTCGATCCAGATCGATTTTGAGTCTATCATGTCAGCGCTAAACAACACATTGATATATGACAAAAGGTATACAATAATTGCTACTTTTACAATAACAAAAAAGAAAAAAAAAACAAAAGTATATACCACTTGTTGATCCATTGAATTAAATAGTGAGAAAGTGAAGTAGTATCTACTCCAACTCAATCCACTTCATTTGCAACAAGTATCCCTCTACTCTTTGTGGTTCCAGTTTCAGTTTCAACAATGGCAGCCACTAGGGTTATGATGATGTCAACAACCAACATTGGTCTCAAATCTTCATTCTTAAACCCTCAATCTTTAGCCTTTTGTTTTAATAACAATACTAGAAGTGGTGTTTGCAAATTATTAGTGAACAAAAAGAGAGGCTTTTCTTGTTCAGCACTTTATAAACCTCATGATGTTCAGGTTAAAGAAGAGGGTTTACCTGAAACCCTTGATTACAGAGTCTTTTTCCATGATTCCACTGGCAAAAAGGTTATCAAGTTTTGATCTTTATTGGGTTTATTGATTTGGGTTTTTTAATGGTGAAAAGTGGTTATGGTGATTGTTGATTTAGGGTTTGGGTTTGGTTTTAAGAGGGTGTTTGCCATTGGTTTTTCAATTTGTTTAGGCATATATAGACGGTTTATGGCTTATTTGGTTTTGAGCTTATGTTTTATAAGCTCACTTTTTGTGGTTTATTTTTGAATCTTTCGGCTTTTATAAGTTTCTTATGTCATACTACAGTAAGCTTATCAAAAGTTTCAAAATAAGCCACAAAAAGTTTATATAAGTTTATTATGATATGATAAACTCATATAAGTCTCAAAATAAGCCAGAAAATTGGGGCTTATGAATTATAAGATGAAATCTATTAAGCTTATAAGCCCACATATATAAGCCAAAACAAACACCCCCTTAGTTTAAGATGGTGTTTGGCATTGGTTTTTCAATTTGTTTAGGCTTATATAGACAGCTTATAGCTTCTTTGGTTTTGGGCTTGTGTTTTATAAGCGCACTTTTTGTGGCTTATTTTGAATCTTTTCGGCTTGTATAAGTTTCTTGTGTTATAGCAAAGCTTATAAAAGTTTCAAAATGAGCCACAAAAAGTGAGTTTATGAAACATAAGCCCAAAACCGTATAAGGCATAAGCCGGCTCTATTTTTTAAGATATATAAGCAAGTTGGAGTATTTAGGGTGTTTTGGATTGTTTAATTTTTAAGCGGTTTGATGTGTTTAAAATGTACGAACTGCATAGCTTATTTTGAGACAGAATGGTTGATTTTATAATGATATATCTTGCAAAAAGATTGCTACTTTTTTAAATCAAGTTTCAATCTTTTTTATTTTTTAGGGATTATTGTTTTTGGGTTTTGGTTAGTATTGATTAGTCGTTTGGAAATGGTTTTTGAATTTGAATGATTTGGGTTTGTACTATGGGGGTGACTGGGATTGCTAATGTATAAGTGCTTATTCAGTGTGCGATAAGCAAATACACAGATTTGCACTTATATATAAGCAATCTCAAACATTTTCTAAAAATTGGGTAGGATTGTTATTAATTTTGGGTTTAGATTAAAATGTGTTAGCCATTTTTTTTGTAAGTGATTATGCCGTAGGAGATGGTGTTTGAATGTGTTTGCGTGTTTGAAGTTATCTCGGTGTTTGGGATTTGCTTATATTTAAGCTATTTTCTTTATCCAAAAAGTAAAAGATGCTTATTGAGAAAAAATAAAAAGAAGAAAGCAATTCCAAACATCCTCTGTATAAAAATTTACATGTAAAATGAACTGCATATTAATAATACTATCAGAATCAGTTTTGTTGCAGACTTGCAGCTACTCAGAAACTGATATATTTTAATCAATTGCGGCCAGATATCCATTGAGTATGCTTGTTTATTTAAAAAATATAAAGTTATGCTAAAGAGCTTTGGTTGTTTCAGATTTCACCTTGGCATGATATACCGTTGCACGTGGGTGATGGAGCATTCAATTTTATATGCGAAATCCCAAAAGAATCAAGTGCAAAGATGGAAGTTGCTACTGATGAGATATGGACTCCCATTAAGCAGGACACAAAGAAAGGAAAACTTAGATACTATCCGTAAGCCATTTAATCTATTACTTTCTTAGGCCCTTATAATTTGCAACGGTTACAGTTTATTCATGTCCACGTTGCGGCCTTGCTGGTGTATCCGGTTCCGGTGTCATTATTACTAAGATGATTGATTGTACTAAACAAGATGCTGCGTATTAATTCAATATCAAAGAAGTAAAAAGTTCTTGTACATCTAGCTGTTAGTCAAACACTTTTTGCTGAACTATATACAATCAAGTAAATGAGACCCGTACAAATTTTAGAGAGTGTTCAGGATTGCTTATTCAAGTGCTTCTCTGCTTGTTTGTAAAGCAGATAGGCAGTCTGAAGTGATTGGTTAAAATGGCTTATCTGCTTATTTAAGAGTAAATTAATAAGGCACTTAAAAATAAAAATAAGCAGGTTGGTTTCATTTCAACTATATGAGTGAACCCACAAAATGAAAATGTTAAATAAGCAGTTAATCAATTTAGATTAAGCAATCCCAAACACCCCCGTTAGCTTCACTTCACACATATACAAGGATCCACAGAATGAAAATGTAAATTTCGCAAAACAAGTGAAGCTGCCTAATTAACTTTAGGCTTATATTCTCCTCGTTTTGGCAGGTACAATATTAACTGGAATTACGGATTGCTTCCACAAACATGGGAAGATCCATCATTTGCAAATCCTGAGGTTGATGGAGCATTTGGAGACAATGATCCCGGTAACTTTGAATTTCATTCAGCTATTTATGTGTTTCGTTTGATTCACCGAAAGCAAGTAAATAACAAACTTTGATGTTTTCCAACTTCTCATTTACTTGTCTTTTACGCAAACATGTGCAGTTGATGTAGTTGAAATTGGGGACAGCCGCGGGAAAGTGGGTCAACTCATGAAGGTCAAACCTTTAGGGGTTCTAGCTATGATTGATGAAGGAGAACTTGACTGGAAAGTTATTGCAATTTCATTGGATGATCCTAGGGCGTCGCTTGTTAACGACGTTGATGATGTTGAGAAACATTTCCCGGTATGTTCTTTTTGCAAGTGATCAAGGACATTATTGTATAGACATATGTTCTGCTTATTGAACAATCAAGATTCTTAATGGTTTATAAGTTAATCGGCGATGAAATTTTTGTTGATTTTATTACCTGTATTCTGTTATAAACTGGAGGTGTCAAAATGAGAGATCAAAACGGGTGATTTGCGGTGGTGAAATGCTGGCTGGGTTGACCCGAAAAATAGTTTTCTACTTGACATATTCCCTTTTTAGCTAATAAGGTTTTTGAGATAAAACATAAAGCAAATCGACCCATAGATAAGTAATCAGATTGAAATTGTAACTTCTAGTTATAATTGCCGAATGAAACTACTACCTTTGTCATTTATAAAGAGTCTGCATTTGTTTTTTTGTTGAGCTATTTGGGACTAATCAGTTGAGTTTCTTTAGGGCACTCTGACCGCAATCAGAGACTGGTTTAGGGACTACAAGATCCCCGATGGCAAACCTGCCAACAACTTTGGTCTCGGCAACAAAGCAGCTAACAGGGTATGAATTTTATTATTTTGGTCTAAATTTCCTGTATTTACTTCTAGGTTCTTTATTCATGATATAAAATTTACTTTAAAAGATGGCTTTCTACCCCTTTTGAGTTGTAGCCAAAAACCTGATAGAACTAGCTTTAAAGACAATTTTAAAGTTTTTCTATACAAACACTAAGAATACGAGTGATATTATGACTCAAACGGGACAGAAAGCCATCCTTAGCTACTCGAATAAAAAGGAAAAGTACAAAGACTACACGGGGCAACTGAAAATGTACATTTATGCCAATAAAGTTGTTGAAGTGAAATTACTAACTTCAAATGGTTGGAAAATCCAAACTCCGCATCTATCTTTTAATTTGATTGTAGAGGTTGTTAGATGGGTTTATTGCTTTAACGCTGAGTTTACTTTGAAAACTTTAACAGGATTACGCTCTAAAGGTTATCACCGAGACAAACGAGTCATGGGCTAAGCTTGTCAAGAGAACAACCCCGGCTGGAGAGCTTTCACTTGTGTAGTATGCATTTTCTTAAGCTTCTGTATTATTCGATTAAGATATATTTCAAGTTAGAGTGACATTTGATGCATTTTTTTACATCATTTATGTCGTAACGGCAACCTGAGTATTTCTTTTCAGTCAGTAATTTATGAGAACTCATTACATAAATTGTTTCAATCACATGGAATTGTTATAATATAATAATGTCTACATATTCCATGAAAGTCTGCTTTTGTAAGTTGTATGTTCTGATGTGAAAGTATCCTGGATTTTGTTATTTTTCCGCAAAAGAATGCTGATGTACAGTTGCAACACATAACTATCGGTCGTATTTGAAGATGGAATGTACATCCATAATGAGCGATTAAGCTCAAAAGAGTTGAACAAGTTGACAAGCTCATGGTTCAGCTGTTTTGGATGTCTTATCTTCATTTGAAGGAGCCGTGTTGGACTGCTCGTTATCTTCGTTATATCTATCGACATAAGGAAGAAAGATACCTGCATAGCATAAGGACCAAATATGTGTTATTGGTCAAGGATGTGATTTGAGTTGTGAGATGAAGGGTATACCTATAAACCATATTCCAGCCGCTACAAACAGTATTGAACTCAAGATCAGAGTAGAGGTTCTCCAGTTTTCAAGTTCATCCTGTGTTACATGTGAAAAATGAGTTCTTGAGCTGAATTTTTCATCAATAAACCCAAAACTTACTAGTTTCTTGAGCTAATTATTATTCTTGGAATGGAAAGATATACCTGCATAACGCCAACAAGTGGAGACGAAGGCACATCACCGAAGACATGAATGGATACAGTAGACATGGCCATAGCTAAAGGCCGCAAGCTTGGTTTAACAGCATGCATAGATACAAAATTTACAGGACCCTGCAGTCAAATAGTTTGTAGCATTTCATTTTATGAGCACCTAAGTTTGACTTGTACACTTTTGTATTAAAAGTTACCTGAGTGGCGAAGACGAGTATCTCCCCAATTAGAAACAGAACGATGAAAACGTACATATTCTTGAAACAGAAGGCACTAAAGCAAAATACTGCCCCAAAAAATGTTGCTGTTGAAAGAAGCTGTAGAGTTTGAAAAGATCTAATCAATATAAACAGAAAAAATACAACCCTGAACTCTTATAAAAGACGGCTTAAGTACTACTGTACTCTATAACATTCTGATCAGATTATTGTCTATACAGCTACAGGATGTTAGTATAGGTAAGCATCCCTGTCGTCTATCCTTTTAGCTATATTTGCATTTAATCATATATTTGTCAAATTATTTGCAGATCACTAGGTCGGAGAGATTATGACATATGGCAGTTGAAATTTTGCTTTAATGTGTATTGTGAAGCTGAGAATGCCAACAAATCATATTCGAACTTAAGGTATCATTTTAAAACTCGAAATTTTTGGCCACGCCAAAAGTAGGTACTTTTTACTTGCACAGAAGACCATCTTTTGTACAATTTTTAAGGTGGAAGTATCCATAATTTCTAAGAAATATGTACCTTAAAAGCATTAGGGATAGTGGAGCTCATTTGGTCCAGGATAAAACCGCCAGCTAATGTCCCCACAATTCCACCAACGATTGTGATCCCTCCAAATAACAAGTCGGCGTTGCGCTATAAAAGATGAAAATTTCAAATAGACAATATCATAAGCTAAAGCTTTTTGCATTTTTTTAAGTATTAAGAGTAATCAAAACTTTGCTTACCATCTGATATATACTATAGCCAGCCTTTGGTCCCCAATATGAGTAAGCTCCTATGACAAAATTGTATGCAATATAACCTACAAAATCATAGACATTTGGTACTTGAGATGATGCTTATTTGCAAGTTTTTTCATAGATAAGGTTGTCTGATATATATACCTAAAACATTTACTACATAGATCCTCTCATTCAGAAGACACTTCACATCTTCAACAAAGCTAGATATATGACTGGACGACGTATATGCATCAGCAGACCTGACGCAACAATATAAGTAGTTGCATAAATAGTCTAGAATTGTAAATTCCTTAAATTTAGACATCAGATTTATAACAAACCAGATAGCTTTTTCGGATTTATGATCTGTGAACTTTTCTTTTGGAGACCCTATAATATCTTTTTTATCCGAAATGCCTGCATACACACAAACTATGAACTAAAAGGGCACTTTCATCATATTTACAACATAATGCCACGATTGTGAATGTGTACCTTTAAGCTGTAATGGTTGCATAACAAAACCCAAAGTAACAAACGGAATCATGATGAATGCTTCACCAAAAAATGCATAGCGCCATCCGTAACCATCTCCAACCTGGAAATTGATAAATACTTTATGAAAGTCTATGAACATAAATGCCATACAAAGTGTAACTCAAGCAAAGGAGCAACTGAAATAGTCACTTACCAATCCACCATAAACATAGCCAAGAGCAACCCCCGTAGGTATACACATGTAAAATATTCCAAGCCATGCTGATCTCTGTTATAAAAAATCGATAAAAGTGTGGTTATTGAGATATAATTATTGTAACATATCAAATCGGTAAAGTAGCCATCCGGCTTTAACGAGTTTAAGACAAAACAAGAACATTAAATTTACAGAAGACAAAAAGTAACCAAATTTACTTGCTCGATTTTACTTTAAGAATGGTCATACATATTTATACAAATTTTGATCATAGCAGCCAACATTCAAGGCGAAACTGTATGACACATGTTAAGAAAAGTCGGGAATATATTTGCCTTATTGCCAGCAGCTAACTATGTGTAAATTCACATATGAATATGCACATATAATAAGCGGCTGCCATGTTATTTATACTAACATTACAATGGTTACTAATATCCACAAAAATCCTGGAAATATCCAACGCGTATAAATGCTTATGGGATTATAAGCCTGCAAGAATAAGAACCTGAGTTGCTGGAGCATTTTCATCAATAAATGGAGCTGCAAGACTTATAAAAGAAGCTTCACCAACACCAACTAGCCTGAAAAGTATCAAAGGTTGGCATATCATACTTATGAGAACATTCAAGAACCGTATGAAATTATTTAAGGAAGTAGTAACAAGCTTGCTCACATTCGACAGACTGTAATCGTCCAAAAACCGATTGAAATCCCACAACCAATTGCAGCAAATGTCCATACCGACAACCCAACTGCAATGAGCCTAAACGGATTGTAGCTGCAGAACAACATTTCCTTTGTTAGAACACGAAGATTTGTTTGATAAACAAATAACATTATTACCTCTTTGCCATTGATGCAAATATTGGAGATGCCACTAGAAGTCCAACCATAAAAGCAGAAGACAGAATACCATCCTCAAAGTTATTTAGATAAAACTCGCCCCTGAAAAACAAACAAGCTGATGGAGTTGCCTCTAACGTTTTACGTATTATTGGTATAATCTTCAAAAGGGTAAATAGTAGTAAGACTTACTGTAAACCGGTACCAGGTGAGCACTCTCCATTTGGTTTGCATGTTTCTGGAACACCATTTACACCTGTACTAGCGATAACTCCTCGATCCAAGTAAGTTATCAGGTTTATCACACAGAATAAGACTAGCAACCTGCGAACATATACATTCAATCAAATTATACTCATAACTACAGCTTACATCACATCAACCAAATGTTATTACATATGGATCCATAATGCATACTCAAAGGCGCCTATCGATTTTCATTGGAAGAAGATTATTATACCGCAGATCTATGTATTCCCACATTTGTATTACGGCTACTTATTATCGAAAAAATCAAACAACAACAACGTACGTAACGAATCATAATATGATCACTACCTCTTAGGGGTGAACCATGAGGCCGAAGAGTCATTTGAATCGTTATCATTAGCGACGTCGATTGATGTATCATGTTCTTCATTTTTAGGCTTATTTTCTGATGATCCTTCATCCACATTAGCCATGTTCTCATGTAATTCCTGTTAATGTTCTTAGAGTTAGATAGTGCAATATTTTTGTGTTATGGAAAAATGAATACATGACACAAAAACAGAAAAAAACACAAACATGCACTTTTGTTATAGAGCTAACAAGTGTCAGAAATCCATTTGAATTTGCTTAATTTGTGTTTGTGTTACCTTGTTCTTGTTAAGTAATGGTGTTCCGTGACTATCTGATATATCAATTTCTTTCCTTAAAAATCAATTTAAAAAAAAACTCACGCTTGGCGCAAGCCAAATTCTTAGCGTCCGGTTCGACGAGTGTGGCACTGCTGCAGTAGCGTGATGTTTGGCGAGGGACACGTCGACTTGACGAAGGTGCCAAGTGGCTTCATTTGGTACTCACCTCCGAAAAACTCATGGGCCCACTGCACAGGGTTCGAGTCTCGGCTTCTGCCTACTCCAGTTGATTGCCCCATTGAGCTAGAAGAGTTATCAAAGCTACTCCTTATCAGGTAGACAAAGACTAATGTCAAAAAACATGTTTTAAACCGATCCGGTTTCAATTAAACCAGTTTGTTGACCCATTGACTCAAACCGAACCGGTATAAAAAACGATTTAAATAAATTTGGAACACTATTACATTACTTATAAGAAAAGGTTAGTATAACATTAATGTTACAGTTGAATAAAAAAATTACGAAGTATTATAAGTTACAACCCGAAAGGGAGATTTAGTACGAGAGTGACAGTGGTTACAAACAAGTTTGGCTGGAAAAGCTGTACAATATATTCCATGCTGAATCTATAGAAGTTGCCATGTTTAAACAGAATCCGCAATTGTATCATTTGCCTTGTTTGCAAGCAACGGTAATACATCTGAGCGCTCAGTAGTGGTCACGTGGTGCTCGCTATCTTCATTGTATCTGTCCACACTGTTTAGGAAGATACCTGCAGAATCAAACAGTCAACAATTTTAGATCATAATTGGCTGCATCATTTCCACTACTTGAAAGGGTGAATTCAGTCACTTCAGTGAAATGTATAAAACGCCGTTTAAATGTATAAAACTGGGTGATAAGATCAATATCGTATATAACTTGTAAAGATAAATGGAAAGTACCGTATGACTTCAGCTTACAAATTTACCAAAATTAGGAAAGTAATATAGCTAAAATCATCTTAAATGAAACAAAACGTAAGATGAATAAATCCATACCTATAAACCATATTCCAGCTGACAAAAAGAATACTGAAGTTAGGATCAAAGCAGATGTCCTCCAGTTGTCAACTTTGTCCTGTGTCACGCAAGAAATTATTCAGTTCATATTGGCAGATCTTTGGAAGACAGTTTACGATATTACAATTTCTATTGGAAATCCATAACTTTGTCATGATAATGTAGACGAAGAACTAGTTCAATTGATGTTCAAATATAAATGTTCCATGACTTCCATAAAATAATTACGATTTTAATATAATCGATTCCATTATACAACTTTAACAAAGTCCTCTTACTTTTCTGTCAATTTAATGCTTAAATCTTGGGTCTAATTCATTCATGTAAAGAAATGGAAAATTTAATAGCTGGTCCTGAATTACTTGATGGGTGGTCCACGAGATGGTGAAAGGAGATATAAAGACAAACCTGAAGAATACCAACAAGTGGAGAAGATGGCACATCACCAAATATGTGAATCGATACAGTTGACATAGCCATAGATAATGGTCTCAAACTTGGTTTAACAGTATGCAGACACACAAAATTCACAGGACCCTGCAAGAGTATGTGACAGATTTCTATCAGAATCAAACCTATAACTAAAGGTGGCATAATAACGAGCCAGACAAGTTGGGTAACGGGTCAAAATGGGTTATCTTTTTAGTGTGCAGGATGGGCCGAAACACTTTCTGTCCAAACGTTCGTACTTCTAATGACTTGGTGTCACATACAAAAGTCAAAAGATAACGTTACATATAATTCAACTTCTTGAAATAGATGGATGCTAGAATTTGTGCATTAATGATAACACTGAAGCCCGTTTCTTTTATACTTGTTTTATATGTTTACCCATTTGACCGTTTAGAGATAAAACATTACCCAAATCGACCCATCTACAAGTAAATAGGTCGAAATTGCCACCATCTATCTATAATAAGTGTAATAAATGACAATTCACATTCTTAACATGAGGATTACCTGAGTGGCAAATACGAGAATCTCCCCGATCAGAAAGAAAAACATGAAAAAGTACAAGTTACTGAAGCAAAAGGCGCTAAAGCAAAATATTCCTCCGAAAAACGTTGCAGTGGAAAGAAGCTGCAACACGTAATTAGTTTTAATCAATATTAGAAAACACAGTTGAAGGTCACTTCTCACGAATTATTATACGCCATACATTAAAAGAAAATCTATACCTTAAAAGCATTAGGGATTGTGGAATTCATACGATCCAGGATAATACTTCCTCCCAATGTACCCACAATTCCACCAACAATTGTGATTCCTCCAAATAGTATATCAGCATTGTTCTGTCAATAACGAAAGTTATTTGTTGTATCACTACTATTGTCGTTTATAAAAAACTAGTAGTTGACATAAGGTTTTGTGCTGTTACCATTTGATATATGCTATAACCAGCCTTTGGTCCCCAGTATGAATATGCCCCAATGACAAAATTATATGCAATATAACCTAGGAAAAAACATGCACAAGTATAAAAATGAGTAAACATATAGTATAGGCATTTTAGAAAGACAAAAAGATTATTAAGTACCTAACACATTGACGACATATATCCGTTCACTCAAAAGATCCTTCATATCCAACAAAAATCTGGACCACTGATTAGATGCATGTTGCACATAGCTGAGACAAAACAAGTGTTGTCAGTGTATATGGTTCTAAACGGGTTTAGTAGTGATATCCAGATATCGTTAACTTTTAAAAAAACGAGTTTTATACGAAAATATTTCTTTGAGGAATACCTGTAATGTTCCTTAGAGCTGTCGTTAGTTAAGTCTTCATTCAAAGACCCTTGGATCTTTTTGTCATTTGACATACCTACACAAGTACAAAGATCGTTAAACTACAGTGAAAAAGAAATATATTACATTTAGGTTGAAAAAAAATTAGATGCAAGAAAGTACCTTTCATTTGTAAGGGTTTCATCGTAAAGCCCAAAATAGCAAATGGCAACATCAGAATTGCCTCACCAAAAAACGCAAAGCGCCAGCCAAGACTATCCCCAACCTGCAAAACAGGGAACAGCCTCCATTAATTTTGACCTTTCTAGCCAAAATAAATTATTGGAGGATAAATAGAAAGAAGAAAGACCAGGTCCATACCAATCCACCGTAAACATAACCAACAGCAATTCCAGTCGGTATGCACATGTAGAATACTCCAAGCCATGCTGTTCTCTGCACAACAAAAGGATATAAGTTTATCGGTGCATTTAAAGAAAATAGGAGAGAGGTACTTTAGGCAAAAATGCTATTTCCTCCTACAAAAACCTCCTACAAATCCTCCTACACACTAGATCCTGACAAATCCTCCTAAAACAACTTAGGATTTTTCCGGAAATTATTACCATTTATCAAACACCATACCTTGATATATGGAATTATGACTCCTGGAAACACAAAACGTATGTGACTAAAAGTAGCAAATTGGTGGGGTCAAATGGGATTGTATCATAACGGGTAATGTTTGCATCCCGGACCACTTGTTCCCAAAACAATTTATAGTTTTTATAACTAATCATATGTCAAATACGATTACAAAAACTATAATCATTGTAAATATAAGTTTGAAGAACACACTAATCTACGAGGTTTTATGCATAGAAAAACACACTTTGGAGATAAAAACATAACCGGAATCCGTCATATATAGGTTGAAATTTCCAACTCTGAAATCTCTGGTAATCAGCGAGAAGTAATACCTGAGCTGGTGGAGCATTGTCATCAATGAATGGAGCAGCAAGACTTATGAATGAAGCTTCACCAACACCAACTAACCTGAAAAAACATGATGATAACAAAAACTATGAGACATCAATGGCTACAAATAGAACTCACACATGGTTGGAAAACAACTCACATTCGGCAAATTGTGATGGACCAAAAATCAACTGAAATCCCACAACCAGCTGCAGCGAAAGTCCACACTGACAACCCAACTCCGATAAGTCTAAAAGGATTGATGCTGCCCATGTACACAAAAAGTTACATTAGTTATAAATGCAAGATGATGCCGGTAAATGTATCATCAAAGGGTACCAAATCAGAG
Organism: Glebionis coronaria; assembly: GCA_025667525.1. Classification (NCBI taxonomy): domain Eukaryota; kingdom Viridiplantae; phylum Streptophyta; class Magnoliopsida; order Asterales; family Asteraceae; genus Glebionis; species Glebionis coronaria. Next base: position 549,938,367 of record CM046880.1, read on the forward strand.
GGTGAAACCTTATAATGAAGAACAATATGGAACAACATATCGCGAAGTGTACAAAAACGGCATGACAGAACACAAAATGGTGTGGACAATATTAAATAATATCAAAAGTTACATAGGCCAGGCAAAGTTTCACAGCGACACGATATCAATTTGAAAGAAGACGATACATTACTGAATAAATGATACAAACTAGATATATTTAAAACTGGTCAGTTAGGTTGACTTGACACTCCCAGTGGCCACTTTGTGATGTTGTGCTCGTCGCAGTTTGAAACTGAGTGGCAAAGTATCAGCTGACGCAATTTGATTGTGTCTTAAAGATTAGGTTCATAACAGGATTTTCTATATGCTAAGAAGGGAGATTAAACACCTCTTGAGGGTAGAAAAGTTTTTGCCTTGAACTATTATGTTGGGCAATCAAAATATGTCTCAAAAAAAGGGATGTCAATTATACAATGTAACCTTACACGCAAGATATCTTTCTTATGCATTGACATAATTCTAGCAGTCTGTTGATAAGCCTATAACTTATAGCTACTCCAGTCAAGAGTTTGCAAGTCATAGAAAATGTCATTAACGGGAAGTTAGTTATGACATTACCAATATACCACAACTGGAGAAGAATGTTTCATCTAATCTTCCCTATATGCCTACTCCAAATCCAGGAAACAGAATGATTAATCTCTCACTGCCTAACATAATGAGCTCAGGGAGTGGTGGCGCCGTGGGGTGCCAAACCCACGGCGCGGTGGCTGTGATGATTCCCCAAACCAAAAAATCCCACGGCGTGGGTGGCTGGCGTGGGTCTACCCACGGGGCGTGAGTGATGTTTCTGATTTTTTTTTTTTTTTTTTTTTTTTTGTGTGTGTGTATTGGGGAAGAAGAAAGGGGTATTGTGTGTATTGTGGGACCCACATTCACCCATCGGCCATCACTTGGAGTGATGACTCCCCACCTTTTTTTCATGTGAGTGAGTGAGTGAGTGGGTGAGTTTCGATGACGTGGCACCCGAAAAACCCATCACTCCAAGTGATGGTTCCCTGTGCTCTAAGAAGCGCTCACTTCAAAAAAGACCACCCAGTTTTGCAGGTCTACCTCTGATACGAACATAGTTTTTAAAAGCAGCATTCTTTGATCACTAAACGATGTGTGCTGTGTAATAATAGTCTCATACTTATGTTCTCAGTTATATAGTAAGTTCCTAACTCTATTTTCTTTAAATAAAAAAGTAGTTTACAACTTGTCAGCTACAAAAAAGGTAGTTAACGATTTATATTCAAGGAGTTACCTCTTGGCCAAGGATGCAAATATCGGAGAGGCAATAAGAAGTCCAACCATGAACGCGGAGGATAACACACCATCTTCAAAGTTGCTCAAGTCAAAATCCCCTCTGCACAACAATCAAGGTGCAGAAAATATATGAATCATGATGTTACTTGGTTATATAACATATCTAATAAATAAGACTTACTGAATTCCACTACCATCTGAACACACGCCACTCTCTGTGCAAGTTCTGAGACTCCCATTAACACCATTACTCGCTATTGCTCCTCGATCAATATAATTTACCATGTTGATCACACAGAATACTACAAGCAACCTGTCCATACATATTCAATAAGCCCGGTGAGATCAAAGTTCAGAATCATACTAGAAAATAAGAAATAACTATTCCAAATTAATCCCGTTCAAAAGCAGCCACAAACTAAACATCCTAATTTTCCTGAACAATTGAAAAGTCTCTGAATTCCCGCATCAGTTTAGTTGCATTTAAACGAAGAAAAGGGAGAAAAAAAACAAAAAAAGTATACCTTTTAGGAGTAAACCAAGAAGGATGGGGCTCGGTTGATGGAACTGAATCTATAGCCATGTCTATTTCCGTCTCGGTGTTTGTGCCAATGAGGCAATGCAAGGGCTTGAAATTTATTGATCTTCGAGTCCCTTGTTAAACCTTCATCTGCGTAAAAACCAAAATGTATCATCATAATTGACTTTTTTCACATACATTGTTTATCTTGTGTGTTTTGAAAGACAAGTTAACACCCACCAACCGCTCTGTTTTCCTTATAATTGGTATCCTTTCTTTTGATTCAAAAAAGGGGTGTTTGGGATATTTATCCAAACTGCTTATTTGATGATATTTATTAGTGAAATTAGTAGTAGCTCTGAGTAAGACGTTTTGGAGCGGCAAAATTTTAAAAGATGGATACTTACTGTTTTTAACAATCTAATAAAGTATAAGTATTTATCCGTGAGATACTCTTATTATGGTAGTTAAAATCTCGACACTGGTCTTACTACAATGGGAAATTATCCAATCTTACTTAGGATTTTTGTAACGTGTGATCTTAATAGTATCTCAATTGCTTAATAGAACCGCATATCACGCTATTATACACACTTTTAAGATTATTCAGAATTACTTATTTCATAACTTGTGAGTAAAAAATAGTTTATATACGTGGTTCAAAGTTGCTTAGAAAAAGTCCTTATTTCCATAATGTAGATACGCAGTTTCAAAGGGTGTTTGGGATTGTCTAATTAGCACTTATTGGTTTTCGAAAAAGCAATTAAACAGCCATAAGTGTCTAGATAATACATATTTAACCCTCTTATCACAAAAAAAAACATGCAAGTACGTAACTTTATAAGACGTACGGGGACTATGAGAGTGTTTAGTTGGTGAAAAATACCCAATTTTTTCATAACTTTTTCGGCTTATATAGCTTATCTAGGTTTGGGCTTATGTTTTATAACCTCGCTTTTTGTGGCTTATTTTAAAACTTTTATAAGCTTATCATACCATAATAAGCAAGCTTTATATAAGAGTATCAAAATAAGCGACAAAAAAAGTGAGGTTATGAAACATAAGCCGGAAACCAAATAAGCCATAAGGCGGATATACCGAAACAAACGCCCTTGTCACAAACCTTTGAGAAATATTTCTAAAAGAATGAACTAGAACTTTGAGAAGAGCTCTTTACATCGTATTTCCAATGACTTTCCTTCCGTTTCTCTTAACACGATTTGTAAATTTACACTAGCATTTTTCTAGGAATAGAAACCCATGCCCTAGTCTAAAAATAGGAAATTATAAAAACGTTTCCACAACTAGACGCGCCCTTTGAAAATAAGCAACCTCCAATAAGCAAAATCCCAAACACACTTGAATAACAACCCTAATTAGCATAACAGACCTAGAAGTCACTCAAAATTTCGGCTTATTTTGAAACTTGTGGGCTTATATAAGTTAATCATATCATAATAAGCATATATAATAAGCCTAAAAGTCACTGAAAATCATAAGGCGAAACAAAGACACCCGTAATTGACCAAACAATAATAAACTCAAAATCAGAAAAATAATATTGAGTAAAAAAAAAAGGGGGAGGTTGACTAAAACTTACTTTACGGTGGTCAACGGTGGAGGATGAATTTAATATATCTTTGTTTCTATGTGTGTGTGTGTGATTTAGTGTGTGAGAGAGAAAAAACTATGGTAGAACGAGGAGGAAGAGAGGTGTTCCACAAACCAATGACAGGAAGGAAGAAGTGTTTGACTGTTTGTCGATAGGTAATAAAGTACAGTAATAAACTGTTAATTGTTGTTTTACCGTAGGTAGGGTTTATTTATATTCTACGAATCAAGCATATCCTTATCCGATTCATATTGCTCCACGTACGAGTCGCTAATTGTTTACTAGTCCATAAATTGTAGTAGCAAGATTTTGATAATTTTATGACTATAATGATTTTTTTAATTAAAAAATGAAGCTAAATATTACGTTTTGATTTACATATTCTTGTGTATAACTCGTTTATAGAAGTTTTGGATATGAGAAAGAAAATCCTAATTAGAAGATGTGTTATCGAGGATAAATCGCTGAGCGAGGATTAGTCGTCATGATTTTTACTAATCGCTTTATTAATCGATTTGATAAAAAGTCGGACAAATCGGATATAAATCAATCAAATCAAAAGAAAAAAAAAAGGATAAACCAGGTAACTCGATGATTTGATTAGATTGACTCGGTAGTCGAACTCGTGACTCGGTGACTCGACCAGGTTGACCCGGTGAGCGAACCTACAAAATTTGGTCGAACCCGTAACACGATGACTCGACCGGTTGACTAGGTGGTGGAAACCGTCACCTGATGGTCTAACCATGATGTAGTGGCTAATACACTTATTTCTTGTTTCCTGTTTAAGCATTATGTTTATATATAGAAATATTAATTTTCAATTTTTTTAACTTTTAACATAAGCTTTTTATAATGCTTTTTATAATGTATTAAGCGAGTACTCGCTCGCGCATAGCGGTGAAAATTTTTAGACGATAGCTAACGTGTATGATATACGATATTAAGATAAATGTTTAATGATATGCGATATTTGTCATAAGTATTTAATGATATGTAAGGCTAGGCACAACGCACCGGAGAATACTCGGTCCCCAGTAGGTCGCGACCGAGTCGTCGCGTTGCGGCGATTCGGTCGCCTGTTCCGATCGAGCCCAAACCGACCTTAGGCACGAACGATTTACATATTCGGTCACATGATGTGTTTGTGTATTGTGTTTGTGTTTTATTAAAAAAAACTTTTTTTTAAATTTAATATGTTTTAATCGTGTTTTAATTATATAAACTTTATAAAAAAATTCTAAATTTTAATATATTGAGCTTTGTTTAATTCCTCACAACATATATTAATTTGACAATTTTTGGAGTTAGTTTTAGCTAATGCATTATACCCTCTTTACTTCTAATGTTTCGTATTTTAGTTTATGTAATGTTTTTTTTTAGTGTAATGCGTGTTGTATGAAATAAAATGTTTTTTTTTTTTGTAATAAAATGTTATTTTTGTTAAATATAAAATGTTATTTTTATTAAATATAAAAATAAAAAAAATTGAACTAGGTCGTCGGGTTGTGGCAAATAGGTCGCCGGCCGAAAAAAACTAGGTCACGACCCATGCGTTGTGCCTAGCTTAAGTTTGCGGTAAACGTTTGACTTTTACCCTTTACAAGATATTGATGGGCCACAAGCTTATTATTTTCAAATACAATTCAAACTTATACTAACAATCACAAGCTTCTAACTTTCTAAGCACAAACACTCTTCAACCATCCCTCACCAAACACTTATCAACCGTGATTTTCAGTTACATTTCCACAAATCTGACAATACTCTTTTGCACCAAGTCTAATGGCATAATAAAGCTGACAGTAAAAACACACTGAATTGCCCCAGAAAATAACTGAAAAGAATTATAAATGGTCAAAGTTTGCATCAGTTCAAAAGCTAGTACCCTTTTTGGTCAAGAAAATAAATGGTCAAAGTTCGCATCAGTTCAAAAGCTAGTACCCTTTATGATCAATAGGAACGACATAAGCCAGAAAAAGAAAACCCTCAAGGGCTGTTTGTTTTCAGTTTATAAGTGGGCTTTTTTTATTAAGTTCATAAGCAAAAAACTTGTATTCGATTTTGGCTTATATATTCTAAGCCCGGCCTATTTCAACACTTGTTAGCTTATATAAAATCGTTAAACTAGTAAAAGAATCAAATAAACTCAAAAATTAAGACATGTTTGTTTCAGGCGTATCTAGCGGCATATGGCTTATATGGTTTTGGGCTTATAGAACATAAACATATATAAGATGACCTCAATTTTGTGACTTATATGATAAACTTGCATAAAAAAAGCAATAAAATTAAGACTTACGTTATATTAAAGCTTATGTACTTGTATAAAACAAAAATAAACTATATTTCAGTTTATATTCTAAAAAAAATATATAAATCCATAAGTCCCCAAATAAGCCACAATTAAACTTATGTTTATATAAACGGAAATGGATTTAGCTTATATAAAACTAACACAAATCAAGTCAAACAGTAATTAAATTGCAGTCATTGAACCAAAACCAATTAAACCATAATCAAAATAAAAGCTAAATCGAAAATATTATAAAAAACGATAAGATTCATACATAGTAATTCCCAAAGATATAGCTCAGACACCTAAACAGATCTAAAACCCTAGTTTAACCCCCAAAACCATAAAGGGTCCTTCCTTGCCTCTTCAATGCATAAACCACATCCATGGCAGTCACTGTTTTACGGCGAGCATGCTCGGTGTAGGTGACAGCATCACGGATCACATTCTCCAAAAAGATCTTCAAAACACCTCTGGTCTCTTCATAAATCAAGCCGCTGATACGCTTGACACCACCACGACGAGCCAAACGACGGATGGCTGGCTTGGTGATACCTTGAATGTTGTCACGGAGCACCTTACGATGTCGTTTTGCTCCTCCTTTGCCTAGCCCTTTTCCTCCTTTCCCTCTTCCTGACATTTCTTTTTTTATATAATTGGTTTTGATTTGTGTGATTTGTAATGAGTGGAGGGGTGTGTTTTTATAGTGGGTTTTGTGTTTCTTTTGTGTGTGTTTTGGTTCGTTGGATTTTGGGGCTGGGGTAAATGAGAAAGGTTTTGAGCCATTGATGGTGATCCGTGTGAGGGAGAGAGGCGTGTTGTGATTGGTTGGTTTGTGGAGTTGCGGATTGCCACGTAGTAATATGTTTGAGCTTTGGATTTTTTTTAGGATGTATACAGATGGGCCAAATGTACTATACTATAAACATTACACCATAAATCGATACAGATGACTGCACCATAATTTAGTACTCGCAGAAAAGAAAACACTTGCAGTAGACTAAAACTTGAGGTATTCTCAATACTCGAGCTAATTAAACGTGTACCTACTGCAGAAAACGAAATCTAAGCAAAATCAGACTCTGATAATGTATACTACAGGCTGAAAACATGCAGGCTACCTCAAGACTTCCATAACTATTACGAGTATCATCAAACCCAAACAATCACAAACAGTAAATCATACATACTCACTACAACACCATACCAACAGCAAAGATTTACAATGAAAAACCAATTTAACAATTCTAAAAGGTCAAAAACCGTTTCATGATGCAACCAAATGTCAGCTAAAGACATAGGATACACCCTCAATATTCTTTTATAGAATAAAAGCAATACATTCTACATGTCATTCATACTCGAAGATTTAGACATGCCAATATTCGATGCCTTTGCGACTTAGTAAAGTAAATGATACTATCCAACATCACCACTATCCAAAGGTGTACTTGCTCAATCTGGTCTATGTTATGACATATGGACCTATATACCTTGTGAAATTTCCCTTTATCATACGTTGCTGGTATTAGAATCAGGTGAAGCAGCTCCTTCAACATTATTCTGTATGCCAATTCCTGTTCCAACACTTCCTTCGACTCGTCTTCTTTTAACAGACTTCTTATCCTCGGAACCTTCAGCATTCTTTTGTGCACCAGTTCCTGATTCAACACATTCCTTCTGCTCCTCTCTATTGACAGACTTCTTATGGTCAGATTCTTCAACATTCTTTTGTGTACCACTTCCTGATTCAGCACGTTCCTTCTGCTCGCCTTCTTTATTCTTTTGTGTACCACTTCTTGATTCAGCACATTCCTTTTGCACGCCTTCTTTAACAGATTTCTTACCCTCGACTTCTTCAAATATACAATCTAATCAACTATATCAGTAATCATAAGGTCATACCTACGCTTCGTAACTTCATACCTATGATCTTGAGATAATGATGATCCTTATTGACAAAGCTTCTGATTTCCGGTGTCGGTGCAGGAACGTGATCCGGTTCTTCAACTTTTGCTTTTCCATTTTGATCTCGTTCAGCTGAGCTTCCTGCTTCCATTTTTGAGCGATTTGTTTATATAATACGAAGGGGATTTTGATCAAAAAAAGGGCGGGAAAAGTTATTGCAACAAAATTTAATTTCTTGATTTGACTCTTACCAGAAGCACCTTCTTCCGATTGTTTCGATCCCTTGTTTACTTCACCGCCAAATAGCTCACCGCAACTAGGCTCTTTAAAATCACTTCCCCCTTCAAACGATTCCATAGGCTACAGAGAATAGTATCTCATAAATGATAAATACACCAATCAAGCTTTTTTTCTTGACAAAATAAGCTATAATCACCTGAGACATTGCTAACCGGATTAATGAAACGACCTTGATAACATTTTCACGAGAACCATGTATGGTTGCTACTCTTTCCTGTTCTATAACACCGGCTGGAGGAGGAGGACTAAGCTGAACATTCACAATTATACTTTTATCAACCTAATATTCATATCATCTTTTTGAAATTTACTTATTTGTCATACAAAGAAACAGACCGTTATCCATGCACCGGATGTCATTTCCAGCCTCAAGATAGCTCGAAACAAGCCAAGAATTTACGAAACCTACAAATACATATACAATCAACTATTAAAACAAAAAGATACATACTATGTTCACAATGTTTCTCCAGTTACAAAAAGGGATGGCTATAATTTGCCCATTAAGTTTTAGACTACATTTAATCCTTATCTTATGTTTTGATGTTTTTGTAACCAAGTTCCTAGGACCAAATTTATTACCTTGTCAAAATTGATCTTCATTTCATACTCATGAAGAACTGGTGGCATCAAAATCACTGGATAACAGTCGCTACCGTATACCTAAACATGATGAAAGAAACAGATGAGATTATCGAACATAAAAACATCAAACTACATAATAAGCGATCAGTTCAAATAACTAAAGACCACATCTGAAATCGCGTGAAACAAAGTAAACAAAGAAAATGGCAGAAAGATATACAAGTTCTAGATTGTTACCGAAAATTTTCGTATAGTTAAGATAATTAGATGCCGGATCGCCCCTCAGGAACCATATAGGAATTCCATATGGATGTTCGATTTTCGCCTTTGCGTATTTCTCGATTTTTGGTTCTTGATTCATTTCTTTGCAGAGAATTTTTTTTATTGTTTGAGAAGAAATGGCGTTGAAAATGTGATGTAAACGTTTATATACTCAACCGAAATGCAAAAATGCGGGAAATTCTGTTATGGAATGATAGTTAAATAATCTACACTTAAGTCTTTTGAGATGTAGATTATTTGTATTTCGTCCATGTATTAGTTGAAATGGTTCTTTATAAAAAAATAACCAACTTAATTGACCAGAGTAGGCCATCTTTAAGCTAACTTTGTTAAAGTTATCGGGTAAAGGTAATTAGTTATCACTAGGCGAATACCCGCGCATAGCGGCGGAATTTCTTAACTACATATAATTAATGATGTGCAATATTGTGGTAAGTGTTTAGTGTAACGTTCAAACGTAGAATGCAAAAATCTAAAAATATAATTGCTAAATGTTCTAACACGCGATAATTCAACTCAAACATGATTCTCAACATGTATCAAACAACCTATAAAAACGTATAGTGAAACTAAAAATAAAGCAAGATAACTAACAATGCACATCGTTAGGTAAAACTTCTTTATACACAGCATTTGCAGTGTATGTTGTTTTTTGACCGAACTCTTTGACTAACTTCACTAACATGTTCATAGTTCTACGTCTAGACAACACAACATAAAGGTGATCATATGAGAAAACAGAGTCGCATATGCCATATAGACACCCACATTTTGCAAATAGACAATGTCAAATTCAAAAATATAAAGATAATGTCAAATTAAATTACCATTAATGTAGTGCGCTTCTTTTGTAACTTCATGCCAAATGGGTAATCCGATCAAATAAGTTTATAATATTTATGTTACTTTGATTATTAAGTACATTGTCGGTATATTTATTTTGCAAAACATCATTACTCTTTTATTGATCAACCTTTAACAGTATTGCGAAAAAGGAAGGCGGTCTAACAATTGAAAATGTAAGCATTAATAGTTTACTTAGCAACAGAAATCCATCTAATAAAACGAGTTGTTTGAGAAAAATGAATATACCAAATCGACCCATTCACGAGACTGAGTTGGAACATTTTTCAATTGTGCTGCAGTTAACCTCACATTCACTATCTTCTCAAAAGTTACGTCTGTTTGGTCCGTCATCTCCTCAATCTCCTAATGCTTATCGTTTATGACGGTTAATAGACTGAAATTTCAAATATTCACGACAAACAATGTGAATCGAAAACCAAATCGTATGAGATCTATAATAAAGGCAAACACACTTCAGAAAATGACAACATTAGATTGAAAATGCAGAAAGTTAAATCATTTGTCAGACCTTTAGCGCTCCGCAAAGAAAAACGCATGACTCATTTCTAAATGCCTTCGTTTCTCTAACGTTTCCACACTTTTAAATAACCCTTGTACCAGAAAAAAATTTCTTTTCATTAATAGCTTGCTAAATTTCATGATCCATACATCAGGTTTGCATTCTATTGTTTCAACATAACCGCATCTAACAGTCTATTCTACACCCCTATCATTACAACTCTATACATCTTACCCCCATTATACGATATCACATAAGAGATCTAAAATGTATATCCAAACACCTAACCAAAAAGGATAATCTGTTTGTAAAGGGTCACATTGCTGCTTTCCTATTGGCATTAAATCAGGGTATTATAAATAAGCGTATTTGGCTTAACTCTGTGTGAGACTATCTTAGAAAGCAAAGACTACACATTGTCAACCTCACGACAATGAAGTCGTGGTTATATGAGGACGGGATATGTGTACACATCAGGTTGGCAAAGTTAACACAATATGATGTTCAATATAATCGACGATGGTTATCAACACATTTTCTAATATCATATCACAAGTTTACATATTTTCAAATAATTGGTATGAGGACAGTACCTTAGTTGTAATGCTGTAAAACCCAAATCCGCACATATAGATGAGTCTAACCTAGAAAAAATAGTTCAAAACAGTTAGTGTAAATAAAAAAATATTTGAATCAGAATACCTTTACATAAACCAACACAAATGCACATCAGTAAAACGTAAATATGAAGAATGAAAAATACCCGAATACTTTAAGAGAACTTGAAGGTACTTAACAGATTAAGATCTCTTTACATATCTAGTTGCATTCCCTTCATTCTGCTTCCCCTACAAAAACGGTCAAATTGAAATCAATTTACAACATGTTCAATCATAGCCTTTTGGGACCATTAACACGTGCAATGGAATAGACACGGTTACGATACTGTTTGGGCTTGAACATCGTCACACACCCACCAGAATCGTCGCACAGCATTGATAGCCGAAATGAATGGATGGTTCGCATCGCTAAACCATATACATCTTATTAAATACAGGTTCTTTTTTCCAAGAACCCATAATTCAGAAGCAACAAATCACCACAACTTATGAGGCCATCACCAATGTGAGAAAACCGTGACCATCCTCACCCGGCATCAACATCGGCATCGAAAGGCACGGTCGTTACTATCGTCGCCTGCCATCAACACCAACAACAAAAACAAAAGCCCTGAGTTAACACAAAACTTAATCAAATAATGATTCAGCTTCAAAACACAGCAAGACAACACAAAAAATATAAAATATAGAGTTATCAATCCTTTTTCTAGCTAATACCACACCAATTTTCAAACATCAACCACAACCGTTACCCGACATATATAGCGGCAACGAATGAATCACTACCCGGCGTATACAGCGGTAACGAACGGGGTGATAGGGTAGTTCAAAACCAATGAAACCCGTACAGAGATCAAAACCGATCAAAATACATCGTCTAGATCAAAACCAATGAAATCCATATATAGATCTTATCGAAACAGTGATCTTAGATTAGATGAAAACCAATGTACCAATTTAGTTAACCGCCAATTAACATAGCAAACAAAATCCCTAAATGAACAGAAACCCTAATAAAAAGATGATTAGGCTATATGAAACAAAAACCCTAAATTAACAGCAAGCCAAATCAAACGATGATTGAACTATATGAAATCAAACTATGATCCATCGTTGATGTTTCTTTAGATGAGAAATCAAATGTAACTAAACTCCAACAATTCAACAATCCTCGGCACACGACCAATAATCAATTCAACTCGTAAAACAAATAAGCCACCTAACGTCACCAACCTATCACCAACGTCACAAACCATGGACGGCGGCATCGAAGGGATCAGCGGCATCGAAGAGCTTAGATGTAGATCATATACCCAAAAACAGCAAATTTATATAGAAATTGGTGTGAGGCAGATCAAAATTATTGGTGGTATATATACCCCAAGGCCAATCTCTAACTAATGAAGGGTCATCTCCTGTAGCCACCACCACATGAAGACAATCGAAAATTAATTGGCAAATGATAACTGATTTTTTGCTAGGGTAAAAGTTCGTTTCTCGGTATCTCTTCGAATTGATTTCCGGTTAATTATGCGAGATTAGTTGTTCTTGGTGGGATAAAAAGGGAATGGTCGTTGTCTAAAACTAATGAAAATATAAAGACTTGAAACAAATAAAATAAATATGGTAAAAAGAAATATTGAAAGATAAAAACTTAACAAAAAGTAAATGACGAGAAATTAAAAGAGAAATAAAGTAAATGACGCAAACTAAAACTTGACAAAACGTAAATTTAAAAACTTGAAAATAAAATACTTTAAGAATTAAACTAAGAAACGACAAATTAGAATAAAGCTTAAGAAAAATAAGACGAAACAATTAAAATAAAGCTAAGTAAAAATGGCGGGAAAAATAAATTTAAAAATTAAATTTGAATAAAAACTAATTAATGTCGCAATTCTAGAAAAATATGAAATAATTTTGCAATTAAAACCCAAGATTTCGCAATTATGTCAAAATTGACATAATTCCGCAATTAGCAAAAGACACAATTTCGCAATTGCTAGAAAATGAAAGATTTCGCAATGTTGCACAATGTCGCAATAATTGCACAATGTCGCAATAGTGCACAATGTCGCAAATAGTGCACAATGTCGCAATAATTGCACAATGTCGCAATAATTGCAAAATCGAATCAGATTTCGCAATATTGAAAAACAATGATTTCACAACTTGGAACAAGATTTCGCAACTTTGTAGAGGATTCAATTTCGCAATTATGGAAGAATTGCGAAATTGAATCAGGACACAATTTCGCAATTATGGACAATTGCAAAATCGAATCAGCTTTTCCTAAAAACTAGGAAAACGTAAAAGTACGAGATTAAGCACTAAAATCTTAACTTTTTAAGCACAATAAGCAAGATAAAACACCAATAAGCTAACTAAAAAGCCTAGATTAATGATAAAACTTATAAAAATATTAAGAACAAGCCACGAAAAATAAAAAAGATTCAAACTTTATGTAAAAAATAGATGAAAAAGATTTAGATTGAAAATATAAAATCAACACAAACAAAGATTATGAAAAAGATTAAGAATAAGCAAGAAGAAAGGTAGATGAGAGATTAAACAATAAAAGTAAAGATTCAACAACAATTAAATAAAACTTACTTGGAATTAAAAGGAATTAAATGTGCATAACAAGTAATTTAAAATGCAAGAAATTAAATGTGCAAAGTATGAAAAATGGTGGAAGTGGTGGTTTGTCAAGCCACCCAACACTTGAAATGAAACTAGCCTAGTCTATATATAGGGGTGATTAGGGAGGAGCTTAGGAAGCTTCCTCCCTCTTTCCTCTTTTCCTTAATTGCACAATTAAGTCCTTTTCTTCTTAATTGTTTGTTAATCTTGGACTTAATGACTTTGTCTCGGGATTTCTTTGAACTTGTCTTGAATTTTCTTCATAAATAAGACTCGAGTTCTTCGGCTTTTAGTAAACTTCCGTCTTTTGACTTTTTCAAATCTTCAGAATTCGTCTTGGACTTCCGTTCTTTTTCCACTCTTGATCTTTCGACTTCATCTTTCGTCTTTTTCTTCGATAAAAGCCCGTGAATCCTGTGTTTTCTCCACTTTTCACCTTTTCGTCCTAAATCACAACAAAAACACAAACCACACATAATTCTGACATAAATGACATAAAATACACGTTTTGGCTCGTTTATTATTGTAATTAAGTGGTAAAAAGGATGGGTGTTTTCACACCTATCAAATCCCCTACACTTGACAATTGTAATGTCCTCATACAATGCATTAGTTACAAAGCAAGTTTACATTCTTCATCATAATCAATCCATGTTGGCCTTTATTAAAGAGACAAAAAATTATAAACATTCAAAGTAACGAAATCAAAAACATACCTTGGGTTTTGAAAATGTTATGAATGATTATCATCCTCAAGTTTTCACTTTCTCCAAACCAAGCTTAGAAACAAGATCATTGTTATTATAAGTTAGTAGACTAACACGAACTCATGTGGGCCAATTACTCACTTAGACTCCCTTATTCCTAGGGGTATCTCTTATATTTTATTGTTGTCTTGAATGATCACGAGGATGCATTTTTGACTTATTTCGATAGTTATTTAGTCCGAAAATAAAGTGAACGATTTAATCAATAGTTAGCTAAAGGACAAAATCTTTTAAAACTGCTTCTCGGGACCTCATAAATTTCATATCTTGGCATAACTCGCTTCGCGATTTGAGACCTTTCGCGGACCGTATTTGGCAGCGACTTCATACTTCAAACCTTGAGAGACGTTCATGAAATTATGGTCTTCTCTTCATAATAGGAATTTCTTCACTTGAAATTTTGAAAGATTCTTCATATATGGACCACGATTTCTTCATTTTTCTCCAATCTTTATTTTGGACTTTGATATACAACGATCCGCCTCCTTTTTGGACTTGGATCTATTTATCCTCATACCTTGTTAGGGCCTTTTCGGATAGACTTCTCCATGACTTTTGGGGAGTATTTGCTTTTCGTCGTGTGTCTCGATCCTTCATATTGATTTTCGATAAATGATTCTTCACATCACTTTTGGATCTTTAGCAACAAAATGTAGCCCTCATGCCTTGTTAGGGCCTTTTCGGACTCGCCAATCTTCGCATCCCGCTTCAATAAGTTACGCCTTGGCTATGAACTCTAATCCATACCGAGTAACTTTTAAACGATCTTGGGCTAGAAGCTAAGTAACTTTTCAAATCGTACAACCTTATTTATTGCAGATAAATTTATTAGCAAGTGATGGGAGAATAGGCTTATAATTAACTCACATAAATTCACGAAAGAATACCGAACTTATAATTGGCTCTGTCATCTCTCGTTCTCCACAGTTTAAAATCTCAAGGAATGAGACTCGTGGAAGCTTAGCCTATTAAATCAAAGTTTTGGGTTTTCAGTCGCCTATAGGATCTTGCAACTTCTTAGACTTTTTCAATTTTAGAAATCGCGTTTTAAAGTTCCCTTGATAAACGACTCTCTAGGATCAATTATAGGAACTTGCGAAAAGTTCTCGTTCTTAACCTGTGAGAGTTAAGACTTTCGCGTTTTATAGCTCCCTATATAAAAGCCTAGCAAAACTTGACTTAAACACGTTAAGGATACTAGCTAGAGTAACTTAGATAAGTAAACTCGGGTTAAGTCAAAATTCATAACGTTTGAAAATTAAAACCACTTTATTAAACATTTATTCTAATAAGGAAAGAAAATAACTATACAAAGGGAAAAACTAATAGGCCAAAATAGATCAAAAATTTTGAAAAATATCGAAAAATTGATTTTCTGGTTAAAATGAGGACAAATACAAGTTAAAGGCCACTTAACTTCGATAGAAGTCCCCCTACACTTAATATAAACATTGTCCTCAATGTTTAAGCATGTGGGAGTAATCTCCCCTACACTTAGGACATTGTGCACTTTGTTTAAATCTCGCTAAGGAAGAGACAACTAAAGAGATTCCTATTTTAATATTGAGAAATATAAAATAGTGAATCGAAAATAGTTTAGGATAGAACCGGGAAGAAGGGAACACGGAATCACGGTTCGTCAAAAGTCATCAAGAGTGTGTCTTTGAAGCTCTAATCCCTGCACATGATAAAAAAGAAAGCAAGAAACACCACGGGGCTCCCCTTACACTTATGGTAAAGATAGATAGATAATTGGGTTGCCTCCCAAAAAGCGCTTGTTTTTGTTAACCGAGTCACGAGCCTGACTCGTCCCCGAATTAAATGGTCCATGGGGAAGCCTCGAATGTGATACCAGGATCAAAGACCTTGTCCTCGTTCCCGGTTGACATCAACAAAGGAGAGGCGGGGGGATAAGTCTTGAATGGAAGAAAGGTCCTTTCAACATACGAGAAGTATGTGAATTCAAGATCCACGGGAGGTGGGGTGGGTAAAGTAAGCACATTGTCCTCCCCCAAAGACAATGGATGCTGAGCAAGCGGCAAAGCCGTATTGTTATCAATCATAGCAAAATCAATGTCACCTCCCGGGTCAAAGCACTCATCCTCCGTAATAGTGGCTAAAGGGGAGGATGAAAGGTGCTCGGGAGGGGGACTTGGGTCAATATATTCAAGTAGCAAATTATCAAAAATAATATCCCCCTCCATGTCATCGTCATCATTACCTAGTGGTATAGAGTGCATGTCGATTTCTTCCAGCAATGGGTCATTAGCTTCAACAAGAGGAATAGATGGAGGCAAAGACTCGGAAAGAGGAGGAGAAGTCAACGCTTCGATTTGAGCAATGAGAAGGTGCACTTTCCGTAATCTATCGCGAAGAAGCACGTCTTCCACCTCATCCACAAGATCAAGTTCATCGGTGAACTTCTCGTAAACCGGAGAGAATAAATCGTCATCACCCGCATCTCCCGGTGGAGATTGAGAAATTTCAAAAGTGAAATTCTCATAGCTTGGAGAAAAATCATCATCATTAGGATCGACCTCTTCCGATAGAGCAACGTCGTCCTCAGGCTCCATAGCAGTCGGTATGTCACAAACCTCATCATCACATAATTTATCAAGACCAACATCACTAAGCTCATTCAACGAATCACAATCCTTAGACACGTTTGGGATATCGAGAGAAGGGATGACAATAGCACTAGGGTATTGAGCAGTAAGATCATTCCAAGAAATAGTAGGTTCATCGTCATCATCATCATAATAGTATGGATACACCGGAGGAGGAGTATAAGTCTCGATATTCGATATTTGCTCTTGCCGTTGATCCTCTTGACATTTTTCGATGATCTTGTTGCAAGCTTCTTGAATTTGTTGACTTTGCCTAACAAGAGTGTTCCATTGTTCATAGGAGCTCAATTGTTCGAAGGAGGTTTGATGATCGATGATGTGTTGTGGGGGTTCAAAATGTTGAAAACCTGAATTATAGCATGGTTGTGGCTCATAGTAGTTCATCGGTTGAGAAGATTTGGTTCATAATAATCTATTGGTGAAGAAAACTGAGGACACGGATTTTGCTCATAATAATTCATTGGTTGACAATAAGAAGTATCGTGAGGACCCCCACAATTTTGGCAACATGGGTCGGGAGAAAAATCGGGTGCGTCTTGTGGATAGCTATTATCATTGTCATAATTGTACCCCGGTTCTTGCCCGTGATCACACGGGTATTGAACCGGGCACGAAACATGCCAATGAGAATCGCTTCCACAATAGATGCACGGGGAAAGAGTAGGTGGGTTCAAAAAGGACGAATGAGTCGAGTTGCACAAAGGACAAAATCCGTATATGAATTGTGTGTTGTTGATATCGTTACCGCACTGCTCACATGTACACCATTGACATGAGTCGTTCCCGTACAATCGTCTCCCATAGCCGACGCAATGGACATAAGAATCCATAAAGAAAGATAGATAGATAAGCAAGAAGAATATTTTTGGTGCAAAACTTTGAAAAAGAAATGCTTTTTATGCTTTTGCAAATGTTTTTGGATGTTTTGAAAATTTTTGATACGAAAAATAACGTTCACAAGTGAACGGATCCCAAAATCCAACGCGTCTCTCACAAAAAACCGTTAATCCTCACGAAAAGAGCCGGCAGCGGCGCCATTTGATAACTGATTTTTTGCTAGGGTAAAAGTTCGTTTCTCGGTATCTCTTCGAATTGATTTCCAGTTAATTGTGCGAGATTAGTTGTTCTTGGTGGGATAAAAAGGGAATGGTCGTTGTCTAAAACTAATGAAAAAATAAAGACTTGAAACAAATAAAATAAAGACGGTAAAAAGAAATACTGAAAGATAAAAACTTAACAAAAAGTAAATGACGAGAATTTAAAAGGAAAATAAAGTAAATGACGCAAACTAAAACTTGACAAAACGTAAATTTAAAAACTTGAAAATAAAATACTTTAAAATTAAACTAAGAAACGACAAATTAGAATAAAGCTTAAGAAAAATAAGACGAAACAATTAAAATAAAGCTAAGTAAAAATGGCGGGAAAAATAAATTTAAAAATTAAATTTGAATAAAAACTAATTAATGTCGCAATTCTAGAAAAATATGAAATAATTTTGCAATTAAAACCCAAGATTTCGCAATTATGTCAAAATTGACATAATTCCGCAATTAGCAAAAGACACAATTTCGAAATTGCTAGAAAATGAAAGATTTCGCAATGTTGCACAATGTCGCTGCACAATGTCGCAATAGTGCACAATGTCGCAATAATTGCACAATGTCGCAATAGTGCACAATGTCGTAATAGTGCACAATGTCGCAAATAGTGCACAATGTCGCAATAATTGGACAATGTCGCAATAATTGCAAAATCGAATCAGATTTCGCAATATTGAAAAACAATGATTTCGCAACTTGGAACAAGATTTCGCAACTTTGTAGAGGATTCAATTTCGCAATTATGGAAGAATTGCGAAATTGAATCAGGACACAATTTCGCAATTATGGACAATTGCAAAATCGAATCAGCTTTTCCTAAAAACTAGGAAAACGTAAAAGTACGAGATTAAGCACTAAAATCTTAACTTTTTAAGCACAATAAGCAAGATAAAACACCAATAAGCTAACTAAAAAACCTAGATTAATGATAAAACTTATAAAAACATTAAGAACAAGCCACGAAAATTAAAAAAGATTCAAACTTTATGTAAAAAATAGATGAAAAAGATTTAGATTGAAAATATAAAATCAACACAAATAAAGATTATGAAAAAGATTAAGAATAAGCAAGAAGAAAGGTAGATGAGAGATTAAACAAGAAAAGTAAAGATTCAACAACAATTAAATAAAACTTAATTGGAATTAAAAGGAATTAAATGTGCATAACAAGTAATTTAAAATGCAAGAAATTAAATGTGCAAAGTATGAAAAATGGTGGAAGTGGTGGTTTGTCAAGCCACCCAACACTTGAAATGAAACTAGCCTAGTCTATATATAGGGGTGATTAGGGAGGAGCTTAGGAAGCTTCCTCCCTCTTTCCTCTTTTCCTTAGTTGCACAATTAAGTCATTTTCTTCTTAATTGTTTGTTAATCTTGGACTTAATGACTTTGTCTCAGGATTTCTTTGAACTTGTCTTGAATTTTCTTCATAAATAAGACTCGAGTTCTTCGGCTTTTAGTAAACTTCCGTCTTTTGACGTTTTCTTCAATAAATCTTCAGAATTCGTCTTGAACTTCCGTTCTTTTTCCACTCTTGATCTTTCGACTTCATCTTTCGTCTTTTTCTTCGATAAAAGCCCGTGAATCCCGTGTTTTCTCCACTTTTCACCTTTTCGTCCTAAATCACAACAAAAACACAAACCACGCATAATTCCGACATAAATGACATAAAATACACGTTTTGGCTCGGTTATTATTGTAATTAAGTGGTAAAAAGGATGGGTGTTTTCACAACTATCAGCAAACCAATGAAAGGCCAAGGATAAAGGGCAACACAATTAATGATTAACGGGGATAATCAATGGCAACGGAGGATCGAAAACGGGACGGATGCACAACGGTGTGTGTTTACTGCGTGAAAAATCTGTGAGAGAAACAGGCTTGTGTGAGAGGAAGAGAAAAGTGTTTTTTATTTTGGATGTGAGGAGAATCACTGCTCATTGCGAACCGTAATTCCCCTCTATAATAAGGAGGGTAATATATATCTGATTGTCTAGTTCATACTCATAGTATTATAAGATTGCTAATAAAAAGTTGTAATTAAAATCCAAGTATTTGCATCTATCGGCCTGTTATGCACCTGACAAACAAGTTCGGTTACATCGTTGATGCTTTCGTCTAACAATTTTTTTTCTTACATTTGGGTACAAACTTTTAGTCCATTTAATTTATGTTTTTTAATATAAGTCATATCTCACTTTTTAAGTATCATATCTATAATTAAGATTACACTTTTAAGATTGGGTGTAAACCCATTATATATGGTATAAATACACCATTTGCATAATACATTCTTTCAAATCATTGCTCTATTTGTAGCATAAGTTTTAAATTTTGTTTTCATTTAAAATGTATATTCTTTTCCTTTCAACTTTTCTTAACAATAAATTTGTAATCAGACTCGATTTTTATAATAAGTAGACATATATATATATATATATATATATATATATATATATATATATATATATATATATATATATATATATATATATATATATATATTTTGAAAACAACAATATAATTTTATAAGTTACAACTACATTAATCACATCTTGCAATTTAATTATACAATTTAATATTTTCCTTTAATAATATTTCGAACCATTTACATCGTAAAAGTTAGTTGCACATCATGTCTTGTATTGCAAGAGAATACCTTTCATTCCATTCGTCATATGTATCAATGAGTTGTATACTTTCCAAGCCATGTTTTTCATTGCTAATGATGACTTTCAGTTTTAATTCTATTTTTACAATAGGGCTAATGACTTAAAAATGCATATAACTTGACACTTTTTATCGTTCTATGTAGCTATCTTTTTTTTTTCCTATATTATCATTAAACTTTATGATTTCGTACGTTGTGTGTACCCGGTGACCTGCTTGAGTGGTTAACAGGTTACTTTAACGGCAGTTTAGTTTTTTATTACAACGTTAGTCCTTAGATTAACGGTTGTTTATATAAACACTTTAACTTTGATATACGAAAAAAATAGTATTTTTCAGAAAACGTATAACTTCAAAAAAATTATTTTTTTTACAATAATTTTCTTTAATAGTTTCTTTACAATTTTTTTACGTATAACTTCAAAAAAAAACATTTTTTCTTACAAAATTATTATTTTACAATAAATTTTTTTCGTATAACTTCAAAAGAACGTATAAAAAATTAAAATTTGATTTTCTTAAAAAATAAACTGTACAACTTAAAAAAAATGAATGCAACTTCAAATAAAAAAAAATTCTTTAAAAATTTATATATATGCACATTTATATAAGATTAATTTCTAAATATTATTTTAGTTAAGTATATTTTATTTAACTTTTAAAATTTATGTAAAAACGTGTTATATATGACATAGTTTTTTTTCGTACTTTATAAATTTTTTTTTACTTTTTAAATTTCATTTTGAAAATATTTTTGCACATTTCAAAGTTGTTTTTTTGTAAAATTTATTGTAATTTCTTTAGAAAATTTTAAATTTTTGGTTTTTTCAAAAACATTTAAATTTTATTTTTCAGAAATCTTACTTTTTTACAGAATATTAAAATTTCAAAAGTAAAAAGTCGTATTTATTTTGAAAAAAATAAAATAAATTCTTGGTCTTTTTAAAAAAAGAAGTGAAATGTTTTAAAAAAGAAAAAAATATTTTTCTTTTTTAAACACTAAAGTGTGTTTTTTTTAATTAAGTCTTTAAAAAATATTTTATTTTTAAACCTTTTTTTTTTACTTTTATAATTTATTTAAAAATGTGTATACATAACTTTTCGTACTTCAAAACATTGTTTCTTGTGTTTTTTATATAAACGTGTCTATATTTATTTTTTATAAGAATTTTTTTCAAATTTTATTTTTTTAAAATCTTAATTTTCTTATAGAGTTTTAAATTTTTCGAAGTAATAAATCGTACTTTTTTTACAACTTTTTTTTAAAAGATTTTAAATTTTTTATACAGATAATCGTACTCTTTTTAATAAAATTTTAAAAGTCAAAATTGTACTTTTTTTACAAACGAATTTATTTGAAAAAAATTCGTTCGATTTTTCCAAAAGAATTTCAAAATTGTACTTTTTTTACGAAAGAATTTTAAATTTGGTATAAAAAATTACGATTTATGTAAAAAAATCCAAAATTTTTTTGTGAAAAAAATTCGTAAAAGCATTATTTTAAGCTAACCGTTTTGTAAAAAAATTGTAAAAACTGTTACAAAAATATATTGCAAAATTTTTTATTATTTTGAAGTTATACATTTTCTAAAAAATGTTATTTTTTGAGAAAATCAAAGTCGAAGTGTTTATGTAAACAACCGTTAATATAAGGACTAATGTTGTAATAAAAAACTAAACTATCGTTAAGGTGACCTCCTAGAGCAAGTCAAACAAGTCACCAGTACACATAATGTACGAAACTACAAAGTTTAATGATAATATAGGAAAAAATAAATATGACTACATAGAACGGTAAAAAGTGTCAAGTTAGATGCATTTTTAAGTTATTACCCCTTTACAATAAACCGACATTGCATTGTGTAATAAGGAGTTGACTAACTCATTCACATCAGGTAAATAATAAGACACAATTCTTCAAAACTCAAGTTAATTTAGAAAACCTAGTACAATATCTTTGAGTTTAATGCAGAACAGATTAAAGCTCCAATCAGTGAACATATATGTATTTTAGCATAAACAAACACGAAACACGATATGTATATTTGTTTTATTCGACTCATATAAGAAATATCTAAGGCTAGGCACAACGCATGGGGGTCGCGACCTAGTTTTTTCGGTCGGCGACCTAGTGCGACCTATTTGCCACAACCCGGCGACCTAGTGTGACCTAGTAAATTTTTTTTTTTTTTTTTTTTTTAAATCAATATTTTTTCTTTATAAATACCATATTTTCACACACAGTTATTTCACACACAACTCAACACACAACTCTGTTTTTTCACACACACATTCAGAAATCAAAAATGGCATGCTCATTCCCACATACCGAAGCCGAGATTAAGGCTATAGTTAACAGACAAATACTTCAACAACAACGCCGTTACGAGCAGCTTACGAAGTTAGGTGATGATTTCGATGCTGCGTCCGAAGAGAATAGGGAATTGAGCTCGGCATGTAAGAAATGCCGTGATCTCTCCCCACAGGAGCGTCAGTTTATCGACACATATCTTAGTAAGCAAGCTGAATTGGATTTCAGCCTCCGGAGATCTTGCGCAAGAAAGGCGACAAAATTTGAGGCCAGAATTGAAGAAAATACTAAATGGTTGAATAACTTTGGTTCTTCGTCCCGATATCAAACAACACATATCGGTCCTTCGTCGCAACAACACCGAATAAGAAATGAGTCGCCCGATCTACCCTTTCCAATTCCAAACCTCACAGATGGCAGAATGACTGACATTGAGGTGTATCAAGAATACCTAGATCAAAAAGTGTTGAGACAAATGCAGGAAGAAGAAGAAAGGGAAAGAAGGGAGCGGGAGGCGCAAATTATGGCGGAAGAAGATGAAGAAGAAACATTGCGTTAGGAGTTTCCTTGTGGTCTGTTATCGGATTCGGATCCGGGAACTGATTAATCGTATTATGTAATTTTATTTTTAGTATCGTATTGCATTTCCTATTGTATTTCAGTATTTTCAAGTTTTATTAGTATTGAATAAAATTTTAACTTTCGAATACAAGATTTTTACATTTCTTTTTACAGTATATAGTATTAATTATATAATAAATATATATATATATATATTTTTTTTTAAACAGAAACAAACCAATTTTATTTTTTTTACACAAACACAAGCACACACATGAAACAAGTCGCGACTAAGGTCGACTTGGCCTCGATCGGCACCGGCGACCGAATCGCCGCAACGCGACGATTCGGTCGCGACCTGCTGGCGACCGACTAAATGTCAGCGCGTTGTGCCCAGCCTAAATCTACATCAAATAGTACAACAAATCAAATCCATGATTTTCAACTATCAATGATCGTGTTAAAGTGATTGAGATGAATAATCTGATGCAAATCCGTACCCATAAGCTCGTAAACCAGGTAAACATCTTTGAAGCTTGTTTTGTTCACTGCGACCATCACATCTTTCAAAGCAATGACATTTTCGTGCTGATGATTTCGTAGAAGTTTTATTTCACATAAAGTTCTTAGGGTGCCAATACGGTTGTAAGAGGTGTTGTGTATTTTCTTTATAGCAACTTTTTCATTGGTTTTTCAGCTAAAAGAAGAACACAGAATACCATACGCACCTCGTCCTTACGGGGTTTTTTTGGGTAAAAGGTTTCCCCGGTAGATATATTACTCCAAAAACAGTTAAGGACAACGAATGTGGATGAATCCCACATTTCCGCCCAAATCTAGGCGAAAACGAAACCTCATCCTTAGGTTTGATTGGTACAAATTTTGTATTACGTGAGTTCTAATAGTGATTGCCATACGGAAGAGTAATACTTCCTTTCCGCTCTAATCTTGCCCCAGGTTCAACTGGTGTCACCATTTTTCTACACGAAAACAAACCAAAGAAATGTTTATTATTACGAACACACCGAATAACTTTGAATCTATTTTATGTCTTAGATTTATTGAACCAATAGCTAACTATCATTGAATTTCAATTGAAAATATTTCACTAACATAACGTGCTGATTGGTATCATGTGCACTACAACAAGATTGAATAAAATTTGAACATCGCTTAAATCAATTTGTAATGTTTCAATCTTATACAAAATTCTTACATTTATGAATATTAAAAACTATCAAAATAGTAGACAGTCTTTTAATGATACTACAATGACTAACCCGCCCCCCTTCATGGAGCTTTTGGTGGGCAATAAGCTTAACATCTTCAATTCACCTATTCCTTATCAAACATTTGTTTTGATTAATTATCTCATCTTTACATTCATCTTTGCTAAGTTATATGGGCAATAATTTATAAATGTAGAAGATGTTGCTATAAAAAGTAGAAAATATGATTTGGTTCTGCCAAAAAACCATTGCACGTCAACATATTGTTCTTTACCTATAACTGCTTATGTGCAATAATGAAAAAGAATTATCCCATATCATATCCACCAATCACCTCTTTCATGAAAACAACAACCTAGAACAAAAAAAAAAAACAAATAATTAATGAAGAACGTGAACAGGATTCACGTATGAATCGTATGGGGAACTCACATGATATATAGTGATGGATGTGAGGACCTAAAAGAATTTTCGAGATTTAACCCATGTTCAGATCAAAAATTTAAATATGATGTGAGTTTATCTCTCGAACCGATCAACCCAATGAAGTTTGGACACCATATATAGCTAGCCCTGAGATGTATTATCCCTTGATTGCGGTTCATAACTGAAAAACCAGCCCTGAGACGTATAGTCTATACAACAATACTACGAGGCATTACCTAAGAAGTGACCAGTATGACAGTATCCCTTGATTTCAAGAGCGAAAATATATTGTTATTAATACACACATCACCAAATACAACTTACCTGATGCAGCCACTTCAAAAGCTATATAAAATCAAAAGTTATAGCCTACGTTTCTAGCATCATAACTTATCCTACAAAGTAAAAATTGAAACTTATGTTTTAACTTAAACCCCCAATTATGTGGTTCACGATGGAAACTAGAGGTGGCAAATCATGTCCATATACTTAAATTTGGGTTATTTGGACCCTTTTTTGAACTAATGGACTAAATGGGTATTCCTTCTATTTTAGTTGGACTATTTGGACAACATAAAAAGCATTTTGTTAAACAAATGGGTATTATGGACTATTTGGACAACATAAAAACATTTGGTTAAATTAATCTTGAGTCTATTTATTTCTCCTTTAATATTGTCCATTTAACCCACGTCCATTTGGTCCAATGTCCATTTAGTCCAAGTCCATTTAGTCCAAATATTAAAAATTGCCCATTTAGTCCACGTCCATGGACCAACGTCCATTTAACCCACTGTCCATACCCGTCCAGTCCACCCATTTAGCCACCCTTAATGGAAACTAATGAAACATATTTTTTGATTTCATATAGCATCGTTTTACAAAAACACCAAGCCTACGTTGTATGTGGGATTCGGAACTTAAGCAAAATTCATATAGCATACGTTAAAAAACTTCCTTTAACCAACAAAAATTCATATATACGTTTTACAAATTACCTCAGCGTCATTATTCACTTCAGTAGGTAAAACCGCACCTAGTCGAATGAAACAGGTGATACGGATGAAACAGAGCTGGAGTGTGTGGATGTATATAGCGTAAGTTTCAACAAAATACTTTCCAAATGTGATGTATAGTATCATTTCCATGCATGCATGGAGAAACTTACCTCAGAAGCTTTGTTGAAAATTTTCAACTTTTCAACAATTTGGATGCCTCCATTATAAATAGTATAGATAGATATAGATATAAATATAGATTACATTTTTAATTTTTAAAAAGTTACAATTATTTTTAAAAGTTTAATTAATTTCTTACGAAATTTTTTATTACTTTTTACAAAGTTAAAAAAAAATTAAAACATTTTACTTTTTAAAAGAGTAAAGTGCAATTTATTTTAAAAACTTAAGACTTTTAAAAAGTACGAAAAAGTTTTAAAAATATAATTATATAAAAGAAAGAGTATGAGAAAATAGTTGCGAGCTTTGTGAAAAATCAGTTTTTTCTTACATTTTGTTTTTATTTTTAAAAAGTTAATTTTATTTAAATTAAAATGTATGAAATAACTTTAATTTTTTTTAAAAGATACAAAACAATTAAAAGTAAGATGAAAGTCAAAAAGTTTTTTTTTTTTTTTTTTCATTTTACTTATAAAAAATGTCGGTTGATTTAAAAGACTAACGTTGCAAACGATCGTTGACTAAATGGATTAAGATTGTCACATTATAACTAACGATATAAATGTTTGGTTCAAGTTGAAGAATAAATCTTAAAATACATTAACAGTATCAGTAATATAAATATAATATTTTATTTTGATAATATTTTATTTTGTACATAAACCTCTTAATATAGACTATAGTAATAGTAAATATTTACAATCGTCACAAAGGCTATCGACGATGAGTGCTTGATTCAT
Organism: Glebionis coronaria; assembly: GCA_025667525.1. Classification (NCBI taxonomy): domain Eukaryota; kingdom Viridiplantae; phylum Streptophyta; class Magnoliopsida; order Asterales; family Asteraceae; genus Glebionis; species Glebionis coronaria. Next base: position 549,965,401 of record CM046880.1, read on the forward strand.
AAACTCTTCAATGAAAGATAAAAAGACATAACATGATTAAACAATTCAGTATTGTAAATAAAATTTATTATTTTATTTAAAATATTAAAAATATAGAACAAAATCGGGGATGTAGCTCAAATGGTAGAGCGCTCGCTTTGCATGCGAGAGGTACAGGGTTCGATCCCCTGCATCTCCATAATTTATCATTTTTGATGACTTGATTTAAGGCTTCTTAAGCAGTCTCTCTACACAATCAAAACAAGAATTCTGAAATTGTAAGGCTCCTCAAACAAGTTTAATCGTTGATGGTAGGAGGCATGAAGAGACGTATGCGGTATACATTTTCTCATATCCTAGTTTAAGATCATAATTCATAAATTAATACGTATAACGTACAGTTCTATACAAAATTTACACTAAACCATCGTGTATTGTTATGGTTGAATACCAACCATCATTCCATCGTGTATTGTTTAATAGTCAAAAATCAGTTGCATTTCGGTTGCAACCGACTATTAAATTTAAGTTTTGTGATAAATATGGAATTTCAATTTGGATTGACAATTTTGATTCAATTTCAACCGACATATAATCACATTATAAATAGGGTTAATTCTTGAAATGTCCCATGGTGTTACCATTTTTCCCTTTTTGCACCCATCAAATGAGATTTTCCCTAAATGTCCTATGCAACCTATGCAACCTATGCAACCTATGCAACCTATGCGACTTGGATTAAAATACAAAAAGTGTACTTTTAACTTTATGACACATGTCAGAATGTGTCATAAAAAGTACATATGTGTAAGAACTTGTCTCTTATGCAACTTACTTTGTTTTTTATGCGACTTGTATTAAAATATAGTATTTTAATAAAAAGTAATTTTTAACAAATTCTTTTAAATTACTTATTTTATATTTTAATTTTATGCAACTTGTACCTTTATGTAGACAATGAAGTGACATATGACTAACTTACTTTTTGATAAAATCTATAAAGTCTTTTTATGCGACTTGTATGTATTAAAAAATAATATAAAGTACCATGTGAATATGTAAAGGTAGGTAAGGTGTAAGTCTTTACTTATGCAACTGTTATTTAAATTTTTATGCAACTTTTAATTAATAATTTAAAAATATAAAAAAATAAAAAATTTTATTAATATTTTTTAAAAACTAAAAAACTTAAATAATATTTTTTAAAATCTTTTTGAATATAATTTTTATAAATTAAATTTTTTTAAAATTAAAGTTTTTAAAAAATTAAATTTAAAAAAATTAAATTTTTTATAAACTTTTAAAAAATATTTAATATTAAAATAAATATTTAAATTTTTAATATAATTTAAAAATTAAATTTTGTAAACAAAAAAATAATATAATTTAATAATAAATTTATTTTTTTTTATATTTGTAAATTTGTAAATCAACTATTTTTATTTTTACTATTTTTATTTTTACTATTTTTATTTTTACATATGTATTAAAAAATAATATAAAGTACCATGTGAATATGTGTAAAGGTAGGTAGGGTGTAAGTCTTTACTTATGCGACTTGTATGTATTAAAAAATAATATAAAGTACCATGTGAATATGTGTAAAGGTAGGTAGGGTGTAAGTCTTTACTTATGCAACTTTTATTTAAACTTTTATGCAACTTTTAATTAATAATTTAAAAATAGATAAAAATAAAAAATTTAATTAATATTTTTTAAAAACTAAAAAACTTAAGTAATATTTTAAAAAAAATTTGAATAAAAGTTATAAATTAAATTTTTTATATATTTTAAAAAAATAAAAATTTAAAATAAAATTTTTAAAAATTTAAATTGAGTATAATTTATAAATTAAATTTTTTTTAAAAAATAAATTTTTAAAAAAATTAAACTTATAAAAATTACATTTTTTATAAACTTTTAAAAAAATTAATATTAAAATAAATATTTAAATTTTTAATATAATTTAAAAATTTAATTTTTTCATATTAAATTTGTAAATCAACTATTTTTATTTTTACATTTTCATTTTGAAAAACTTTGTCTTTTTTAAAATTTAACATATGTTTTAAAACTAAATTTTAAAACTTTTTAAAAATTTCTTCAAAATATTAAATTTGACTTTTAGTACTATTTTTCCTTTTGACTTTACACTGTGCAAATCACTGTTAACTTTTTCTATTCTTTTTGTAAAAACAGCCTTTAAGTTTTATATATTATTTAAATGTACCTTATGCAACTTATATCAAACGTGATCTTCTTCTTTTGTACTGTGTGATTTGATATTCATCTTATCTTTACCTTATGCAACTTGTACCAGTATAATGCAACTAACCCTTACCCCAATCTTATCAATAACAACAATCAAACCAATCAATCAAACCCCTAACCCCAATCGTGATGTTGTTTAACAGAATATCAATTCAAACCAAAAACCCCAATTCAGAATGCCCATTTGATTCATGATGTGAAGATAATCTTGATTTTCTTTAATCTTTATATTTTTTAAACCAAAAACCCCAATCAAAAACAAAAACCCAAAAAATGGAGAATCCCCAAATGATATATGATGTCAAGGTTAGTCTAAGGTGTAAGATTAAAATGTTGAAGACGATTAAAGATAAGTTGCTTCCTTTTCCCAATCGTTTATCATTGTTTAGGAATAGTGTGTTTGGTAGGTGGTTAGATTATGAAAACAGCCCAAATGATAATCATGTGTTAAATTTTGTTCTTCAACATCAAGTTGTTGTTGATAACCCTAGTCCTGATTGTCCTCCATTGAGGTTCAAAATAGGTGATCACGAGTTACAGTTTGGTCGTTATGAGTTCTGTTTAGTTACTGGATTTAGATTTGGCAGTTTAAAAACCGAAGATAAAAAAGTTAGCCCCTTCTGTAAGCGTGTATTCCCTCAGAAAAAAAATAATCATATCAAAAGCAAAGAGCTATATTCTGTGATTCTCAATGAGAAGATTTGGGCAAAATTAGATGATTTAGACGCTGTTAGGGTATGCTTATTGTTTGTGGAAGAGGTTGTATTTATGGGTCGGGAAGAGTTTTTAAATATACCTTCTCAGATATTGACCCTAGTTGAGGATCTGTATTTATGGAATACATATCCCTGGGGAGAATTGATGTGGGTCAATTTTTATAAAAGAACAGTTAATCATGTCCCCAATCATGTGAAAGCCCACATTGCTGAAAATGGTCCGGAAGTAAAAAACATGGGGACATACAATCTGAATGGTTTTGTGTTGGCATTCAAGGTTAGTCCTTATTTTGTATAAAGTTTGTCTGCCTAAATTTATTGGTTAGTCCGCTAAATTTTTATTTTTTAAATGTAGACGTGGATTTTAGAAAGCTACCCAAACAGCAGTACTTGGTGGACCAAGGAACGTGACATTATTCCTCGAAGTCAAGCTTGGAAAAACACTATAACTTTTAGAAAAAGTGATTACCCTCTTTTGTTTGGGCAGGTATAAATTTTATTATTTGTTCATTATGCATAATTATTTAGCCGCCACTGATTTATGAAGCAATTGTGTTAAATCCTTTAATTAAAACAAATTGTTATGCTCAACTTGTTATTTTTTATGATAAGTGGCCATGTGGTCCTGACTTTAAAAAAGGAAAAACCCATGTGGGTTTGACTTGATTTTTTTTACAATTTTGACGTATTCAAGCGAATAATTTGTAGTGGTCCTTTTGTGCTTTTCAGCACTCATGCAAAGTTGTCTTATCTGTCTGAAATAGTTTTGAAGAATAAAAAAAAACATATTGTGAGGGACTGCAAAACACCTAAAGAACTTAGAAGTGCTCTGCTAGAATTATACATATTTTCTGTAATACGTATAATGTAAAATGTGTACACAAACATGTGCAACTTTTTGAAAACCTTATAATGTAACTATAATGTAAAATGTAAAATAATCTAACTATTGAGTCTGCTCACATATGTGGTCTAAGAAGTTAAGTTTTAGCTGATTTATGATGCATGTGTTTGTGGTGTTTAATGTTATGATATATCATGATGCTTGATTAAGGTTTGGGGCATGTTTCTTGTTGAAAACCTATTCAAAACTGCGGATCCTATGCAGTAGGTGTTTTGGACTTAAACTTGTGATTTTGGCTATTGAAATCTTGTAGGTTTGTAGTCTAGGGTGTCATCTAGGGTTGCAAACAAATCTTGGATAAGCTGGTGGCTTATACAGCTTTGGGGAGCCTTAGAAAGTCACCAATAAGCCTTTTAGATCAGCTAGTTTTTCTTTGTTTTCTGTAACACCCACTGTTAGCATTTCATACTCACAATTTGAACCAATTTGGTATAAGGGTGAACACTATTTGCTTATGTGGTATCTTGCTGGCTTAATTTCCTGATTTCATGTTTATTGTGACTCCCCAATAAGCAAAAGCTTATTGGGGGTGCCTTTTTATCCACAAAAAGCTAAACACAGCAAAAAGAAAAGTAAGAAAAACCTAAAGCATAAGCAAAAGAAACCATATGTAGGTTTGTGATAAGCTGTGGGCTTATACAGCTTTTCTTGGGCTTATTTGTGTGTTTTTTTATATTTAACTATAAAATGTATATGAAGTGAAATTTAACATAATGTGATCCAATACTAAAAGTGAAACATTTATGTCACAGGCTTCCATTCCAATACTTGAACTACAGCCAACAGAAAAAGAATTGAAGGAACCATGGTTTAGGCGTAGCTTTTTATATATTAAAGGAGAGGAAGCCCCGTTTATCCAAGAAATTAGGCCGGTGGTAGATATAAACTCAATACCAGTTAGCCCCAGGCCTAATGTACGCTCAAGCGGATCACGTGACTTATTGAATGCTTACGATTCTCTTTTTAAAGAAATTGTTTTAGTACGGCCAGATTTTACTGGTAGGGTTGTGGATTTGAGAAATAAACTTGTGGAAAAGATTTGTGTACAACCGAGCACTCAAAAGATAGATGGAGCTAGCGTAAGTTCCTATTTAAAAACTTATAAATTACATTTTAGGAATTATTAAGTTGCTAAAATATTTCTGATCTGTTTTTTACAGACATCTCGGCAAACAAATTATGAAGAATTTGTTACAGAGAATGGTTATCATGACACACAAGGCTCATTGCAAGATTTGGTTAAAATCTTGGAACCTGAGTTTGCACCTGAGATTTCTTGCATTCAAAGCGATAGAGAGGAACAACATGATTTCACGACTACAAATAAAGTAAGGCCAAAATACACATGTAGTCTTTTATTTATTTTGTTTCAACGTTTACGCCGAAAAAAGTAATACATGTGTTTCAAAATGTATAGGAGAATGTTGATTTAAACAGCCTGCAAACAGAAACAGAGGGACATATGGATAATCTGGATGAAGTTAAAGTAAGTACAATGTTATATGATTAACATGGTTTAAACATTTCAAATATGAATTACGTTTTGATTAGCCTTCTTTTAGAATGTCCAAATATTGTTATATGATTTCAATTTTTAGATATCATATTAACATACCAAACATAGCTATCATTCTAGGAATCATTGTTCGATTCCCATTGGCTTATACCATGCACACCCTTATAACTAACCTGAGATTCCAAAACACTGTTGTCAGGAAAATGATGTGATGGAAGACCTAATGGATTATGAGAATCAAGTCAATTATTGTTTAGATGATATTACAGTTGATTATAAAGAAGATAAGTTCAATGGGGATATAAATGTTAGTCTTCATGAAGAAGAGAATCTAGATTTTCCCGATACAAACTTTGAACCGGTCGAAGTTACTACATCTGTTATATCTCTGGGGGAAGAACCAATAATTGTACCGGATGAAAATAAGATCAACGGTCAAGAAGAGCCAGTCATTGTTGAGGATGAAGATAAGTTCAACGGTCAAGAAGATCCAACCATTGTTGCGGATGAAGTTCTTACACCTGTTAAATCGGTATGGTTATCTTTCACATTTTTATTTCTGTTATCAACATTTTTAATTGAAAAACGCGTTTGTTAACTTGATTTTATATCCATAACTTTTTCTGTAGAATGCAATTGTGGATCTTGACGTTTTCATTGGTGATTTGGAGATTGACGGAATTATGGATTGTCCCATTCATGCTGAGTTAGAAGAATTGGTATGCGTCTTTACATATCTTGTTAGAATAAATCGATGCTTGTGGTTTGAAATCATTAATCTGTCTAATGTAGGTTGATAAAAAAATTTCGTCACAAAGCAGAGGGGTTAGAATTAAGCGTAATTCCAAAAAACTAGTTGGTTGTAGAAAGAAAAAACCTGGTCCCCAGAAACAGTCACCTTATGTTGAACAAGATCCAACAACACCGCTTCCTGCCAAAAAGCAGAGGACTTTAACTCAAGATTTGAATCCTGTTCAATTCCCGCCGTTGACAACCTGTTTTGATGGTGTAGATGAAAAGAACTTGAATGATATCGCATTAAGACGGAAACTAGTTTTACCGTTTGTAGAGGTATATTATCAATTTTTTTAAATAGTTTTTCATTTATAAAGATAGTTTTCGGTATGATCAATAATTTTGTTTGCCTTTTCAGGATCTAAGGCGTCCCAAAAAAGGCAGCAGAGTAACAGTACCTCCCCCTATTAAAGATTGGTTGGAAAAAGTCAAAAGTCGTACTACTAGTGAGAAGATGTTCAAATTTTTATGGGATCCATACAGCATTGTGGTTGACGACCGTTTCTTTATTGCATTGTTGGGTTTGAGTTTTGAAAGGAGGGGATGGTTATCTTCCAGTGTAAGTTTGTTAATTTTGATTATTATTGCTATATGTTACATACGTGATTTTCCAAGGTTGATTTTAGTAACAGATTGGTAGGAAAAATGAGTATGTATTTATGTTTACGTAAATGTAAATGTTGCTAGAACCGGAATTTGTAAAAGTGGTAGATGGAGATGGAAATCGTAGGAACCTTAAACTACTTAGTTAAAATAGAAAGTACGTTAGTCTGACTGGTAACAATGAGTATATATGTTTATAAGTCTAGCGAATATTATACCTAAGAAAAGGAAACCATCATATATATAATTTGTAGAGATATATTAGATGTATTTTTAAATGTTTATGAGTAGATTTGATCGATACTAGAAAAAGATACTTAGGTGTTACATAAGCATTCGTTCAAATGTTTTGCATATTAGGTACTTTGCTAACGCCCTGTGATGGTCTGTTTAGTGTATACAGTATATATGTGGTTAATCGTGACTCGTGAGTAGTTGTTATGTACACTTATTGAACAGCATAAGTTTAATATAAGTTGATAATTATTTCCATTGAGTAGTTGTTATGTACACTTATTGAACAGCATTTGGAGCTTTGGGTCGAGTTGTTGTGGCTATTTAGGCCAGAGGATGCAGATTGGTCGGTAGCAGGCCCTTATTTCTGTCCTACTATCCTTGGCGGTAGCATGCCTTGTCAGTATGCGATAGAAAAAAAATACAGTACCGCTTGGCTTGATGTGGAAAGGGTAAGTTAATAAACTTAAATTAGAAACCCGTTTAATAAACTTTATACTAACTCTCTCTATTAAAATTGATTTCTAGGTATTTTTTCCTTTGAACGAACCAGACACTCATTGGGCTCTTGCAGAACTTCATTTCCAATCTGGTGTTATAACAGTGTATGATTCTATGACCCCACGTAAAAGACAAAAAAATGAGCCAATTGCAGAGAATAGGTTGTGGTGGCGCCAGATGCGTGAAATATTGTCGCAGCAGTTACCTAAATTCCTAGATACTTTGGGATTGTTAAAGAAAAGAGGTTTAAATGTTGAAGATTATAAGATTACCTTTGAGTTCTGCGAGAAAGTCCCACACCAAGGAGAGCACTACGGAGACTGTGGCATATGGGTCTGTCTATTGCTCCATCGTTTGGTTAACAACATTCCCTTGGTATTTGGTAACCCACTTCAGGTAGCGCTAGCTTTCCGTGAACAAATGGCTTTGTTCTTTTGGAAATACAAGGTAACTTACGCTTTAAGCTCCTGTGATGATGAAAACAGTTCCAATGACACCAGTTCCAATGACACCAGTTCCAATGACCAGGATAATATGGTGGTTGTTTAGTTATTTATTTGTATGCTTTTGTAAACTATAACCGTACTACTTCTATTTATGTTTAGTTATTTGTATGCTACTTTGTAAGACAGACATATGGTATTGTAATATATTGTATTTTTAGGAAAACAATTTATTAGCTGTTTCAAGGTAACTATTACATTAACGATATTACAATAGCGAATGAACCTAATAGTACAAACACTATGAAAAGTTTTAAGGCGGTTCCAAAGCAAGCTGGATTAGGCGCTGAATCTTCAATATGTGGTATGTTCCTCAAACTCTGCTTCAAACTTCTATTCTCAACATACATCTTGTAAAGCAATTCCTTGTAGTATTGGTTAGGTAGTTCGTGATCTAGAAAACCATAAACTCCGCATTGTGCATCCTTATCCTGAAAATTATTAAGTGAAAAATTTTAAAAACAAATCTCCAACCAAAAAGCATTTTAGATATCTGTATATACTTACGTAAACTGGGCAACCTTTAAACCTTCTACCTGGATTTTTTCTTGTCCATGATACTTGGACAAACAAGGGATGTGGGGGTTTACAGTTACAATGTGTTTTTGTGGCAATGTCTTGGTCACAGCTCCTATAGTATCGTCTCGAGGAAGACATACTTTAGTTTTATGTGAAAAACAAAATAGATGTATAGGACTATATATATATAAATTTGAAAGACTTTAGGTCACCTATTAATTTTGGTTGTTTAGTGTGTATTTATTATTACGTACCTTTTTATGCGACTTCAACCAACTCCAGAAAGCAAAGTAAATTTTCAGTCCTTTTATGCGACTTCTAGTTATAATAGGATCTACTATATATAGATCTGTTCTGATGGTGTAGCATACAACTAGAATGAATAATCTGTTAAAAGTTAAACGTAAATTAGTGTTTGAGTCAACGGAAAGTGTTGAGAATGAAGCTGATGTTATAGAGACGAATGTCGGCATGATGAGGCGCGTGGGTGGAACTGGGAGGGGGGCAAGTGTTCTGAATGAATCTGGAAGCACTATTAGTACTAGACTCCGGACGATCAATGGCAAAGTAGTTAGAATGAGAGGCAAAGGAGACGGTTCAAGATCTTATAGATATCCATTTGGAATTAGACCCATAGGATTTGGTGTATCTTGGGACCCGGTTGACGGAGAGGCCATGTTAGGAGTAAGTTTTCTACATCACTAATCTTGTATATCATGTATTTGTTTCATAATTGTTATTAATCAATTACAAATAGCAGAATACTATGGGGTTACCTAGACCAGCTTGGCCTCTAGATATTACACCAGAAGATTGTAGGATTCACGCTGAAAGACCCGAACCCGTGGTGTTACAAGAACCATATCCTGAGCCTATTGAAAGAAGAATTGCAGAATATCAAAGAAGAATGATTTCTCAGCAGAGCCTAATATCGCAGCGGGAACGTCCTGATGATTTAATTAATTAACCGTCTTATCAAAATAGTATGTTGTATTGTCGAAGTGTTTTATGATAGTTTTAGTTTTTAATTATCTAAAAGTTGTATTGTCAAAGAATTGTGTTTTACATTTGAAATGGAATTAAGAATGTTGTTTGATATCAGAAGGTTAAGCATGCTGAGCTCATTGTCTAGTTTTCATGTAATTTGGAAATCCCAAAAACCAAAAACTGAAATCATCCTAATGACGTACCTCATTTGCTTCATTAGTCATGGCTTTATAAACTGCATTATTATACATGTATAAAGGTTGATTTATTTATTATAGTGTACTTTCTTATGCAACTCTTACCTATACGTGTTAAATGGTGTTTCACTTTTGTATTGTGAACTGTGAAAACATTTAGCATTTTGTACTTTCTTATGCAACCTCTACCTTTTTATGTTTAGTTAAATCATAGGTGTAGTATTGAATACTTATTTCATTTATGAATTAGTACTGTTTTATACAACATGTATCTTCATGGAACCCGATCGTATTTAATACTTAGCTATATAAAGGCTTGTGTATCCATGCTTGTGTATCCATAACAAAATAACATGAGCAACTCGTCAAAATTTAAAACTCGCCTTGTCTTTCAAACATCAACTCGATCAGTTTTACTTCCTAGACAAATCAAATACAAAAACCTAGTCAAGTATTGCAAGAAGAAGTTTTCGATCCCTGGAGAGGACAACATTTGTTTGTGGTATGAAGATAGTTCAGAAAAGATAGACGTAGAGGATGATGATGATGTAGAATGCTTTGTGAATGATGTGGTTACTGGAAACGTGGTTGTGCCTAAATTGTTCATTGGTTACACCGAGGTAAACACCGCTGCTTTGTTTAAAAAAGTTACTGATTTTGATCTTAATGTTCCAACTTATTTTAAAAAACAAAAACTTGAAAACAACAATCATTTACATAACTGGGAAAACAACACTTTTACAAACATGCCTAGTCCACCACCTGCACCAGAACTTTTAATCAAAGACACACCTAGACACAACGATTTAGTTCGATTTACGTTTAATGAGGGGCAAAAATTTGATGATAAGCACGCATGTATGTATGCAATTGCCTTAAAAGCAATAATGGAAGGGTTTGAGTTTCGGGTAATCAAGTCTTGTCCTATAAGGTATAGTGTCCGTTGTGTACAAGAAGGGTGTACTTGGTGTGTTTATGCACGCAGGATTAAAAACAATGAATCATTCGCCATTTCTAACTTCGATAACAATCACACATGCTCCCAAACAAAAATAATACCAATTCATCGTAATGCTACAAAAAATGTAATTGGTCAAATGATTGTAGAAAAAATGAGAGATCATAAAAGGATTTATAAACCACATGACATACAAAAAGATTTCAACATGAATTGGAAAATAGACATTTCTTACAAACGAGCTTGGGGGGGTAAAAACGTAGCCCTAACTTTGTTGAACGGGACCCAAGAGAGTTCGTTCCAGCAACTACCATTCTACTTCCATAACTTAAAGCTGGCAAACGAGGGGACAGTTACGCATATAGAGACAGATGACGCGGGATGTTTTAAGATGTGCTTTGTAGCCTTTGGTGTAGCTGTAAGTAAATTTCCATTCATTTAATTTTTTATTTGTATCTATGAAAGAGAGAGATAAATTAAATTAAATTAAATGTACAGGTTCGTAGTTTCTTGTCATTCATGCGGCCGTTAATAAAAATTGACGGAGCACATCTAAAAGGCACCTACCTTGGTACTAATTTGGTTGCAGTTGCCATGGATGGTAACAATCAAATAATACCAATAGCTACGGGTGTTTCGCAGGGTGAGACAGTTGAAACGTGGACATGGTTTTTGACAAAGTTGAAAGAGTGCATCGGTGAGCCACGTAACATGGCAATCATATCCGACAGACACTACTCTATAGGCGTTGCATGTAAAAATGTTTTCCCAAATGCTTTTCATGGTTTTTGTTGCCGTCATCTGTTGATGAACTGCAAACTGAAATCAAAAAAGCATAACGCTTTTTTCTGGAAAACATGCAAAGCTTATTTGGTTTCAGACTTTGAAAAAGCAATAGCTGATATAAGAGCGGTCAAACCTGAAGCATACAAAAAACTAGAGGAGGCCGGGTTTGATAAATGGTCAAGAGCACATTGCCCTGCTAAGAGATATAACTACATGACCTCAAACTGCGTGGAATCTATAAATGCTTTAACGAAGACAGTGAGGAAACTTCCAATCACAATGCTAATGGACTGGTATAGAGACCTATTACAAAAGTGGTATTATGAGCGTCGATACGTTGGTGAAGGTAATTATTTATAAATATATTATATTTAATGGTTTTTAGTTTATCTTTTGTTTTAAAGATGAACCAGAAGCAGGCTATTCCTTTATAAACACAATATTGTATCGTTAAGAAGATGAATTAATGAATCAGTAACTGTAAAGCCATTTGATCCATTATGTTTTACTGATACATTATTAAATCTTTTGTTTTAGATGAACCAGAAGCACATGAATTATCAAGATGGGCAACAGCAAAGGTAAACACCAGAATGCTAAAAAGTGCAACATGGACCGTCTTTGGTGTTGAACGGTTCAAGGTTTACCAAGTGAAAGATAACAAAACAGTACACACTGTTGACTTGGTCAAGGGTGAATGCACTTGTTTAAAATGGCAACTTTCGGGATTACCTTGCGGCCACGTATGTGCAATGTCTAAGTTTCTAGGTCTGAGTAGTTGTAACAGATGGGCAAAAGCATGGTTTTCTAAAAGAACTCTTAAAGGTATATACCAAGAGTTGGTGAATCCTATACCTGATCAGTCCGTGTGGGAAATTCATAACGATTTACAAGTTGTTTTACCACCTACGTTGGTGAAACCACAACCTGGTAGGCCAAAAGCTAACGATAGAATAAGATCACAAGGAGAGGAGCCCAAATATAACCGTTGTTCTAGGTGTGGTACAAAGGGACACAATCGGGACGCTTGTCATGTACCATTGCAATCACAATTTTGTGTAAGTTTTTATACGCATTATGAAGATTATTTGATTTATATTATAACAAATGTAGATAACTTGCTTAAACTTTGCAGGAAAATACTCAAGAAGATCATGTTAATTCAAGCAAACAAGAACAAGTTTATGGGGAAACACCATTCGCTTCACACAGGATGCACTTAGATGATATTAGCATGTAATATTTCCTTTCCTTTTAACTATGCAACTTCTTTGGAATTTTATGTAACCAGTAAACTTGATGGATTAGTCAAATCCCATGATTTCATTACAAAAATTGAAGTGCTAAACAACAAGTATTCAATTATTACACGCATTAAGTCTACTGATGAGCTAGAAACTAATTCTAATACTTGTGATTAAAATAAAAGCGTGACATACGCTCACGATAAGCAAGGGCAGTCTGGATAGGATCCTCCACATCCAATGATATGCCGTGTGCCAAACGATACAGAAAAATACACACCCAAACACCACAGTCACCAAACACCCCCCCTGCTTTGGCACGTTTTTGGCAATTTCAAATGTAATGTTGTAAGCAGTTTTGTCAATCCCTTTCTTATCAAATACATCTAGTAGCTCTAAAACTTCAGGCAGTCGGTCCTAAACATATGGTGGTCAAAAGTCTTAACAGATTATCCCTAACAAGTATTAACTGAAAATTAAAAACAATGGTTAAGATAATCTAACCTTTAAGCAAGTCCTCATCCCGATATACCAAGGGCGACATTCAACCTCATAACTGTTCCCACTATCATAGAAAGTAACCACACCGGACACGATATCAAAAACTGCTAGACACCAATGTGCTCCAGGTTCATTGATAGGCATAAATACCTGCATTGGAGAAAATATTAATCAAACAAGCAGCTTATATATAGAAAACCTCTATATATACTACCATGTTTAATGCCAATCATTTACATATAAATCATTTACGTGTTTTAAAGTCTACCTTATCAACTTCAGTCCATGTAATAGGATAGCTCTCTCCATTAGCGTACCACAATGGCATTGTATTTTGTAGCAGGAGTTGAACAAAATAAGCGCTAACCATTGCCCAATTAGCATCCTGTGGACGCACATGCCACATGTACTCTACCCACAAGTCAATGTGCTACAAAAGACCAAAAAACGAAGACATATTTTAATAACCAGAAAAATTTTAAATGAACTTTATTTTTTGATTATAACTGTTTAACTTACTTCATCCAATAGATATCCCTGTCTTGGAGGGTCTAAACAAACTAAAGACTCCCAAAACCGACGATCCACACTCACAACTTTAGACCAAGGAAATTTACATCGAAGATTACCGGGACGACCAAGAAACTCATCCAATTCATCACATATCCAAATATGATCTATGGATCTGGAGATTCTGGTAAGATCCTAATTAAAGGTGAAACAGTATTAGAAATATAGGTTTTTAGGAAAGAATAAATATTTTTGGTAATGAGAAATATATTTATACCTCAGACCAAGGTGTAACATCTTTTAGGAATTCTGTCCTATCCGGATCACCCAAACAGAATGCGCCTTGTTTCTTTTGAAACTTATCACATACTTGCAACCAACTACCGGTTCTAACAGCTGACATTTGTGATCTCTTTTTAGGTAAGCAACGAGACATAGCTAGTTTCATATGATCTGAGTTCATAAGGGCGTATGACCTTTTCCTTCTATCAGCGTCAAACCTTTTCTGCTGTTCACGCGCCCTTTCTTCTTCTATCTTTAATTTTCTTTCCTGTTCAGTCCGAAACCTTTTCTCCTCAATAATTCTTCTTTCCTCTTCTAACAATAATCTTTCATCATCTTCCACCCGCATCCTAAATTCCTCTAAAAGAAGATACTCCTGAGGAACGCAAAAGAATTTATAAACCTACGAATTGATTCACATAACTAGGAATAGTATAGTATGTATGAGTTACCTCATCAATCTTGTCTTCGATATCAACATCTAACGGGGTACCTAAGGTATAACCTACTGGGGATTCAAACAACTCCATGTATATTTGATTAAGTTCTTCATAAAAATCATCCCCAAGATGACGAAATGCCTCACTGAACTCAAGTTTTTGAAAATCTATACCAACATTTCTTTCTCGACCGATAACCTGCAAAGTTGATATCCTCGTATGTTATATTGGTATTTTTTAAAAAAATATACTTATTAGTCGGAGTACTAAGTATTTCACAAAACGTATTACTTACCTGAATAATTGCCTCAAGTTTGAATGTACGAGAATTTAACTCTTTAATAACGCGATCTTTAACCGTGCTTATCTTGCTCCTAACAACGTTATTAGTCGGAGTACTCAGTATTTCACAAAACGTATTACGTGTGCGCCTAGCAGAAAGCTTTTGTAGATAAGCATCATAAATATCCGGCTGTCTAGTAGGAATCCTTGGCACGTATTGTTGAATAAAATCTATGTTACTCGTCCACCAGTCAGTATGGTACTCGTCTAATGTTGGTATAAGATTAAAAATTATCTTCGAATCCTGCAACATGGTAATATATGAATATAAAGTATTTGATAAAACTATACCTAACATGAGTATAAATTAAATATAAATTAAGTTATTGCAATACACGTTACCTTGGCAAATAGGCTGGAATAATCTGATCTTTTAAATAATGCCTTCCTAGACCATCGTATACCTCTGGGTATAACTCCGGTATCTTTATTCCACCATTCGTTGCTCCTCTCAAACGACTCCAGAATCCAAACCTTCGATTAAGTCAAATGATTAATTAAAAATAACCTTCATAACAGTTACCATCATTATATGAATATAATGAACATAACACTTACCTTGAATGCCCAAACAAAACCAGAGATTGTATACGTAGGAACATAGTGGCGCGATTTATGCAATCCTTCAAGGTGTTCATCCTTATGCTTAGATACTACGTTCATAATTTCAGCGTACAAATGCATCCAAATATGCTCTCCCCATGGAAAGGCATTCCATGATTCTAAACAATCAACCAGCCTCATAAGGGGGTCGTCAATTTCTTTAACCAACAACTGACCCATAAATACAACCTCTAAACACAATAATAGGCTGAGTCTAACAGCGTCTAAGTCAATTAGTTTGTTAAAGTACTCTTCATTCTCAATTACCCCAAACAGATCTAAACTTGTAATTGGAACGCCAACCTTATTTGGGAACACCCTGTTTCTAAATTCCATTTCACCCGAATCATACAAAGAAAAATTTACTGCGCCAAACCTAAAACCAGTGATAAGAGAAAACTCCCGCCGGCCAAAATGTAGCCCGCGCCCATTGA
This sequence comes from Glebionis coronaria, assembly GCA_025667525.1. Taxonomy (NCBI): domain Eukaryota; kingdom Viridiplantae; phylum Streptophyta; class Magnoliopsida; order Asterales; family Asteraceae; genus Glebionis; species Glebionis coronaria. The sequence continues at coordinate 549,981,226 of CM046880.1, forward strand.
CATAATACGTTAACGGCGTATCATAGCGAGAATCATCTACACGACATTGTTTTTTTAGCATATAATCAATCAAGTGTGGTTCTTGATCAAAATAAATAAGATCTAACCAACTGCCGAAACAAGTTTTCCCAAACAACTTCCTTCTTTTGTCATCCAGTTTGTCTTTGATCAACCTCAAGTAGTTCAATTTGCTTCTTATAATAACTTTGGCCTCGTATTCCTAAAAGAAATTAAACAACTCATCAATGTTTGCTAACATAAACGACATATCGTGATAATCAGATAATTATTATAGTGTTTGGCAAACTAATATGAAACAAACTATGAAGGAATTGTGACATATTTCATTTTCAACAAACTCTATTAAGTGTGCACCGTTTTCCAAACAGTGAAAGTTTGAGTCAACAATAGAATCAAATGAGGTAACAAGTGGGGGTGCATTCTCAGGCCATGGGTCAAATGTATTCGTGCTCGAACAGACACACGTATTTTACTCATATATATTTAATATTATATTATTTATTTGCAGATTAGTAAAAATGTGACTCGTTTTAAATGAAGACTTTGTGCTATTGCACTTCTTACACATCCTTCAACGCATCCTTTGCAATCAAGCTCAAGTTATAAAAATCACTTTAAAAAAAACTCAAAACGATGATAAGAATGGAGAGGAGCAAATATGCATGAATCTTTTATAAAAAAAAAATCAATTTTTATGATTATGACTTGGAAGTGTCAATCTTAATGATCCTAAGTGGGCCATCTAATGGGGGGTATTAGGCCTATTATATTGATTGGGACTATATAGCTCTAAATTCTAAGTAGTCGTCTACTCATCCTTCTTTGCGCTTGCTAAAAATTGGGCTCGTTCTGATAATGTTCACCATGAAAGACTATACCTTGTACTTTAAGTTTGTAAATTTTGCATGAAACAAGTATAAGATACAAAATATGTTTATAATACATATACTATGTAAGCAGGGGCATCTAGTTGTCGCACGAGGTCTACATTTAAATTATGTAAAATGTATGAGTCATATAATTATGTCACAGTTTGCTTCTTATATAAGAACTCATAAATGTTTGCTAACATAAACGACATATCGTGATCATCAGATAATTATTCTAGTAATTAACGTTTGCTTTTTAGTAATTAACGTTTTGTAATTTGGTAATTTGGTGATTTTGAAGCTATGCAAATGGAGAAAAGCACTTTTGAGACATTGATATCCAAACACAAGCTTTGATATCCAAACATAAGCAGATAACTCGGCTGCAAACGCAACCCCAAACACCACCTAAAACCCAACTAAAGTGCAATATCACGACCAAAGTGCAACATATAATATTTTAAAACAATCAATCATGAAAAAAAGTTATGAGATTAAAAGTTATGAGATTAAAAGTTATGAGAAAAGCACTTTTCAGACATTGATATCAAAACACCAGCTTTGATATCCAAACATAAGCAGATAACTCGGCTGCAAACGCAACCCCAAACACCACCTAAAACCCAACTAAAGTGCAATATCACGACCAAAGTGCAACATATAATATTTCAAAACAATCAATCATGAAAAAAAGTTATGAGATTCAAAGAATAAGATTGAAGGATAATTTACCTTAGCCAACATCAAGGAGGACATGATTGAATTATGTAAGATGCCTAATCCACCGCAATAACACAGAATTCCTAATCCACCATCAACACCAAAGCTCACTGGGTTTACTCGAAAACTATAGTTTGAAAAATGAAAAACTGTTAACAGTTTAATCGAAACTATTTTTTTTTTAAAAATGATAGATTGAAGAATAATTTACGTTGTGTGTGTGTTTTTGTTGGGCCTTTGTTTTTTGGGTTTCAAATATTTTTAATGGGCTATGTTCTTTTTTTGTTTTCAAATAAAAGTTTGATTTACTCTAAAAAAAGTTGCATAAATAAAACTTTTAAAAACAATTAAATTTTATATTAAATTATATTATTTATCTTTTGTACAAAATTTAATTTTTAATTATATTAAAAATTTAAATATTTATTTTAATATTAAATATTTTTTAAAAGTTTTTAAAAAAAATTAATTTTTTAAAAACTTTAATTTAAAAAAAAATTAATTTATAAATTATATTCAATTTAATTTTATAAAAAAATTATTTAAATTTTTTATTTTTATTAAATATTAAAAAAATTTAATTTATAGCTTTTATTCAAAAAGATTTTAAAAAATATTATTTAAGTTTTTTAGTTTTTAAAAAATATTAATTAAATTTTTTATTTTTTTATATTTTTAAATTATTAATTAAAAGTTGCATAAAAATTTAAATAAAAGTTGCATAAGAAAAGACTTACACCCTACCTACTTTTACACATATTTACATGGTACTTTCTATTATTTTTTAATACATACAAGTCGCATAAAAAGACTTTATAGATTTTATCAAAAAGTAGGTTACTCATATGTCACTTCATTGTCTACATAAAGGTACAAGTTGCATAAAAATAAAATATAAAATAAGTAATTTAAAAGATTTTGTTAAAATTTACTTTTTATTAAAATACTATATTTTAATACAAGTCGCATAAAAAACAAAGTAAGTTGCATAAGAGACAAGTTCTTACACATATGTACTTTTTATGACACATTCTGACATGTGTCATAAAGTTAAAAGTACACTTTTTGTATTTTAATCCAAGTCGCATAGGTTGCATAGGTTGCATAGGACATTTAGGGAAAATCTCATTTGGTGGGTGCAAAAAGGGAAACATGGTAACACCATGGGGCATTTCAAGAATTAACCCTTATAAATATCTTGATTAGTCAATTGCATTCAATACATCAACAACAAGAAGAATGTCAGAATCGAACCAACAATAAGAACAAAAACCGGAACTAGTAGTGTTTTTGGGAAAACTATCGAAAAACAAAAACATCAGAAAGCGTGCTGATCATGATAACCAACAAGAGGAACCTAGTTTACTAGTCCCTAAGAAGAAGAAGAAAACTGTAGCACCTGCAGATAATATTTTACATTTCTCGACTGCTGAACATACCAAAGCAACCATGTCGTTTCAGTTTGAGTCTAGCAAGGAAATTCAGGTTCAGGATGATAGTCGCGCAACTGCCACTTTAGAGACTGAGTCGGATTTTAGTAGGGATGCCAGGGCGATTAGGGAACGAGTCTTGAAGCAAGCAAACGAGGCGTTGAAAGGGAAGGGTGGGAATCATGAGAAGCTGTATAAGGGTATTCATGGGTATACAGACCATAAAGCTGGGTTTAGGCGTGAGCAGACGGTTGCTAGTGAGAAAGCGGGCGGGTCGCATGGACCGCTGAGAGCTTCTGCGCATATTAGGGTGTCGGTCAGATTTGATTACCAGCCGGATATTTGTACGGACTATTACAAGACGGGGTATTGCGGGTATGGTGATTCGTGTAAGTATATGCATGACCGTGGAGATTATAAGTCGGGATGGCAGATGGAGAGGGATTGGGATGAGGCAGAGAAGGCGAGGAATTGGAGGAAGCTGGCGTTGAAACGGAGCGATGAAGATTGAAGATACTGGGGGATGACTTAGAGTACAGTTTGTTTTTTATGTCCAAGTTCAATAGATTGTAAAGTTATTTTGTTTGAAATAACAAAAAAAAAACCACATTTTTGGCATAGCAAAATCGATGTAAAAGAAACCTAAACCAAACCAGCAAATGTGTTTACCGTCTGAACCAAACGCAATATCCTTACTGTATGACTAAGAGTTGCGACTCATTTTGAGACCCTGTCATCTACAATTATAAAATCCTTTTCTTATGAAGCATTATTTAAGAACACTATAATGGGTCAGTGTCAACCAAACTTAACAGTTAACACATACCCACATCATGGGATACAGTGATACAGCATGCCAATGAATGCAAAAAAGAGGTTGTGGTAATTGCGACCCATTTTACTTTTAAAATGATGTTTTTTAACTTAACATTCTCTATTAAAGTAAAATTATGGATTTGTATATTTTCCCCAGAAAAAAATTAGCTGTGCAAGGAGTTAATTCAGCTTGGCCTAGCTTCAGTAAACAGTAACCAAACTATAACCACGTCATTACATAATATAGATATAAAAATGATAACTTGAAAGACATGAAAAGAAATGTGACCTTTACAAGGTCTTGATCATGGTTTTCCAGGATCGAATATGATCAAACAAGCATCATGATAATCATCAAATCATTCAAGAAAAGAAAAACAAGGAAGATTAGGGTAGAACCCTTTAATATAAATCTGATATATAAAAATAAAAGGGTACCAGTTCTACATATTGAATCGGTGTGAAGAGTACCAGTTCTACAAAAGTCAACGTCATATCCTTATATAACCGTTATAACCCTAACTGTTCCAACAAAAGATTAATGGATATTGTTCCAACAAAGTTTTGGTGATTAAGGAAAGTTTTAACTGCTGTGCTGGGTGACGCAAAGTTTTGGAGATTAAAAACAGTAGGATGATAAGGCATTACTGACCTGATCTTGACGGTGCGTTCGGGGCTGCAATGACTATTACTTGTACTTGGTGATGATGTTAAATTGATGGTTCTAAGTGTGTTTGTCTGGAGACAATATGCTACAAGTTTGTCTCCAGCATTGGCGATCAAAGTACCTCCTTTTAAACCATCAAGGAGACACAAGGGTGAGGACAGTTTACGGGCAATACTAGTTTCTTTGATGGTGAAAGCTTGATACCAAGAATCAATAATACCGTGTTGTTTCATAACCCAAATGGTGAAGACTTCACAAGAATAATAACAGCCTAGACTTAAACAACCATTTAGCACTCCCAAAATTCCACACTGATAATGTTCGTTTTCTTCTCCTTTGAATGGAAGTGAAGGGAATAATTTAAAAGTCTCGTTGTCTAATTAAAAAACAAAGAGTTGATGACCACCACCATTGATCCAATGAACATGACCATTAAAAAACAGACCCCGAGAAGCCCTCGACGTAACAAATCGACATCATGAATCGTTACAACATCAACTAGTTGCTCTTTCTCTACTTCTACTACCTTGTCTTGGATCTCTATCCACTTCAGTCTCCATTCTGGATAAAAAGTGGCATCATGAATCATTAGACACGGAGTCTTCTTATTCGACCACAAAAGATTGTTAATAAAGTAAGGATCCGAAACTAGATCCCGCCACGTTTTGCATACGCACTTGCAGCAGCTAACAGACTTGAAATCGAGTCGCGATAACACGTCCCACATGAGATCCTTAGTTAAATATTCCATGCCCATTAAGTTCAAGTACTGAACCACAAAGCCACACACACAAGTTAGAACAACAAAAGGCTTCATAGTAACGAAAATCATAAGCTAATGTATGCTTTTTTAAACGATGCCAAACACCAACAAAATAATATCACTCATGATTTAATCTTTAAGCGGACTAATACATATTTGACCGACGCGACGAATGAATTGTGTTACTAAATAAGAAGCTCAAATAGCTTAAGAAATCTTAAAAACAGCAGTCAAATAGCTTGCCTAAGAACAAATAACAAATTAATCTAACTCAATAAACATCAATATTCAATATCAGTTAAAAAGAACTAGCATTGGTACCTTTTTTTTTAAGTTAGGGTTTAACGTGACTAAAAAAGATAGCGGAAAAGTAGTTCATGAATTAGAGCCCGTTTGGATTGATATAAAGTTGATTGATTATTGGAATGTTAATGGGTACGTGTTTTTTTATAAATATAAAAGATATTATTATTCTACTCAATAAATATAGTTGCTAAAATATTACTTAAATCATTATAAAATTCGGATTTATTAATACTATATTCACTATTAATGACTATGACCTCACTATA